>QJSC01012565.1:485080-634048 GCA_003697955.1 Calidris pygmaea | reverse complement strand
ACAGTCCTTGAGGGCAAGGGTGCCCAGGAAAGCTGGTCGTACTTCAAGGAGGCACTCTTAAAGGCGCAGGATAAAGCCATTCCCAAGTCCCAAAAATCAAGCAGGAAGGGAAGAAGACCAGCCTGGCTAAATAGAGAGCTTCGGCTGGAACTCAGGAACAAAAAGAAGGTTTATAATCTTTGGAAAAGGGGCCTGGCAGGCAAGGAGAAATACCAGGAAGTGGTGAGGATATGCAGGGGGAAAGTTAGAAGGGCCAAGGCTCAAGCTGAGCTCATCTTGGCCACTAAAGTTAACAATAACAAAAAGGGTTTTTTTCGGTATGTTAACAGTAAGAGAAAGATTAGGGATAATGTGGGCCCACTGATGGATGAGGTGGGCACCCTAGTAGTGGAAGACACGGAGAAAGCGGAGTTGCTGAATGCCTTCTTTTCTTCAGTCTTCACTGTTAGGACTGCCCCTCATGAATCGGTGGCCTTGGAGGCAAGGGGGGTGGTATGGAGAGAGGAAATTTTTCCTCTGGTAGAGGAGGACCAGGTTCGGGACCACTTGGCCAAACTGGACATTCATAAGTCCATGGGCCCTGATGGGATGCACCCGTGAGTGCTGAGAGAGCTGGCTGATGTTATTGCTGGGCCACTCTCTATCATCTTTGAAAAGTCATGGAGAACAGGAGAGGTGCCTGAGGACTGGAGGAGGGCCAACATCACTCCAGTCTTCAAAAAGGGCAAGAAGGAGGACCCTGGGAACTACAGACCAGTTAGTCTCACTTCTGTCCCTGGGAAGGTAATGGAGAGACTCATTCTAGATGTCATCTCCAAACAAGTTGAAGAGCTGGGGGTTATTGGAAGTGGGCAACATGGGTTTACCAAGGGTAAATCATGTTTGACCAATCTGATAGCCTTCTATGATGCCATAACCGGTTGGTTGGATGAGGGGAGGGCAGCAGATGTCATCTACCTTGACTTCAGCAAAGCTTTTGACACTGTCTCCCATAACATCCTCATTTGGAAACTGAGGCAGTATGGGCTGGATGAGGGGACAGTGAGGTGGATTGAGAACTGGCTATGTGACAGGACTCAAAGGGTAATGATTAATGGAGCAGGTTCAAGTTGGAAGCCTGTAACCAGTGGTTTCCCCCAGGGGCCAATACTTGGACCCGTGCTGTTCAATATATTCATCAGTGACCTGGACAAGGGGACAGAGTGTATCCTCAGCAAGTTTGCTGATGATACCAAACTGGGAGAGGTGCCTGACACCCCGGAGGGCTGTGTTGCCATCCAGCGAGACTTGGACATGCTGGAGGGCTGGGCAAGGAAGAACCTCATGAGGTTCAACAGGAAAAAGTGTAGGGTCCTGCACCTGGGGAAGAAAAATGTCAGGTACCAGTACAGGTTAGGGGTAGACCTGCTGGAGGCAACTTCTGAAGAGAAAGATCTAGGGGTCCTGGTGGACAGCAAGATGACAATGAGCAAGCAGTGTGCTCTTGTGGCCAGGAAGGCCAACGGAATCCTGGGCTGCATAGGGAAGAGTGTGGCCAGCAGGTCAAGGGAAGTCATTCTCCCCCTCTACTCTGCACTGGTAAGGCCACAACTGGAATACTGCATCCAGTTCTGGGCTCCCCAGTTCAAGAGGGACAGGGAACTACTGGAAAGAGTCCAGCGAAGGGCAACAAAGATGATTCAAGGATTGGAGCATCTCCCTTATGAGGAGAGACTGAGAGAGCTGGGACTCTTTAGTCTGGAGAAGAGAAGGCTGAGGGGGGACCTTATTAATGCTTACAAGTACCTCAAGGGAGGGTTGAAGGAGGAGGGAGCCAGACTCTTTTCAGGGGTTCCCAGTGAGAGGACGAGGGGCAACAGGCACAAGCTGGAACATAAGAGGTTCCATTCAAATATGAGGAGAAACTTCTTCACGGTGAGGGTGACAGAGCCCTGGAACAGGCTGCCCAGGGAGGTTGTGGAGTCCCCTGCTTTGGAGATTTTCAAGACCTGCCTGGATGCAGTCCTGAGTAACATGCTCTGGGCAATCCTGCTTCAGCAGGGGAGTTGGACTAGATGATCTCTGTGGTCCCTTCCAACTCTAAAAAATTCAGTGAAATTCAGTGAAATCCAACACCATTGGGTCAAGGTTATGAGTGGAGTGAACTGTAGAAGGCAGTTGTAAATCCTTACGGTTAGTGATGGGAGTCAGCAAACAAATCAGAGATAGCTCTGAATAGACTTTCAGAGGAGATACCGACAGCTGACTGGATATTAAAGCTGAGGTACGAGATACACCAGCAAAACCTAGAAATACAGGTGCTGCAGGTCCCAGACCTGAGTTCCCTCTAACACCGGGTTCTCCTCCGCTCCCAGGTGCCAGGGGAGTTATTTGCTGGGGCAAGTAATAAAAGGGCTGAGGAAGGCACTACGCAACACCCCAAATTTGCAGAGCTCCAACAGCATTTCTTACTTTGGCATCAGCACTGCCCGAGCCGGGCAACGCTGCCTCTCGAGCTGAGTCAGCCCCAGGCACTGGCTTGGCATTTCCTTAAAGTTTGTAATTCTGGCCAAAGCTCAGCTAACTGCTTTGAGCCAGCCCAAGTATCTTAGTACCTACTGCCCCTTTTACCCATAAAATCAGTCTTTTACTGTGCACTCAGTATGATGCTGCTTTGCCCAGAGCAGTGAAACCCACTCACGGTTTGCAAGGGAACTGCCTGTGGAAGCTCAGAAGAACAAAGTGAAGACAGGGTTAAGCCTGTTGGTACCAGTGATGGATTTCGTCTCTCCCAAAATGCCTATCAGCCATGAGGACAGGCATCATTTTGCCTCTCCGTGCAAAACTGGCCAAGTGTAACACAATAAAAATCTGCAATGTTTTCACTACCCTGTTTTCCTAAAGTAAGCTTTTGATATAAGCATTAGGGCAGTTGTTGTGTCTTGTATCCTGGTCTTAAAATAGTTCCTGGCTACAGCCAGGTGAGGCATGCAGCTCCAGGGCAACCCAGAAACATTAACATGACTCTTGGGTCAGATAACTGGTGATATTTGTTACTACAGCATGACAGACCCTTCATTTAAAAGCAGAAAATACCTTCTCTAGTACTACCCTCTTTGGAAGTAAAGGAAAGAAAACATTTTCTCTAAAAATAGAGAGTTAAGCGAAAGCCAAGGACTATAGCAGAGCAGCAGAAGAAGAAAAGCGAGGCAAAGATAGGCTTTTGGGGGATGATTTTTGCAGGAGAAGGAAATCTGTACATACTTTATGCAGCCACAGGGGAATGTTTTCTAAGTTGTTCTGGGATGGTTGCTTCTGCTGCACAGCTGCCCAGCAGTAGGAGTCCACGTATGCAGCTTGTCGCCAGGAAAAGGAGCTGGGAGCAAAACAGCTTATCTGAGCACCTGGGGAAACAAAGAAAAAGTTTTCAGGTCCTCAGAAGATTAAAAAAAAAAAAAAGGAAATCCATTTTAGGAAGGAAAGCTCACACTCAGGATTTTGCAGTATCCAAAACTAGTAGGTTAAGCAATCGAACGAAACAAGGCAGTTCCACAGGGAAAAGAGTCACTGAGTTCCCACTGCATCCAAAGGGTTAAACTCCCACAGGGACTCTCTGATGTCTCCTAAAGGCTGAGACAGCATATTAGAAGCGCCTGTCTTTTAGGCCTATTTTCATAAGGTTTTGGGGGAACATAACCTCCAAGACCTGTCTCTCTCGCTTGCACTTGACTCAGGTTGGCCAAAGGGGAACCACCAGAAACTGTCATCAGATAAGGCCGGTTTCCTGAGGAAACAGCTACCATCACGTACCATCATACTGCTGTATTTCCCAAACACACAACCTACAGCTTACACATTTATTGAAACAAGACCTCAAACACCATTCCCGCAGCCCAGCAGCTCTTGCAGTGACACAAGGGCAAGCTTGGCTCAGGGTGCAGCCATTTCTTCTGCCTCAGAGACCATGCATGAGTTTTGAGGGGTTCGCATCGCACATGTCAAAACAGGGTTTTCCTCCTGTAACTTCTGGCAGAGCAGTCGTGGCCTCCAGACATCTCCAAAGAGTGCCAGATCCCTCCTCACCAGTGCAGTGAGGTGTCATGCCTAGTTCCAGGGATACCACCATCATCCCCACTCACTCCCACCAGCTTTCCAGCTGCTTGGGAGCTTCAAGTTATGATCAGGGCACTACCTGACAGCAAAAGCAGGTACTTAGCCAGCCTCAGCCTTAGGGTAAAATTCTGCTCTGACCAGCTACAGGCACCAATTGAGTCTTCCTGCAGCATATCTCAATGAGGAAGAGTGGTTATTGGACATGGAGTATCAGTGGCTCCTTGGATGAGAGCTGGTAAAATGGAATGAGGGGGTTTGATTTTCTTTCTGAGGCTTTGATAGTGAAAGCAAAAACACAAGTTTCCAGCAGGCTTTCACAGAATTTGAAATAGGATAACCAGTTCACCAAACGAGTATACAAAGTGGAGATGACTCTTCCATCAACATCCCTCTTCCAAGAGCAACCTCCAACACAACACCAGTATCAATGACCAAGACGGGGGGAATGGTGTTACTTTTTTTTTCCTTAATATATTCATCAAAGTTAGTGCTAATGGCATGGCTGTGTGCTTTATAGGGAAAAAGTATTTTGTATAAGATTGTATCATTTGTTGTGCCTTTTTGCTGGTCTAGCTTTTCCAGAATAAGAACTTCTTTTGTAACAGGAGCCGGCCACATTTGCCTTGTTACTTCTACAGCCTTTTTACAGTGTAGCATAGTCAAGAAGCATTATGAATAAAAGCATGAGTCACTAGTATAATTATTTCTAAGGCTGTAGTATCATAAGGACATGGTTTGACCTGTCACAAGCCTCCCTGATGGAAAACAAATTACTGTTTATCAGACCAGAGCTCATGTGATTTAGCAAAGTTGGCACCAGACAAGCACTTGCACTATCCCAAAGCTTTGGGAGTTTCTGCTTAAAAAAAAAAAAAAAGTAAAAAAAAAAAAAAAGAGCAGGGAATTGGAGTGTCTGTGCTTGGCTGGACAGGGGCCATTTACAGAGACCATTTATGCTCTGCTCTCATCACTTAACGAACCTCCTGCTGTTGGCTGTGCCCAGCGTGCAGCAACAAACAAGTGCCCCTTTCAAGGGGCGAGCAATAGGAGTGTTCAGAAAGATGCTTTGTCCTATTCATGTCTGTGTATCAGCAACAAGAAACACGTTCCATGTGTTCATTCTCGTTAACGGCTGGGAAACCACTGAGACTGATGGAGTGTTTAAATTGGTGAAGGAAAAGCCAGCCAGCCTCCTTCTCCAAAATTAGCAATGAAAAAGGCAGCCAGGCTCCTTCTCCAATGAGTTCCGTGCACAACTCCATACCAGAATAGCTACAGCAATGCCAGTGGGGCAGCAGAGCAGTGAACCTCGCTCCTCTGATCCCCAGGGTTTCAGCAGGAATGTTGGAAACCTTTGACTTGGGAGCCAAGCAGATAGAGTTCAACATCAAGCAGAGGCCAGGGACAGTCCGATTATGGCACTGGTTTTTAATTAACTTATTGCAGCCCTGGTTGTAAACGCTTGTTAATGTAAATTAGAACTTTGCACTGACTGTGGTAATGTTAAGACTTAAACAGAGAGGATGTTTTTGTGTATAATCTACAGAGAACACAGATTATTAAACGCATCTGGAAATGGTCACAACTTTCCATCTCTTTTTTTTTTCTCTCCTCCAAAGGAGTAACGGCAATAATTCTATACAGATAATTTACTTTATGTTGGGTTATTCTGGAGGAAGTGAAAAAGAAAACCTGTAGTTTTTATTAGCAGAGAAATTAGGCAAAGGGCCAGATGCCTTTCACAGAACCACTGTGCACACACACGTGCCCAGGGCTAGTTCATGAAAGGCTAATAGTCCTCTGCTATCAAAGGAACAGCCTCCTGGCTTGGTGACATGAAACCATTCCCCATCATTTGCTCCCACAAGTAATAGAAGGGGAAAAAAAAAAAAGCAGCAGCCAAGCCCAGCACAACAACAGGGAGATAATATATACAGGGAGAAGGCTGAGGAATAATAAATGACTGTGTTCATTAAGCAGTTGCTACAACAGTCTTTAGCCAAGTTATCATTACACTTGGCAACACACTTTTTTTTTAAATCATTCCCTAGTACTAAACCAACTTTGGAGAGGGAGTGATGAGGATTTGACTTACACTTTTGCAAACAAATGGCAATAAAAAAGTGCCACTTAGTGTGGTTGCCCTGAAGAGACACCACCCAAAAGAGCTGCAGAAACTTCAGGCAGCAACAGGTGTGCAGCCACGTATGATAAACTATCACTTTTACAAGTGTGCTGAGATTATCAGATGGAGCTGGTCACTGCCGGCAGGAATGGCTTGCAGGCATGCAACTGAGTGCAGAGTACAAGCCTGAGTCATCGCAGCCAGCGAGCAGCCAGGTCCAGCTGTCACCCCACCCAGCCATGGCACATCTTCATCCATGCTCTGCCAACAACAACTCATCTCCTCAGTCTCTGTACCAGGAGAATCCTTTTCTTCTGCAACTATACAGCACTACAAAAACTGGCATGGGGCTGCCTAAAGGTGGAGTGTGGAGATCCTGTGCCCCAGTAACACCTTTTCATCCTCTTCATCTAAGTCTTTCAAGCTCATTCAGGAAAGATCTGTCATCAGGTGTCTAAAAGAAGATGCCCCAATCCCAGCTGGGACTCCTCAGAGTTGAAACGCAAGCAGTGGGCCTGCTCCGCCTCCTTTTGCCCAAACAGAGGTGGAAATTTTGCCATCGGTGCTAAATGAGCAGGATACGAGTCGCCTTTGCGATGCCCATCCTAATGCCCTTGTAGATGTTTTCCAAAACAACAACAACAAAAAAGAAACCTATCTACAAACAGAAACTCCCAGAATCCCAAGCAAAAACTCAGATCTGAAGGAGAATCCCTGTTCAGTACCCAACTGCTTTGCTGGGGTGGAAGGTGGGATGAGCAGAGGACTCAGCATCCTCCGGCTGCATCCCTTACCAGAGAGAGCACAAACCCAGCAAGCTGGACTGGTTTCCTCCCCAGTGGCTCAACACCCATCTTCTGACTTAAACATCTAATTAAGAAACTACAACTAACAGAGAGTACTTCCAAGAATCAATGTTAATCATATGCTGAACTATTTTTCCTGAACCAGAATCAGGTGGTTGTAGCTGACAGGATTAAACCTTCAGTAAGTAATTATTTCGTTTCTAATGCACTGCAATCACTGGAAAAAGATTTCATAAGCTTGGATGAACACCTAGTCACTAATTACTACTATAATTTTCCACAATGCAAAATGAAGTAGCCATGATACCCAAACACCTGATTTTATCTGGCCTTAGCCAGATCCGCATTAGCAGCCACCATAGGAAAACCCACAAACCAGAAAATCAAGGCACACATACACAATGTGCAGACTGCCAGGCACCACCCAACGCACATCCTCCACCCCAACATTAAAAAAGATTTTAAAATATGAAAAAAAGATGTCCCAATGCATTCCAAAGAAGAAGCAACTGTATGTGTGGGTGTACACGTATGCATTAAGAGCGGACCAGAAGGAATGATTTTATTAGATTTATAGATGCTTCTCATGGACCAAAGTGGCAGGTTGGGCGAAAAAGAATAAACTCTGTGCTTAAGAAGTAAGGATGGAGAGACACAAAAGGGTGCCACCGGAGGAAAGAACCTGTTCCCTGAGGTTTTCTTTGGCAATGGAGTGGTAGCAGAATGTAAAGCTCAGGTGGTGCAATGTTTAAATGGAGTGGGTCAGAGGAGCCAGCAAATATCTTTCCCTCTCCACAGGGCTGCCAGTTATCCTTCAGAGAAGTCTCAGAATCATTAAGAGCTGAGTGTTTAACAAGCGTTGCCTTCAGACCAATAAGTTTTTTGATACATGGGAAAAAATTTGTGAAGGAAATTTGTACCAGTGAGACTGAAGGAAAATAGTTTCCCTTCAGCTGAAGAAGGAGAAACACCTCAAAACAGCAGTAATGATCATCTGGCTCCACTGCCAACATTGGTGGTACCCTAAATCTCAGGCAACACCAGATGGCCACGATGCTTTTTAAATAAATTCTGGCACCAAGAGCAGCTTACAATTATTTTTGCAGGAAATGAAAACCTGGCTCTGTAGAAGGGAAACAGAAAAAAAAAAAAGAGTCTTCGCCAACAGCTGAAGATGTTCGCCCAAAGATAATTTAGACTTGACATTAAAGTAAATGTTTTTTCAAGTTTGTCCTGGCTCCCCAAGCAGGCTTATTCCTGATGCTGGTAACTTCTGCTATTTACTGAGCACTCCTTATATGCCAAAGAGCAGCACAGCGTTCGCTGCAGTCCTCTGGGGTCTGCACCTCTACCGAAAGATGCTTTGAAGGTCACAGTTTGCCCGGCTGCTCCCGCCCGATGCTACTTGCACCCTTGTTGACTCAGTCCTGTCATTAATGCCCTGGGTTCCAGAGCACCCTGCTGAGCTCAACGCAAGATGTGCAAATGTCAGCTATTAGCATTACAGCCTGTTTCAGCAGCACTTGGAGATGTTTTTCAAGCTCTGGGCCAGCAGCTGCCATAGTAATAGTCCTTGGCCTAATTACACCCAACCCGATGTTAGCCCCCAGCCCTTACGGAAGTCACAAGATAGGATCATTTCCCAAAAGCCTCCCCAGCAACTTGGGAACGTGAAGGGAGTGGGACACCAGCACAGAGGGCCAGCAATGGTGTTGCAGGACAGGAAAGGAGCACAATTCAAGTCAAAACTATTTTTTTTATACATATTTGTTGTGATTTAGTCTTGCAGTTGTTTTTTGTTTGTTTTTTTTTTTCCTTTCTATGGATTTGATTCTCATGACTGTTTGAGAAACACAATTAACCTGTATAGAGAGATATGGGCCCAGCCAGACATAAAATAAGGGATGCCAGGTGGGTACTGCTGCCCCCGTGGCACCCACAGAAGCTGTCAGGATGCAGCACCCAGCGTTCCCCACTAACACCCTTCACCCTGTGGTTTCTGCTGGCCAAAGCACCTCAAATCCCCCAGGCAGCCAACTGGTGGTGGTGGTAACTAAAACAAACAAATTGGGGAAAAAACCCTCCCAGAAATGAGGTGGAAATTGCGCAGGGCAGGCAAGGATTCTCACCACTGGGAAAGCCCAAAGTGGTCAATGGGGACGTTAACCCCACGGTGTGTAGAGCATAGGGCAATACTCCACTTCCCAACCACTCCCTCCAGGAAGGAAGATGCATCAGAGGGAAATAAGACTTCTTTTAGTGCAGCAAATCTTCATTTTGACAGGTCCATGCAGATACTGTGGGTTGGTCCACGGCCAAGCACTTCCTAACCTAACCCTTCTGCCACAACTGACAAGCTGGTAGCAGTACCCAGACCTTCACGCTGATTATGCTCAAGTTTCTTAGGTGACTTAATTAACACATGAGAGTTCCTGGGTCCTGGGAGGGTTTCCAAGGTGGTATGTTATATTATAAAATAAACAGAGATGCTAAAACAAGAGGATTAATTAGTACCAGCAATGTATGAGCCATGTACAACCAACGCCCAAACTGAACTTGTAGTAAGGACTGCTGGTGGCCACCAGGATTTTCCCTTCTTCTCCCCTCTCCAGCTCTCTCCCTCCCTCCTCATCTTCCTTCCCAGCCATCACCTCCCACACAAAGCCACAGTGAAGGCAGCCAGCACACGGTGCCCAAAAGCTGCTGTACAGAGAAGGTCAAAGAACATCATTTGGTGACAAGGAGCTGCTGGGCTTAAGCACATATGAGCAATTCCCAGTTGACTTCCTACGGGAAAAGACGCAAATATTTAATGTCAAGTGGACAGCTCTCACAGCTGCTTCTCTTTGGGCTGCAACCCAAGCCAGCCACTGCTGTATTTCCCAGAACTAACTTGGAAACAAGCCTCCACCAAAATTAAGCTGCTTGTTTCGATTTCCTCTCTGCTCAGCTGCCTGTGCCTGCTTAGGGCTGCAGTATCCTGCAACCAGCAGTGCCTCGGTCATAAATATCTATGTTTTCAGCTAAATTGTTCACAATAAGAAAGCATATCTCAGATATACTGTAATCTCAATCCTGATTCAAAGCTTCTCTTATTAAAAACATGGTCATGGAAAAATGACACAGATAAACTTATACTGATTCTGGGGCTCATACGCTGCTGAGGATGCCTCTATCTTTCTGTGTGTGTGTTTGTTTCACCTTTTCTAAGAGATGGGTGATTTAGCCATATTTACAACAGTTTGTGGTACTGAACTACCCGACCGCCTGTAGTGTATTTACTCTAAGAACTGCTAAATAATACATGGAAATAATATAAGGCCATAACATAAGAAATACAGGCATACACAACACAATCCTATTGTTATTTCCATTTTCAAGTTCCCAGTACAAAATTGTATGAAACAAGGTCTAGCTGTGAAGAGATAACAGGTGCAGGATTTCAAGCAGCAAAGCTTCCCAGGGCTGGCAGAGAATGGCTCCATCGCAGCTAAGCACTACCAGAACAAGCCTAAAATCATCACAAACCTGCAGCTGACCATGGGTTTCTAAAATATAACTACGAATCAACTTAGATTAGTTCTCCTCCTGCCCCTAAAGGATGCCGAAGCAGGGTGTGGACACTAACCCTGGGAGTTTTGGCCCTGGTAGGTGGCTGAGCGCAGCAGCTGGGTATTCCGTATCTTCAGCAGAGAACTCCTCTGCGATACCCAACCGGGATCTCACTTATTTCCTGAAACTTCTATCAAAATTAAAAGTTACTTAGCGACTTCAGAAAGCCTCTGTAAGGCTTTCTTACGTAAACATTGGAATCATTTTGCACAATTAACAGCAACCGCACGTAGGAGGGAATTTGCAGTTATCTAACACCGCGCTGCAACGAAACAGCAACTCGGAGCAGGAAGGGAAGGTGACAGCTTCAGGTGCCAAAAGATCTTAGGTGGGAAGAATGCAATTATCCCAACAGAAATAGGAGCTGAGCATTCAATTTTTGTACCTGGAGGCAGAGATATTTCCATGCTGTGACTCACACACTGCTTTCACAACCACTTCTGATTCCGGGTTGCTCTTCTTCAGACCTAAAACGGACCCTACCATTTTCTCTCAGTTTAGCACTCCTCAGCTTTTTCAAAGCACAATTACATCATGAAATGTCTGAAACCTATCCTTGCTTTCTATTTTATTGCTGGCTGAACTTTAGCGCTCACGGAACTGGGCATATCCAGCCCCTGGGACCCCTCTCTATCCCCCAAAAAGCCTTAATGGAAACAGCTTTGGGATCTCCCATGAGCAGCCAGCCCGCGGAGCCGCAAGGAGCATGCGGGAAATCGGAGACAGCCGTAAGAGCAGCGTGGCTGATCTAGTATCACTTTCTGTATGGGAACCACGTGGTGCACCTTCACTCACCGGGGTATGGCTCAGACTTATTTTCATTTCTATTTTTCAAATAGAAGAGCTCAGCTTTAAACCTCATGTTTTCTTCTAACAGGTTCTCAGGATTATAAGCAGAAAATGTTTGATTGGAGAAGATAAGAACTTAACTCATCTGGAAGAAAGGCACACTTTACCAAACTCTGAAATTCAGTTGCATATTGGAGCTTTACATAAGGAAGAAAAATGGTAGAAATACTTCTGTATAGCTCATAAAAGAGACCTTTATACCCAGACACTGTTTCAGACTGGATCCAGTGCTTTTAGAGGAGAAGTAGAATGAAGAACTAAGGGGCCCAAAAATGAGCCAGTCTATGGAAATGCAAGCCCTCTTTTTCGTTGCTTTAAGAGGGAGAAATGTGCACGTATCAGTAGCAGGTCTAAAACTAAAAGCAGCAGGTTAGATTACAGAAACACAGCTGTATCTATCCAGTCTCTGATTGACCAGAGCTGCCAGGGGGCTCAGATCTGGGTCTTGGCATTTCCAGCCTGGTTGTCCTCCACTCAGAGTGTGGTTACTGCAGAGGTCAGTACTTTGGGTCAAAACCACATCTATTGCAATAGGTGTGGATCTGGGTGTAAACACAGCAGTGTGGGGCATCTTATCGCTTAAGCAGTCTGGTATCTGATTAATGCTATTCATGATGAGTTTGCACAGATTCACCACTAATTCACAGTCCCACTCCAGCTTCCACTCTCTTGACATTTGCTTGGCTCAAACCTATGGATGGTGTATCTCAGGTGTATACAACACTGAACGCCAATACACAGATATATGCAGTAAACCTAACTGTTTCTCCAAGTGTGGAAGAAGTCCTATTGATTCCCCTGTCCCCAAATGGACAACATTGCTGATTCAGCCATTGCTGATTTGAAATCTTCATTCATATAGCGCCATTTAAATGCAGTGCAATTCTTACAAGCAATAGATTTGATAAGTGAGCCCCAAGGTTACAAGCCCTTGTCATTTGGACTTAAGCCATTTCAGACTCTGAAAAGGGCTGGCTACTGGGCTGATGCACAAGCCCTTCTCTAACTTGGAAATGGGGAAAAAAATATAGCAAAATAACTAGGAGACCTGACCTTTCTCAGATAAAGCATAGCTTCATCTACCGAGTCACGCCAGAAGTTGAACCAGAACAGTTGCAGAAACGGAGCAGAGCGGGGGAAAGCTTTGGTGCACGCATCCAGGGCCCATCCTGTCTGACATCTGAGGAGCAGGTGACCAGTCTCAATACACCACTGAGCCACCCGCCGCCCAAACACAGAGGTCTGAGCCCCCTCTTCCTTGGCCCCTATCCTCGACAGCTGCTGAACGGCAGCGAGATCTCACTGCAGAGCTCCCCAAGCCCCAGGACCCGCAGCACAGGGGCATTTTTCAAGGCACAGCTCACGCTCGGGGCTGAGCAGCCCTGGGAAACAAAGAGCAGCGTGGCTCCATCCCTCTCCTTAAATCACACCCAGAGAAGACGGAGCAGCTGAGCTGACAGGGCCCTTCCTCAGGAGGTGTGAGAGAATGACAGCGGGCAGGCAATGTCCCGAGGAGGAGGAAGAAGGCGTTGGGATGCCCAGGGCCGGCCGGGATGCCCAGCGTACCTGGGGAAGGTGGCACGGAGGGACGGCCGGCTGCCAGGGATGCTCTCCCGGCGCCGCTCTCCCTCCTCCGCACCCCCCACGGCCCAAAGGAGCCTCTTCCTCCTCCCACCCCCGGGGTGGAAACCCCTCCCGGCAGCCGAGCCCCCGCGGAGCTCTCCCCCACCGCCACCACCACCGTGTCCCACCGCGGAGCTCCGCGCCGCCCCGACCAGCCCTTTGTCCGCCGCGGGGAGTGCGGGGAGGGGGGGGGGGGGCTATCGGTGAGGCCGGTTACCGATGGAGACCTCCTGGGCGAAGGCGAGGGAGATGAGGAGCAGCGGCAGCCCCACGGCGATGCAGGTGACGATCTTGTCCAGCGCCAGCTCCAGCCGCAGCCCCTTGAAGCGCGTCTCCGGCGGCTCCTTCAGCAAGAAGTCGGAGAAGACGTACTCGGTGGCGATGTGTGCGATGGCCATGGCGGGGCTCGGCGGGGCTGGGCCCGGGCTGGGCTCCGCCCGGTGCGGCTCGGCAGCGCCCCCGCAGCACGGCGGTGCGGGGACGGGTGGCGGGATGTGCCCGGGGCGGACAGGACCGGGCCTTCCCCCACCTCACCCTCCCCCCGCCTCAAGGATGGTGCGGGAGAGAGGTCGGGTCCTGCAGCCCGCCCCCCCGCCCTGCCTGGAGTTGGGGGCTCCAGGCCGCGCCAGGGTGTCCCCGAGGGTCATAGAGTCGTAGTTTGGGTTGGAAGGGACCTTTAAAGGTCACCTGGTGCAAACCCCCTGCAATGAGCAGGGGCATCTTCAGCTAGACGTGGTGGCTCAGAGCCCCGTCCAGCCTGACCTTGAGGGTTTCCAGGGATGGGGTATCTGCCACCTCTCTGGGCAACCTCTGCCAGTGTTTCACCACACTCATTATAAAAAATTTCTTCCTTATTTCCACTTCTTTTAGTGTAAAACCATTGCCCCTCGTCCTATTGTAACAGGCCCTGCTAAAATGTCTGTCCCCATCTCTCTTATAAGCCCCTTTTAAGTACTGGAATACCACTATAAGGTCTCCCCAGAGCCCTCTCTTCTCCAGGTTGAACAACCCCAGTTCTCCCAGCCTCTCCTCACGGGAGAGGTGTTCCAGCCTTCTCAGCATCTTTGTGGCCTCCTCTGGACCCGCTCCAACCAGTCCATGTATTTCCTCTGTTGAGGGCTTCAGAGCTGGATGCAGTACTGCAGGTGGAGTACACCAGAGCAGGGCAGAGGGTTAATGGAGGATGGGGAGGCAAGAGGGCAATGGAGGGGCAAGAGGATGGAGGCCTCTTGTATTGCAGCTTGTACCCATCACCTTTGGGCCTCTCGCTGGCAACCACTGAGCAGAGCCTGACTCCATCTGTCCTACATCCCCCACCAGATGTTTGCACATCTGGATTAAACCTCCCTGTGTCATCTCTTCTCCGTGCTGAACAGTCCCAGCTCTCTCCCCCCAACCTCATCTGGCAGATGCCCCAAGGCCCTAATCTACCAAGCACCATGTGCTGTGGCATTTCAAAGTGTTTGGTCCCCACTGTCCCATCTCAAGTCACTTTTTGCAGGAGTCAATGAGTTGCCTTCACCTTTAATAACCCTTAATTTATTTTCCCCCTTATATTTTTCCAGTTGCTTTCTGAACCTCTGTAAGATCGGAGCATCCTCAGTCCCCTCAGATCAGGAGTTACAGAGGTGGCTGCCCACCCCGTAAAGAGCCACCTCTAGTGCTTTGCACGTAGGACTCCCATAGCTCAATACTGCTTCTGCCAAAAGGGATGAATTGTTCCCTTCTCCACTCAACTCTCCCTTTATAAAACCATTACCCTGTCTGCTTTCAATTGTCCTTTCTGTTTTTCCAAGCTGTAATCCAAGGAAATCACTCCTCATCTGGAAGCTGTTCTTCGACACTGATTCCCTTTCTTGTTCTTTCGGTGCTGTTCTTGTGCTGGCCCTGGATGGAGCCGGGGGATGTGACTCACCCTGCATTCCAGATGTAGGTGCCCCAGACATTTATGTAATGGTACTAAGTTGCTTTCTGGTTTGCCCTGTTCTTAATTCCTGCTGGTTCCTAATATCCAGTTGCCTTTCTGCCCACTAAAGACTACTCAAGGTAACGTTGTCATTAAACTATTAAAAGTAAGATCCCATTTCTGAGATGCTTAGACAGTATGATGTACGTAGGGCTAGGATTGCTTTTTTTCCACAAGTACTACTGTAAATTTATCAGTACTAAATTTTATCTTTTTATCACTCATTTTTCATGCCACACATACTTATGATTGGCACTCAACTGGGTCATCCTTTTTCACACCACTTACAGAAAGCAGTGAAGAGCAAGGGTCCTTGCAGCACCCCACGAGTGAGTTTCAACAAGAAATCTGGCTACTCATTTCTGTCTTTTGACGAGTTATTGACCTTCCTGTCATCCCATGATAATTTCATTGCTTTAAGAAGCATTAACTAAGGACCTTGTCAAATGTCCTATGGAAATGTAAACAGGCTATATTCATCCAGGCCTATTATACATAAGTTGAGTCCTTCAAAAACATCTCTGAGGCACAATTTTCTTTAAGGAAAAAAAAAAAAAGGCATCGATTCTTCCATGATCTGTTTTGTTCCTTTGGACACTTTTCTTGCTTGTTGTTTTCTGTTTGTTTTGTGTTTTTTTTTTAACAGTTTCATCCAGCTTGTGTTATGTGGGTGTCAGAGCTGCTTATTCCTCTGGAAAATTTGTAGAGATTAATCTTCGCCTTTTGAGCTTTTGGTGCTAGGACAGGTACCAACTGCTACCCAAGTTCGTAATCCATATTCTTCACAGTCGAGGGCCTGTAGTGCTCTCTGGAGAACATGCCCGTCCTGGAGACTTGTTCGTTTTCTTCCGCTGTTCATTTTGTTGCTTTGCTCTCTGTTCCTGCTGGTCCTTCAGCCCAAGACAGATGCTGTCCTTTAACACAGGCTTCAGGGCATGGCTGGCCATGGGGCTGCCTGCAGCAGGCCAACAATGTTACCCGCAGTGCTTTACATTTTCTGTGATGCTTCACGCTCTCTGTGGCAGCCTGTGTCACCCGGGCAAGAAGCGGTGACATCTAGAGGCCCTGAGGACCTTTGGAGGCTTCATTATTATTTCACAGTTGCCATCCAGCTGAGAAGTGTGCCAGATGAAATAAACTGTGACAGAAGGTTCAGACAAATAACCAGGTTTTTGTTATCTTTGTAATCACTTTGGCTGGATAGTTTCTATGGTCAAAAGATACTTATGATTCTGTTTCTAGAAAGTCAGACACTGCTCTAAAAGGAAAGTACCAAATAATTTCCTTTATTAACCGTGTATGTTTAGGTGAAAGACTTTAATTTTGTATGTGTACAGAGAGCAAATGTTCTGCACAGACAGACAGTAGTTTTGCACAGAACAGGAGACCTCAATTTTAATGTTTACAAAACCGAAAGATGAAAGGGTTTAGAGCATCTGGTTTTGCCAGCTCAAAGGGAAGACTTAGAGAAGGAGTCTGTAAGTGTTTATTGCTTTGGTGTAACTCCTGTTTGGGCTCAGTCCTGCAGTTCTACCTCACCTGTGTGCTCTTAAATGACTGGGGAAAACAAGGAATCAAGAAATAACAGAAACATCCAAGCAACTTCAACATATTGGTTAACTGGACATTAGTCCAGGTCACTGTTAAGCTACAATAAGAGTGATGGGCAGTAAAGTTCCCTACATTTGAACATACTTCATAATACAGAACTGGAAATAGCATTAAAAAAAAAAAAAAAACAAAAAAAAAAACAAAAAAACAAAAAACCCAACCAGCAACTTGAATTTACATTCAAAATCAAATTTGGATAAACAGCTTCACAGATGTACTTGTTCTGGAGTTCCTCTCCAAGAGCTGTAGCTGACGTGAGCAGGCAAGAGTGAGCACAATCTAATTAAAAATGAGCTATAAATATTCAAGTATCTGTAAAACATGGCCTGATTCTGCCTGTCTTCCTCCCAGAGCGCAGAGATCAGCCTCCTGATGGCTTTGGTACAGGCAGGGAGTGAGGTGCTAATCGTGCAAAGAAGAGATACAGAATCAGGACCACAATGAGCAGCAATGACAAAATAAACTAACTTTCTCAGAGGTGGCTCAGGGCTAGATTTTTAAAGGGATTAACAAAAGCTGCTAGAAACCAACAGCAGGGGCACAGCTGAACTCCATCAGGTGCTAAAATATATTGGTCGGTCCCTAAATGCCTTTAAAAATCTGTCCTCAGAGCACAGTTTCCTCTTTTAACAGGGGAAAAAAAAAAAAAAAAGGAGAATCGCTCAAGTGTCAGTGAATTCATTGAACCAGACTTTGAGAAACCGCGGGGACTTCCACATTGACACCTGCTCCTTCAGAAGCTGGCACTCTTGGAACAGTCCCTGGTGGTATTTATTCCCTAGTGTGAACCCCGTGATTCTGCACAGAGCGCGTGGATCCGTGCTGCCCGCTCCTCACTGCCGTGGATAAAGCCTTTGCAGCTCATGTGGATGCCCAGAGGTGTGCTGCTCTGCTCGGCTGCCAAATTTGATCCTGGACAAAGCTCAGCTGGAGTCTGGAGGAGTGGAAAGGGTGATGGGTGGGACGTGGCTCTCGGAGCTGAACCCTACAGTTCATGGTCACTCTGGTGAGCACTGGCTACAGGGTAGGACTATCAGCACATGTCTTCCTCCAGTTTTATTAGCAGCATGTCATGAAATCCAGTGCGGCTCTGTGAACGATGCTAAAAGTGGAGATTTACAGGGAATCTGTTAGAAGTGCACTTTTGTCATGCAGAGCTGTATAATGGATCCTGTTTCCTCGGCGAGTGACGAGGCAGAAGAAGGTTAATGCTGTTGACAGCAGAACAAGTCCAATGAAAAAAGACACTGCAAGTATCAGGCTGGCTTCTCCGGGACTCAAAGTTCTGCCAAAAAAGTTACCCCCTTTGCTGTCATAATCTGTTAAAAGAAAAGTAGTTCATAAGAAATCTATGCATAAATCTGAAGAGTTCTAAATGATATTTTAAAAAATCCTTACCCTTTGCAGTGGTCCTATTTTTTGCAGTTGTTGTATCATATGCTGCAGTCGTGAGTCCTCCTTCTGAAGGAGCTTTCCGCTCTGCATGGAGAGAGAAAAAGCATGGTTAAGTTGAAAACCTTAATGAACACCTGTTCCTTCTGGAAAAGTATCCTTGATTTAGTTAGTTCCTTCTGCCTTGTTGACCTGAACAGAAATCCTCATTAGATCAGCACAGCTATTGCTCTGGGCAGCCCCATGGGCAACACCCCCCTTCTCTATAGGCACCTCTGTTACTTCACTACTTACTGTTGTGATAGAATAAGGGGCAATGGTTTTAAACTGAAAGAGGGTAGATATAGATTGGACATAAAGAAGACATTTTTTATGATGAGGGTGGTGAGACACTGGAACATGTTGCCCAGGGAAGTTGTAGATGCCCCATCCCTGGAAGTGTTCAAGGCCAGGCTGGATGGGACTTTGAGCAACCTGCTCTAGTTGAAGATATCCCTGCCCATGGCAGAGAGTTTGGACTGGATGGTCTTTAAAGTTCCCTTCCAACTCAAACCATTCTATGATTCAGTTCTGAATTTGTTTGCTTGTTTGAAGTTTCATGGCCCGAATGAATAGGTAATTATAAAATAAATTCACCTTGTCCAAGGAAGGACAAGGTGCTACATTTGGCCAATCATTTATCATCCTGCTGCTACAGGGTTACGGGTTGCAGTCTCTGCGGAGGAGTTTAGCAAGCACAGGGGGGACACAGGCAGGAGATGCTGGACCCAGGTGTTAAGGGGAATTATCTGATGTGAAGAGGCTCACAAAGCACTTCTGACTTCACTCACTAGTGGTGGAAGGGACCAGCACCACTCAAAAAGTTGACCAACTTTTTTTAGTCAAAAGATCACCTGTTTCTTGGACAGGATGAACCGGCATTTTCTGGCGCATCTTGTATCTATCTCAGGCGGTCTCTGCTCATGCAGGAAGGAGCTCGAATAGCCCCATGAGGCAGCAGTGACTGGAGGGAGGAACAGCACTGTGGCAGTCTGCAGACCCTCCCACACACCACATGGCAGCAAGGCTCAAAAAATAGCTTTGCAGTTGTTTTCTGCACCACCTGCGGGTGACTAATGTCTGCCACTGTCTTAGGGGGGCTCTTGTGAAGAACCAACTGGTTTTAAGTTGCAGATTGCAGCAAGGACTACTGACTTTGCCATGTCATTAAGGGTGTTTGTTCTGTCCCTAGACAATGCTAACTGGCCATGGCAGTAATTTACACCTTCCCACCAGCGTGCAGGGTGCAGCGGTGACATTTACTCTTTTCCTTTTCTCCTGCCTTCCATCCGATCTGCTGTGATACCACCTCTGGGCCCTAGGACATGTTTCTGATACTGCACCTGATTTATTGATGGTGTAAGTCGTCTCCATGCCAGCGTGGATGTGATCGGCTACGTGGCAGTGCAGAAGCCACGTTCCAGGGTTTTCTGCTACAAGTTCAACTGTCTGGAAAGTCCCAGGGAAAAGGTCATACACGTCTCCTCTGTGGTCCTTATCCGTCTGGGGAAAAGGAAAACCAGCATCGTAAGAGTTTTGCCTCAAAGACACCCCGTGGGCACTGAAATATTCCAGTTAGACTTTAAGCTCCTCCAGGCAGATCAAATACTTCTTGTTATATGTTTCTAGTAGCCTCATCCAGGTAAACTGAGGGCTATGGACACCCCTCATTTAATTAATTAATTAACAACAGGACACCCCTCCTGGGGACTTCAAGTGCTACTTGAGCACAGGCGTTTCTTTCAAATACCTATTTTTCAGATAGTCCTGCCAGTGCCAAGCTAATACAACATAAAACCATATTGTAAGCAGGCATAACTCTGATTTTCTCCCTGTATCTTCCCTTATACCCATGGATATATATTTTTACCCACCTCATCATGTCCTTTAATAATGACATATATTCATGTTTCATAGCAGGTTCAGAGTGGTGGAAGAATTGCAGGGATCTCACTCATTTTGCATTTCCTCCCCATGCAAAACTCTCACTAACCTCAGCACCAGCCCAGCACTCTGTGCCCAAGCTGCACAACCGCGCTAGCACTCAGACTATTTTACAGAAATTTCCCATCACACTATAAAGGTTTTACTTTGAATAATTTTACCAACCTTAAAGATGAAGGTCTGTGCATGGAAGTGGACTGTATGTACATCCACTTCGTTGCCCATTCCTATCAAATACCAGTTTGTCCTATCACCTTCGTTCATCGTTAGACCCAGGAGACAGTTATAAATCTTCCCATTGATCGCTGGAAAAACAAAATAGGACTGATTAACAACTGGCCACGTTAGGGGTGATGATAACCTCCACTTCAGGCACCCTTCATATTTTCTCTCCGGGGAGAAGGGGTGCCCAGGCAGAGAGGGGACCCACAAGCATGGCCAGGGCAAGAGCTCTCTATAGCAACTGCTGCCGCTGCAGGGAGACAGTCACATTTTTGTTTCAGTTTCCAAATCATCAAAGTGCACAGCATCACCTATTTTTCTGTCTTGGAAAGCATTGGACAGGTTTTTTACAGGATGAGATCAAACAAACAGGATTTATGCTGAGAAGCTACATGGAAAAAGAGGGAATAGAGTTATTGCCTAAAATGGGTACCGTCTGTAGAAAGAGAAGTTTGCTTTGCCAGGGCTGTTCCTGCCCCGATCCAGCCTATTCTGCCTGGCTCCTGGGCTGGCTGCCACTACAGCCACAGTTTTAAAATGTCATTTTTATGTTCCTACAAAAAAAGGCCACAGCTCCCAAATGACAAGGGAAGTCCAGCAGGGCAGCCTCTTCCCATAAGCATCAGATTAAACTATCTTGTTAGAAAAATATCTTGGCTGGCCCTCATTAAATCTTTTTGTTTCCAGAGTTGCAGCTTATGAAGTTGTCACGTGGTTGGGTAATCGAGACTAAGTCCAACGTCTTCCTAAAAGGGCTGTGAAAAATAAACCTCTGTCCTCTTGGCTGCTGCCACCGAGTCCTACATACCATGCATGCTGTTGCCTTCTACAAAGTTCTTAGTGGAATTAAAATCATCAGGATTCTTATGAAGGTATGTTTGAATATTTTCTTTCAAATACCAGGATTCATTTTCATCAAACACCATAAACAGAAGGGTAAATTCTCGATCAATGTCCTTCCTTAGACCTCTTTCATCTAGAATTCCTTTTCTGCAAACTACAAGAGGCCCGATCAGACCGCTGTATGTGTCCTGAAATAAAATAAATATATGCATTACAAATTTTCTAGTTCATTCAGTTATAAAATAGATACAGATTGACTACAGATTAAATAAAGACAAAATTCCATTTTCCTATCAGATGAGAGAAAATCATTACTCTGTCTGATTAGAGTTATCTTTCTCTACTTGTCCCTATTTTAATGTACCAAAGCAATGTTTTGCTCTCATCCAAAATCAGTTCAACCATTCTTTAAGGAGGGAATCACATTACCAGGGTGTATCCCTGGGGATTTCAGTAGATTAAATTACTCAGGCATGTGCAACTGTTATTAAAGATGACAAAGCATCTAGCTGTGTAAATCATTCCTCTAGCCTGCGCTCCTCGCATAAATGAGAAGCAGGATCCTTTCAGAGACATTAGGCAAGACAGGGAGCTTTAGCCAAAGCAATGTAATCTATAATGACCATTTCTTGGTTACCTTCACAAAATTCGCTGTTGAATAATAAACCCAAGTGATGCAGTTGGGATCTGTTTTGCCAGGGCCAGATCGTTCTGGGACGTTCCACCTGTAGGTGTTTATTTCCCCTGAAACAGAGAGGACAGTTTTACCAAGAGCAGCTGGGCATTAGAGGCTTTCAAGAGTAGGTAACTGAGATCTGCCACCCCCCTCATCAAAAAATGATCTGCATCAAAAATATCTGTGGAAGCATGCAGCAATGGGATATGGGTGTGATTCTGCCTTCCAGGAGGTCGATGAGGTTCCAGTGGTATAAATGGAGGCAGATAGCCCCCAGAAAAGGAGATTGGCCAACAACGCTGGGAACAGTGGCATTCCACAGAGGGAAGTTTGGAGATGGGACTCTTCATCGTTCTCCTTGGGAAAAACTTGTAGCAGATCAACGATCATGGATGTCATTGCTTAAGAGCAGTTGAAGATGTTGGGAGCCAAACTCCAAAAAACATTTTTTTTGGACTTTCTCAGTTGAAAAGGGCACAAAGATGTGGCATTTGCCACTGGGACTTTGCAGATGGTGCTGCAGCAGTGTTTCAGCTCTGAGCCAGGAGAGGAGAGCTGAGCACCAGCCTGCTGACTGGGAGCAACAGGAGGGTCCTTTCCTCTTCCAGCAAAGCCTCTGCTCCCCAGCCATCAATGAAGAAGCCATGTCCCTTCCTGAAAGCCATCATCTCTGCCACATCCTCCCTGAGCAGAGATTCCCTGACCTCTGATTTTAAAAAATAGAACAATCTGATGGGGAAATGATCTATTTGGGTGAGGATCAGCTCTCTACACTACACTCTACACACATCTACGTTCAGATGAACCGCTTGTGCTGTGTTTCCCTGCTTTGTTTTTTTTGATAGTACTGCTGGGAAAGGTAGAAGACCAAGATGTGATCAACACTTTGCCCTTTTAAGAGGTGGAGAAATGTTGAACCAGGCAGTCTCTGGCCCAAAAGTCTTCCAGGGTGACAAAAGCCAAGAACATCTAGGGACACGGGATGAGTCAGGGGAAAACAAGGAAATCACAAGACTCTTGTCTTAGTACAGCCACAACCCAACAGCTGCCGAGAGCTGTGGGCATCAGGGCAAAGGGGAATTTTCAAGCTTAAATGGTTGTGAAGTGACTGAGCCCAGTTTTGTGTCACCAAGCCACTACACCGTTTTGATGAATCATGCAATAGTGGGGTTTATTGTACAGCAATAACTACCAAAAAAAAAAAAAAAGCAATGGTGACTCTCAAATGTCATAGTGTATGAGATGAGTCTCCCATAAATGTTGCAATATCATTTAATCTTACAGTACCTTCTATGCGTTACGGCATGGGTTTATGCACTTCAGCAGAGATCAGAAAGGCTCTCAAGACACAACACTACACTGATAGGACAGAAAACATTGACAAGAAACCCATCAATCTCAGAGGCATTCATGCCTTGGAGCCTGGTCTTGGTCCTTCACCACTTTCTTGCTTTTTACTCCTCGCTTCAGGATGTTTGGAGGCTGTAGCTGGAAAAATCTCCACTCTACTTAAAACCTGAAACACTTCAGATGGCATCAAAGACCAATCTCTGATGAAGAATAACTCCTGAAAAGACTGATAAACAAGAGAAGAATGGATGTTTCATCCCTCTTTGCTGCTGCACAAGTGGAGGAATGGACAGGGAGAGGACAAAGCTGTGGCAGCTGAGAGCTGGTTTGGCTCAGGCTACTATGGATCTGCTCCCTGCACCTCTTGCCATGCCTCCCACGGTCTCTTTAGGAGCTGGCAGTGCTCTCAGGAGCACGATTTGGCAGGCCATAAATCTGTCAGATGACTGGTTCAGGATGTAATAGGACTAGATGGACTCTGAGGAGCTTGGGGTGAGCAGTCCAGCCTGGCTGAGGAAGATAGTGAGGATTTCTGGATGATGACAGTGGGGACTGAAATGCCCAGGAATTGTTTTGTGGGGCTCGTTTTCCATATTAACGGCTTCTTCCAAGCTCCTAAGGAAAATTCTGTCCTTAGACCTTGCTGAAGAGCCCTTTCCTTTGGCTTACTGACAAATGCAGACACCTTCCCTCCGCTAACTCATCCCAAGCCTGCTCCCGTGTGGACACAGGAGACATGACAGTAGTGTTCCCAGTGTTACACCTCGACTGTCAACAAAACAGCATCGGCAGCAACATGGAGCAAATAACAAAACAAGGGAATCACCAGAATCAGCTCTTTTTCCTTTCCCTTTTTTTTTTCTTTTTCTTTTTTTTTGGTATGTATTAGCCACAGGTTCATCAAACTCCAGCAAGGCAGAGGCTGGTTCACTTTTGGCCTTGAATTTGGGATTGTATGGTATCAATACAGCTACCTACAGGAAAGAGATTTCAGCTTTCAGAGAGGTTTAGTTCATCAGAATTTCTTTTCATTTAGTTTCACACTGAAGCTCACAAACACTATGAAAAAAATTGCACAGGTGATGGAAAGAAAGGGTATGTACGTTTTGGATTGACTGTAACTCCTGGGTTTGAGTTTGACTTCCTACTAGAACATAAAATCCAAGATAAAAATTGAAGTACAAATATTTTAACAGGCATTTTTCTATATGAAAAATCTCAGTGCTGTGAGAACTATTTTCCTCACTAGAAACTGAGGGGTAGTTGTTACGCTTCTTCAAAGACTTTTACACCAAGTGACAGTGACATTTCGCGTGTTGTGCATCAGCTCTGAAAGCAAATGCCAATTCTGTGTAGATCAAGGGAGAGGCAGAGTTAACGTTGCCAACTGCAGCTCCACCAGTGAGCTGCTCAGTTTTTAAAACCTCTGGACCAAATGCAACGCTGGCTTATGCTTCTCTTGCCGTGACTATGGGCCAGCTTCTGCTTATTTTTGGAGGTTGTCCAGTGGTATTTCATTCCTGTTCCTGCCCCTGATAGGAACAAAGGTTCATTCTCTGCCACAACATGCTCATTTGATCAAGAACCAACATGTATAACAGCACAGAATCGTGTTTGAATAAACGTTGAGGGGATTATGCCTGGAAGAACATATAGGTATGTGCAAGCTTGAAAGAGGGATTTGTCATTCGTATGTTAAAATACAGCTTTTGTAGCTCAAAGGAAAAAAAAAAAAAAATAAAAAAAAGGAGAGTCTTACCAGGGAGGGTAATCGGTGTCTCAGGTTGTTCTTCACAACCTACTTCTTCTATGCCATGTGCACTTATGGAATAAGGCCTGCTGGCTTTGTTCTTAAATACGATGAGGACAGAGTCACCAACCTCAGCATGGAGTAGCGGCCCTAGATAAAAACAGAAGATGCTGGTGATTAATGCTGGCTTTCTGAATTTAACAGACTTTCAATAGTGTGACCTAGGAGAGGAGCCAAAGTTTTTCTCCAAACCCTCGAGCTTTTCTAGTCTTTCAGCAAAGTCGTCAAAATCAGTTTGTTATCTCAGCTGAGGAAAAGCTCCGTATATATAAATTATCTTTTTTCTTTTTTGTCTATGAGAAGAATTGTTCAGTCTGGAAACATGTCTTTGGACAGCTTGCTTTTAAGGAAAATTCTTGTGGATGCTTTTTGTATCTTTCTTTATTGCTTAAACTGCTAACAACTTGCTTTTTTTTTTAAACCAACGTTTTTACTTTTGTACTGCAAAAAATGAGATGTCAAATGTATTCCCAGAGAGTGTTGAGTACTTTATGACCAGCTGTTGCCCACTTCTCACCATATAAAAAACATGAGACAATGGTTATTTATGACATGCGTAAAATTTTACCTTGCCCAATTTCAGATATTGGGCTTAATATTGCCTCTTATATTGCCCCTTAATATTGACTTAATCCTTCTTCAGGAGTCTCTCCCATTTTACATGCTCTGATGTTAAGGTGAATCCTGGAATTGCCATTTTGGCATCCTCCATGTTACTACTCCTTGGGAAACTCCTTAATTCATGTTTGAGAATGAATTCTCTGATTTGGAAAGTATCTTTACACTCAGCAATTATACTAGTTGGGTGTAAAATCACTGATACCCTGGAATAGGCATGAATGTTCCTTGTTTTCCATGTTAACAAAGGTGGAAAACCTCTTTGGTTTTAAAAAACAATCCTCTCGCATATCAGGCTTGGTCTATGAGCTACTTGCCCAGGATTTCCAAGTGTTCCTCCTCCTCCGTCCTCACTTTGCGCTGTGTGAAGTTGCCGTTTGTGTACTCCCTGTAAACCACCTTCTTGTATTTTGAACCGATCATATCTTCCGCTTGGCTCAGGAAAACACGCCCGTAGCTGCAAAATAAAAAGGCAGAAATTAAAAGCTCCAAACCGTACACACCTAAAGGCTGGTAACTGTTGTGTTATTCATAAGAGATGTGGTAAGAACACATGGCTTGGTCCAATGTGCTGATTGATGCGAAGGCCTGGGTGCTGCAAGAGATTTTAAACAACAAATAATAATAACAGTGATAATCCTCACTAAATGCACACTCTCTTCTAACAGGTAAATCTGAGGATATGTTTCACTCATCACAAACTTTTTGGGAACACAGATCCTTCACCAGAGCTGTCAGAGAAGAGATGATGGTCATGCTAAGAGTGAGTTTGGCCACTCTCTCGAGCTGCACCCTCCACTCCAGTGGAAGATACTGCCTGTTCCTGCAGACCTGCGTCCTCTTATCACGGTGGCTGCTTTCACTCTCTTGGCTATTAGTCAGCCACAGGAAGATGATAACCAAAACCTAACCTTGCAAAAGCAAATCCCATTATCTTGAGATCAGAGGGGGCTGCTTTACCCTGCTCTCCTGCCACAGTGTACTGCGCAGGGCCGGATGCTCTCCCAGTGCAAAGATAAAGTGAGAAACATATTTTCCCTTCTGCACCTGGCAGAAGATGGTTTTCTGTGCCCTCCAGGTTCCCACAGCACCCACACTTTGTTGTCCATGCTCCTGTGAGATCCCAGAGGGCTGACTCGCCGGCAGAGGACACTCGCCATCAGCTGTGGAGGAGAGCCTTCACCCTCTTCCTGGAGCAGCTCTGTCTCCTGGCAGCTCATCTCCAAGGTGCCCCTGGCAGGGGAGTTGCAAGATTGGCTCACAACATAGTAAATAAAAGGAAGAAATGCCCCAGGAGTACTGCTTACTGTAGTAATACACTGTGTGTGCAACAGCAGCATTGGACAATGCTGGAGTTAATATTTTCTTTAAACACACTTCATCACCTGTGGCTCCTCGGGTATATTTTCTACTGACTCTTCCATACTCTTCCTCTTTACAGGGTGCAGTTTTCCAGCCATTTTTCTAAGGTTTATTTTTGAAATATGATCCTTGTCCCCTTTCTGTTTTCACCAAAGTGGTCTGAGAGGCTTCCCTATGCAATATGGGACTGGTAACTGTAACGCCTATCTTCTGCCTGTGCTTTTTATTCCTTAGCACAGTGCAGCGTAAGCATAGACATGATTCACCTGTGGCTGTTACTGCCTTCTGACTTTCCCAGGGGAGCCGGCAGTTACAGCAGCGCAGGGAAGCAGACTCAGAACCTCCCTACTGCATCTGCACTGCTTGCAGGGGCTCACGTCTGGGACATGTACCTGGCTTTCTTCTCTATGAAAACCAGACCAGTGGGGTGGAGAGACTGGGGAGAGTGCGGGAGGGAAAGGAGGAGGTTGTGGGGTATCCTTGTGGGGGTGAGCCAGGGCTGAAACACACACATGGATTTAGGGACTTGGAAGCCTTCTTGGGTTCAACAGCATTACATGACACTCTGAGATGAAAACATTTGAAAATGTTGCCTATGCACTACTCTTGTCTAAGAGTTTGTCACTTTTTAAGTATGTTTTCTCTTATTTTGTTCAGGAAAGAGTGTCTCCTAAAAATTACAAGGCTGGCTTCATGAAAGGACACTTCAAAGTTCCCCCTCCTCTATGAGCATCCCCCATGCCCACAAGTTTTTTTTTGCTTTGGGTACCTTTCCTCATTGCTGCTGATGTTGTAAATCTTTGGTGCCGAGCTCTTATTTGAGGCGTAGTCCCACTCCACCTCCTCCGCAGCGATGTAGTACAGCCTCATGGCTCCAAGCTGCTGCTGGGCTCGGGTGGTATTACGGCAGCTGCTCACCTCGTAGAGATGTTTCATCCCACCCACAAAGTGATCAAAAGTCCTGCAAACCACTTTGAACGTTCCTGGAAAGGAAAGCACATGAGATTTATGCAATTAAAAAAAAAAAAAAACCCACCAAAAAAACCCAACTTAAAAAGCAGCTTGGCAAATTAGTGGATGAGAAGCTCAACATGACCCAGCAGTGCACGCTGGCAGCCCAGAAAGCCAACCGCGTCCTGGGTTGCATCAAGAGAAGCATGGCCAGCAGGTCACGGGAGGTGATTCTGCCCCTTTACTCTGCCCTCGTGAGACCCCACCTGGAGTACTGTGTCCAGCTTTGGAGTCCTCAACATAGAAAGGACATGGACCTGTTGGAACGGGTCCAGCGGAGGGCCACGAGGATGATCAGAGGGATGGAGCACCTCTCCTATGAGGACAGGCTGAGAGAGCTGGGGTTGTTCAGCCTGGAGAAGAGAAGGCTCCAGGGAGATCTCATAGCAGCCTTCCAATATCTGAAGGGAACCTACAGGAGAGCTGGAGAGGGACTCTGTCAGGAAGTGTAGTGACAGGACAAGGGGTAATGGTTTTAAATTGGAAGAGGGGAGATTTAGATTAGATACCAGAAAGAAATTCTTTACAGTGAGGGTGGTGAGGCACTGGAACAGGTTCCCCGGGGAAGCTATGGATGCCCCATCACTGGAGGTGTTTAAGGCCAGGCTGGATGGGGCTTTGAGCAGCCTGGTCTGGTGGGAGGTGTCCCTGCCCATGGCAGGGGGTTTGGAACTCGATGATCTTTAAGGTCCCTTTCAGCCCAAACCATTCTATGATTCTATGAAATTAGGTCCCGTGCCTTGTACGTCTCTGATCTGTCCTGAAACAAACCGAATCCGTGACGCTTTATGGAAAGCCAAGTGAGGGGATGAAGGGATGTTTACATCAGTCAGACACCACTGGCTTTGAAAAATTAGGGGACCGCAGGAGAAAATAGATGATAAAATGGATATGCACCAATCATCTCCTTCAGTCAACACATGCTCTGTGGTCCCGAGACATAAGAGGATGGAGTTTCAGGCTGATATTCACACACAAGAGTAAACATGCACATAAGACACTGCAGAGTTGTGGCCTCTAACTCCGATATTACAACATGTTCTTCAACTAAAAGCTGAATGTGAATGTAGACACAAATGAAGATCCATAAATCAGCAAGTAACTTTTTGCTCCAGCAGAAAGATTAGCCTGCTCCATCCTGCTTCACTCAAAAACCTCCATAAATTACTTCTAACTATTCGAGTTAGATTAGTTTAGCCAAGGGAGCTCGGCAAAGCAATAGATTAGATGTCTGGCAGCAGGAACAAGCTTCACCAGTGCTGCCCGTGCTGCAGATGCACCCACGAGAAGACGCAGGAGGGGTGTGCAAACACCAATAAAGGCGTAGAGAGACAGGGTGTGTGTTTCAGAGACCCTGTTTCCTTGTCCTTGAGCACAGAGCCGCTGTGCCAGACTTGGGTGCATGAGACTCTCCACTGAGCCCCTGCAGTCACCCGGTGTAATCAGACTAATGGAAGCCTCTTAGAGACTTTGCAGTGCAGACACAGACCCCATTATGCAAGAATGGGGAAAGGGAGGATGCTGCTTATAACCATTTGTTTATATGCACTTATATGGTGTAAAAAAGACTGACTTAAACCTGCAACTCTCTGACCCTTTGCTCTTCCTCCATGAAAGGCCAAACCGCCACGGACCAGCTTTTCTGTAGCTCCAATGGTCAAAGTGACAGTGGGAACATCTTTTTACTTGTCAGTGGGCAGATTTTAACATTTGTGCTCTCCTTCCCATTTTCACAAGCAGAATCTGACCACAATGTCAGTCCTGTGTAGCTCCACCAGCTAGCACCTCCTCCTCTGGAGGAGGAAAGCACCTTCACAGCCACTTGTATTTGAGACACTGATGGAGCCAAAATTGGAAGCATAGCTCCCTCCGGACTTGGACCTCAGTCCACTCCTTGTGCTTCTAGGGCAAAAGTGTTGAAAAAGGTACAATAAAATGCAGCTAAGGAAAATCACAGGCATTGGTGATTGTAGAGGTCTGATAATTCATTCAATTTCCCTTATTGCCAGTAGAAGGTTGGCTGGCAAAAAATAATCTCCTACAACACATTATTTAGTGTGAGTCCTGCAGTGCAGTTTCATGACAAATGGTGGAAATGTATGGGATATGCATAAGAAAAGAATCTGCTGTTTCATAGACAGCAGCACCATAGGTCTAATACAAGGCCAACAGGTATTTCTATCAGGTACCTCCAGCCAAGGATGGCCCTTGGCATAGCCTTGCACAATTTTGATGACTCCATTGATTTAAACAGGGTTGCAGTAATATAAAGAAAAGTAACTTTGCATTCTTTGTCGTGAAGCTCATCTGCTATCTTCAACAAACAATTAATCCCCTCTAAGTCTGAAGAATGTATCACTGCATTACACATAAGAATTAAAAGTATCTTTTATGTACATGCTTCTGAAGAAAGTCTTAAAGACTAAATGTTACTGAAGTCCTAAAATACCTTAAATTATGCTGACTATCTGCGTATCAGCGAATATTATCTTTGCTAAAAAAAAAGCCTGTTTTGAGAGTTATGGAAATTCTACAAGCATCCTGTTAGCATCCCGGCTGCTTTGCCTGTCCCAGGTCATCAAAGCCTCAGCTCTTTGGTGCACACACATATTTGATTTACAGCACCTTACCCAGAAAGTAGCCTAGCCCGAATAACCAGCTACACAAGGTCCCGGTGGTCCCCACATTTTCAGGGTCCCTCTTGCAGAACAGAGCATCTCACCAACCATTATCTTGTCTGCTTGATTTCTGCACGTGCCACACCACCAAGCTAAGCTCAGGAACGTACCCACACGGTCTGGCTGCATCAGCGCTGTCCCCGATAAATGAGGAAACAAGGCCAGCCCGTCCCTCGTCGTCCCTCGCAGGTCGATGGTGTTTCCTTGAAAATGAACCCCGTGCATGTCGTAGTGACTGCCCATCCCAATGAGGTGCCAGGAGACCTTGTCATCCTTGCACATGGTCAGGCCCGGCAGGTTACCAAACAAGTAGCCGTTGACAGCTGGAGGAGAAGGAAAGAGCCCGGTTGGCAGCAGGTTGATGGAAACTCATCACAGAGCCTCCCACCACCTTCCCAGCAAGAGACTCGCCACTCAGCGAGTCACAGCGTTAGTCAAAGGGGCATTTTGTGAAGCAAAGGTAGCAGGGGATGACATCAAGTTAATGCCTAAATGCTTTTCCTATACACTCTGAGCTTCTACCTTTTTTTTTTTTTTCAGCCTGTAAAATAGCCCTTTGCAGTGATGTAGCACTTCTCCTCTGAGCTTTTCAGGATGCCTCTCAGACATGAGTTAAGTGTATAAATTCAGTACCTCCTTTCAGCCTGGAGAAGGTAGGCTCATCAAGGCCATGGAGTGGACCATAAAGAGTCTGATTTGTAAGTTGAGTTCTGATGGAGGCTCTTTATGGGATTTTGACATTTGATTTCTGCCTTTACTTCCAAAGTGTTTCTCGTTCTTTCTCAAGGGCTAAACTCCATAATCCTCAAATGCTCTCTGTGATCACTGAGTGAAAGGTACTATGGCAGAATAAAACTTTAGTATGAGATACTGCCTCATAAAGGAAGAATGAAAGAGATGGGTCCAGAAGGCCCTGAGGTTCTCTAACAATATATATTCTCAAAAATATTCTATATTCTAATAATATAATATATTTTCAAAAAAACTAAAGCAAAGAGAGGTTATATGCTTTGCTCAAGTTTGCCATGGCAGGAATAGCTTGGAGGAGTTCCATGCTGAATTGAGATACTTCTGGATACATCCAGAAATGATGTTTTAAAATATTATTGGCTGTTCACCTCTTCCAGAGGTGGTCATTGCCCAAGCGGGAACTGGCAAAGCAGAGCAGGTGGACTCTGTCTGAGTCAGTGCCAAGGCCAGCAGTGAAATTTAAATCACCAGTGATTTAAATCAGTCTTTTCTGCAGCTGGTGCCTGACTGGCATTATGGCTTTTTATAGACCCAAGTGTTGTATTTAAAAGCTACAGTCTTCCTTTTCTCCAGGTGTAGTGGGCAGGTGGATGCATTCATTGCTAATGTAACTGGGGTTTCAACGTGCACTCCAAGGGCATCAGGAGCTGGCCAGAAGCTGACTGACAGCCTTCCACCTCACCCTCCAGTGCACTGTGGTCAGCTATGAATGATGATAAAATCTGCCAACTCATCTTCCTAATATGACTGAAGGTATCATTAATAGATATTAGATATTTCATACCATGCATTTTGTTGGATTCCTTGAAATCTGCATCATTTTCATCTACTTTTGAAGGGTCTCCAGTAAATGCTTCAATATTTTTGTGCAGATACCAGCTGTCATTCTCATCAAAGATTGAAAAGAGGAGGTAAAATTCTCTGTCTATTCCTTTCTGTAGCCAAGAAGGAAGACAAGACATTAAAAAAAAAGTCTGTGCAGAATTACCCAAGTGAAAAAAAATATTTTTGTTTTTTAACAAAGCTTTCTTTCCCCCCAAAATTGCAGCCACCTTCATACTATGTCCTTGTAGAGATAGGGATTGGCACTCTTCCATCAGACAGAAGGATAAATGAAGTGTCCGTTAATTACTTAGGGTGGGAAGAAGCATTCATTGCTTAATAAATACTTGGAAAAAATGAAAAACCTAGGCACAAGCCAGAATACTGGGGAATGACAGTTCATCTTCCTAACCATCCCTTTAGGTCAGCTTTTACCCTTAGGGATGACATTTGTTTAATCTCTTGAAACTGAGCTGAGAACTGGGTGAACAAGCCCACATAGGACCCCCCCCTCACCACACCCCACCCTGCTATTAGGGTCAGGCAGATGTCCACATTGAGCACCTGTGTCCCATCATGATTCAGCGTGTTCTTCCGACAGACCAGCAAAGGCCCCACAAGGCCGGAGTTGGTGTCCTTGACGGCATCGGTGGCTGAGTAGTACAGATAGGTCAGGCATGGGGCGTCACTCTCTGTTGGACCCCCATTTTCAGGCACCCTCCATTTGTACGTGAAGGTTTCACCGGGCTTAACATGGGCTCCTGGCTTCAGATAGCCTGCAGAGAGGAAATAAAGGAGCATCAAGCTTATGGGAAGGTTTTGTCTTCCTGAAGACATTAGCTGGGAGTCCGACACAGCTGCTGGTTTCTGTGGACAAGCCCCCCAACTTGCAGCCACAGCTCGAGCACCATCCCATAGCCTGGGCACTTATGCCATAGGGACATCTCACCAGACTCCTGTGCCATGGGGACAACCTGTTCCCTGCAGAACGAGTTTAGCTGCTTCACCCAGACACCTTCCAACACTATCTGGATTATCTGGATTTAGTCAGACAAGACATGCAGAGCTCATCCATGTGCTGAAATGGCTTCTTCTAATGTTCCTGTCTTACCTGCCCTATCGTGACATTCATCTGCAGCACGAACACAGACTCCAGCTTTTCATTAAACACCGACAAAGCAATTACATCAGAGAGCCGAGCTGCAGCTGCGGCTGCTTAGAAATTCAAAACAAATCTGATCCTGGTAATTGTTTCTTTTTGATTTTGTAGCAATGGATAGGAACCTCTGCCAGAGTCTGCAGAGGGCGGTTGCTATTACTGTTTTTAGAAGCTACTTTTAAAGGATTTGGGCCATTGTCTGTGGCTGTGCACAGGGTGGATGTAACACCACTCGTGTAATTTGGCCACTGCAAAGAAGTGTTGGTATGTGCTCAGAGAGGAGACTTACAGAAGGGACTTGAAAGGAAAGGTGGGAAAAGGGATCACGCCTGCACTCTTTTTAGGAAAAAAAAAGTGTTAAGTAACCTGTTTGGTCTTTGCTATGAGGAAGATCAAACCAGAAATTTTCTTTAATGCTTAGGCACCCACTGACTGGATTTTCCCAGCACAGTCAGATGTGTCTGGCAGCAGCAGACTGCACCGATCTAACACTCCTCTCTAATACTCCAAGAGAATCCTTTTGGAAACTTAGACACCAGTGAAAATATCAGTATTACATTTAAAGACATGCTGTTTGACACAAACTGCAATATGGAGTACTCCTGCAACAGGGTCTGATGCTACTGGATTCATCCTGCAACAGTGCTCAGTAAGGAGAACAACATTGATTTTGGGGTAGAAACACCCTGAGAACGGACAACTGCCAACATAGAAGGGTATTTCCTAAGCACACAATTGAAAAAAAGATGGCTGTAGACATCTGTAGATGTCTGTAGGTATGTTTATGTACAGTATTTTCTCATTAATAAGCTGCACCCAGACAATACACAGCCTTTGAAAAATCATTTACCTTCACTGTAAACCCATAGCCCTGCAGGGGCTGTAGATAGAGACAATGGAAACCCAAAACCCAAGGGCTGCAGGGAGAGAAGAAGGGCCAGAAAGACTGTTAGGAAGAGGTTAATCTGGACCAAAAACCCAGAGGTGTGCAGCACACACTCTGCTGCTGAATTGTAGGATTTGGTTTGGTTTTGCTCCCCACCGAAGGGTGCAATGCGTTAAATGACAGCAGGACAGGACTGCCAGCAGAGGGAAGCTGCACTTCCATCAGCGGACTATGTCTGACACGGGTGGCATTAGGATGTGTGCAAGTGGCTTCAAAGCTGAGCTCAAGCCAGTTGTTTCAGGCGACAGTGGGGCCTGCTGGCAAATTTGTTGTGTTGCAAGGTCAGCAATTAGAGACAACAAAATTTAACGAAGCCTCTAGATGATTCTATGATTCTGTGTTGACCTAATTCTCTTAGTACAGTTCTCAAAAGAGGGATTATGTCCTGTGAGTTTCCTTCTGATGTGTTGCAATGGAAACAAAGCAATTTAGATGACAAGGAACCTACCTTTCTTTTCAATGCTTCTAATGCAGCAAAAACTTTTCCAAAGAGACCACAATATTATCTCTAGTGTCTATCTCCATAGATGCTACGGATGTGATTCAGCTCACCTTTCTTGAACCCTCTAAAGCTTAGACCATAACCCAAACTCTAGGCTTCCTCTGTAGTTGACGGAGACAGAAAGGTGTCTCCAGAGGGTGACTTCTGTCTCTTAAAATAATTGTTCAGAGTAAATGGGGCTTCTCACCCTCTGAGGGGGTTGTTTCTTGTCACTGACTGAAAAAGGTGCCTAACAATTAAACATGACATTTAACATTTAATGGTTAAACTTAGGTGATTAAGATCCTGTCCTTGCACAAAATGAGAGGAAGCCTTTGGTAAACGTTCCTTTTCGGTGTTGACATATGTGTGAAGATTAATAAGGATTATCACTGCTTCACGTTCCAGGTCAATCAGATAAAAGATGCCACTTACACAGACTATCTTGACAGTGAAGCAAGGGCAATGCCCGACCTGGATTAGAGAATTGGGAGTGAAGAAACCCAGACCATGTGGAAAGCTATGTCCAAAGACTCAGCCGGGGCATCATGCCAGATCCTAAGCTTCATCATTCTGGAACATGTCCAGAGGAGATCCACTGACTGCAGTTGAAAGAAATTAGATTACAACTAATATAAATTGGATTGGGCTTGTGACTTTTGCTCAGCATGGACCTCAGCTACTTTTAGATGCCTTGTCTGGCACATGTCCAGGGGGAAGAACCAGCACACTGGGGAGACCCAAAGACTGTGACATGTATGGTAGGTACAAACTAAGCAAATCATCCCTTCTGTGCCTTAACATCCACAAAAAGGGCAAACCTTCAGAAGATCTTTAGACTCGGGTGTTCTGGATGTGACGATACGGCAGTCAAAACTTACCATCTACGTAGGGAGCACCTTCCGACATCTTGCTGAAGCTTACACCATGGGCCATAATGCTATAGCTCCTCTTGGCTTTGTTGGAAAAAGTAACTAGCACTGTGTCTCCCACTTCAGCTTTTATAACGGGGCCTTAAAAAAGAAAATGAGGAAAGGTATTAGAAGAACTGCACTCTAACACATTTCCATCTAAACAAGAGAGGGATGACTGGCAGCTGTATACACAAAATTCCCCTCTGTATCTGAGTGGATCTGCGTGGATCTGCATTCAAACCCGATGTAATGACAAAAGGGGAAAATATTCACTCTACCAAGCAATCCCAGGTGCTTCATATCCTCCGACCGAATCTTCTTCTTACTGAACGTTGCATCTGTATATTCCACATAGAGAACTTTCCAATATTGCCCTCCTATTCTGTCAGTCCCTTGTGTGAAATATATTGCAGATTCACTGTGGAATTAACAAATTGCACCGGTTAAATAACTGGAGGTTCAGGCGGAACCCTTCATTTTGGCTAGTTATTACTCCAAATACAGAAGAAATGAACTCCCAAGTTACTAGTTTGCATACACTTCTCTAGGAGACAAAGGGCGATATTACTGGTCTGAACTACAGTTATAAATTAGTTAACAAATGAGCATTCATTGTGCATTAGACTTTCATGTGTTTAACCCCAATTTACTTAGGGAGACATCTATGTCAACTTACCTCTAACTACCTTAGGCGAGACCTGTCCTGTTACCTGTGCACAATGTGTCTCTAATCCTCCTTAGCTTTCCTGGGAGATTCTGTCATACAATTCATCTTCATCAGTAATAACAAGGGGAAAAAAATCTACCATTATGGCACCTCCGAGATACAAGGATTGTAAGTGTGAAAGCTGCCTGAGGAATCTCAACGTAGGGTCATTAACTCTGTTGAACTTTGTATACCTCACCAGGGCTCACTTTCTCTATGGACTTAATGGAGCAAGATAAGTGCTCCCAGTCAGCAGCTCCGAGCATCGCAGTTATGAGTCTAACTTCCCAACAAGGTTGTTGAAATCCATTCCTCCCTGCCTCTTTCAATTAAAATTAATTACAGTGCAAGACCTAGCCCTGGTGAATCACTGGAGAAGTCTCACCCAGACTCCTGAAATTGAAGCACAACAGGAGAGGACAAGAAAGCTTACCTGCCAGTGGCATTTAAACCCTGCCCAGTGAATTTATCATAACCGTCAGGTCCATAATTCCACAGCACTTCTTCAGCAGCGATATAATATCTTCTCTTGTGACTGAGTGGTGAAGGCCGAGACAGGTTTTGTTGGCAGATCTGAACATCATACAGTGCCTCCATGCCACCTGGGAGGAGAAAGAGTCTGGAGACAGTCCTTGGCCAGCTGTGGAGTCAGCAATCTCATGGGTACAAATGCACATTCAAAACTTTCTAGGAGCTACATGGATTGGAACCAATTACTAAGGCAAATTTCTATTTTTAAAGACTTCCTCTGCCTCCATTGGGTCAGACACTAGCACCCTTCTCCTGCAAGGTGGTACTTTATGCCACAGGTGAAACCCACTGAGATCAATGACACTCTTTAGTGAGCTTATCTACTCAATTCTTTAATCTGTGTAAGGATGGTAGAATGATTTTGGGGGTCAGAGTGGCTCCTGAAGTGTGCAAAATGGCATCATCTCCCCCTGACTTACATCGAAATATAGGCTGGTTCTTACGACACTGAAGAGATTTGTTGCTTGCCAGAATTAAGTATAGCAAATGCATGTGCAAGTTCTTAAAAGTAAAAATTTTCCCAATTCATCTGTGATATGACAATTATACAATGCCTGCTGTCGTGACACCTAGTTTATGATACATGCTTTTGGGCTCTTGCACCACACAAATGTAACAACACCACCATCGAATTCCCTCACATAAAGGTTTCTGAAAACATTGCCAAGTTTTGTCTGATTAATGTGATGGAAAAAGCTATGAAGTGTTCAGCTGGCAAGATTTTTCCTTATGTGTAAGTACTTATCTACAACAAAAAGTGATGATGAAGGCTCTTCTCGCTGTTCATCAAAATCACCAGTTTACATAGAAAGTGTGGTGTCAGCACTGGGTTTAGCAAGCCTTGCTCCTATGAATTACGCATCTAAGTCATTTGTACTAGCTGAAGATTTGGCCCAACATTTATAAGTCAACTGGTGACTAAACTCATATTCATGATGTTTATCTGGTGAAATAGTTCCAAAGTGTTCAATTAGTCACAGAGCAAAGGTGTCAAACCCTACTTCCCCTGGAAACATCTCTCAGTTTTCTTTTCCAAACATAACAGAGGCTGCAACTTCTGAATGGATCGGGGAGATCTACAGCAGCGTACCTCGTAAGTGCTCATTAACCTGGCACGTTATCAGCCACCTCCCAGGGTTCCCGGGAGTCATCTCCGCTGTGATGAATGTTGCTGGGAACAGACCGACGACATCTGCCCGCTGGTCTCTGTTTGTGAACGTGTGGCCATAGAAATACGCGGCGTGGATGTCTATCTCGCTTCCCATGCCAAACAAGTGCCAGGACATGGAAGTGTCAGCACACATCTCCAAGCCGGGGAGATTGCCATAAATATAACCATTAATAGCTAAAAACAAAAGTATGAGACTTTATGAGAGGTGAAAGAGAAGTGCCAAGTGCCTCTGACCCCATTTCTAAGGACGATCCTTTCCTGGCCCAGAAAAGAAACTGACTGAATGTCCGCAGCAAAGAAAGTCCTCACAAGCTCCTTGGTGAAGAGTAACATTTCAAACACACAGTTTACAGTTCTGGGTGAACAAATAGCCCAAATTCTCTGGTTGGGTCTGTGAAAAACTTCCTGGGTGATATCAAGATGTTGCAAAGGCCAAGTCATCACCAAAAAGGCCTGATAATGAAGTTAATTTGTTCTGCAGCTATTTAACATGTCTGAATTCTATTTCCTCTTATTCTGAGTCATAAATATACCACTATATGCCAGGCTTAAGCAATTTAGATTTGAAAATTATATCAGTCAAATCAGTCTAGTCAGCTCTCTCTTCCTCAGTTTCCACACCTGGCAATGTATCCGGACACTAGGAGACAGAGACTCATATTTTGCAAAATATTTTATCTCATGGGCTCCACAGAACAATCAAAAGACAGATAAATAGCTGGATTTAACTTCTTACACCAGATCTCCAAATGGCACAAAGCACTATGGGCCAATGGATCTCTGAAGGGCAGGAACAGTTATTCCAGCCAGCCCACCATCCACAAGAGCCTTGGAGAAATGCTGGAGTGTTCCAATACACACATCTCAAAGTGCTCTCTGCCTCCTTTTCTCTTTTCACAGATGGTTAAACAGTCACCAGATGGCTTAAATCTGTTGCCTGAGATAAAATGCTAAACAGGTGGCAGAACTAGGCACACAATCCAAATCTCCTTTCTGCAAACCAGTGTGTTGTGCTGTATTTAGGGTGAGACTTTTTATCAATATGGTACTTCAACATCCTGACCCATTCCTTGCTGACACAGATAAAGGAGAGACATCACAAGGGACAGAGAGTCCGACTGAAATGAAAGAGCCTGGTCACTGCTTCAGGTCACCATTTGCTCAAGAGTCCTGCTCACCATGCATTCGGTTGCTGGTCTGGAAACCTTCATCCTCTTTGTCAACTGTATCTGGTTCTAAGCAGAAGGTGTTTATATTCTCATCGAGGTACCAGCTGAAGTTTTCATCTACAATGCTAAACATCAGGGCAAAAGCGTTAGCAGCACCAGTCCCTTCTATTGAGGTCTCATCTGCAGTTCCTAAATTGCAAACGAAAAGGAAAGTGATAAAAAAAGCCTTGGATGGGATTGAATTTAAAAGTGACAATAACTTTGGAGCACTCAAGGAAATACAGTGCTCCGCTTGTGATCTATAGGACAGAATGAATCTTAACTAATTTTGCTCTTCTAAGACATCTTGACCCCCCCCTCCAACAGCCTTTGGGCAGACGAGTGTCTCCAGAAGGCAGTTCATCTCATCTAAGTTAAGCTGATATTTCAGGACCTATTTGATTTGACATAAACACAAGTATCTGCCAATATCTGTGCTTTTCCCCATCTTTGGCTCACTGCACCCAACCCTGCCCTTTAGTCAGTGTGAGCATCCATGTGCCTACACAGTGAGCAGGTCATGGGCTGGATCCAGCCAGAAACTAGTGACATTTTTTTGGACCAGGAAAAAGGAGAGGCAAGTGGTAGCCTGCATTTCTGTTGCATTGAAGCGACTAGTGAACCATACCCTCAGAATGGCCATTCTAATTGTGGCTCGCTCTTTGTGAACTGACAAGGAAGCCTTTAGAATTATCTAGAACTAGATACTTAAATTTAAAAAAGCTGAAGGCAGGGTAAATATAAGCTCTTCAAGCTAAGTTCAGTCTCACTGTCTGAGTGATTGCTTGGGGAACAACCTGAGACTATAGGAGTGTCATTACTGAGTAGTCAATTATCAACTATTGGCCGGTTTAGACTTCATCTAGCCATCCAGTCTGCATCTGAACCCATTAAAACCTTTGTTTCCCCTGTCTCTTATGGGAAGGAGCCCCGTAGCCTTGTTGTCAGTCCTGTAAGGAGCCACCCACCACCATTGGATGGAGAACTACAGCACTAACATTGTGTGGATATCCACCTTGATGAATTCAAGACTGAACATGCAGATAACTTGGCCTTTCAGGCTAGCATTGTTTCAAATGTGCTATGTCCTAGTTTCATGTATTATTGCATAGCTATCAGCTCAGTTTCACGTATTCAGGCAGTTCTGCAGATTTCAAAGGCTCTCCAGGAGAATAAAAGTCTAAAACATTTTTATTGTGCTAGTTAAGCTGGAGGCTAGGCCTATCCTTTCCATTATGAAGTCTTTCTCTTCTTCATAGATAAAACCTGCTTCACTGGTATGTTCTGTATATAAAATCAGGGCTGGTTTTGTCCTGTGGGAGGTACTGGGAAGAGGTGGCAGAGTTACACGTGCCCAGGGGGAGAGGGGGTGACAACTCAGCTGATAGAGGGGAGAAGGCTGGTACATGGTCCGTGATGGCTCCAGCATAAAATTAGCAGGCTATAAAGTATATGGGACAGGCTGTCACCTCAGCTGTTCAGCGTACATCCCCATATAGTTGTGATATGGTTGTGGAACAGGTTGCCCAGGGAAGTTGTGGATGCCCCATCCCTGGAAGTGTTCAAGGCCAGGCTGGATGGGGCTTTGAGCAACCTGCTCTAGTGCGAGGTGTCCCTGCCCATGGCAGGGGGGTTGGAACTCGATGATCTTTGAGGTCCCTTCCAACCCAAACCATTCTGTGATTCCATGATTCTATATGCCACTTGTGAGGAAAAATAAATATATTATCCACAGGGGGGGGGAAATAGAGTATTGGGGTTTCAAATATGTAAATGCCAGTGCTGAAGTCACCTGCTCAGCCTTAATTTCATTTCCTGGGCAACGAGTCCTTTGCTTGTCCTGAAATGATCCCAGTTTAGGAACATTTACTTTTGGTCTCGGCCACAGAGCATGCTGCAGTCCCTCCACCAGCCGAGGCAAGTCTCTTGTGAAGCCAAAGGGGAGCAGGAAGGGGGTTGTCCCAGAGCTACAATACCTACCCTGGGATGCTCCTGGAATGGCCCAGCTATTCCTTGACCCTTTTTATGGGCTATGTAGGGATAGACTCTAGACCATCATGTTTATACCTGTAAGCAAAAATGACTGTTAAGATGCCAAGCTTGGCAGAGGGGCTTGCTTTATCAGTGCTTCTAGCTCAGTACCTTTTTTACAAACCAGCAGTGGCCCAATTAAACCAGATGCAATATCTCTTGGTGTGTCAATGTGAGAATGGTAAATCCAAGTCAAGCAGTCTGAGTCTGCCAAAGTTGGGGAATAATCTTTCCTTACTGGCCATGTGTACGTGTAATTTCCACCTGGAACAACAAAGTCGTCCTCTTTGCTTTTACCACCAGTTCCATCAGGGTAAAGTGCTCCTAAACATTAAAAAGAAAAAGGAAGCTTTTAGCCCCTCCTTAACTTTTTTCCTTAAGTAAATGTGTAATTTCTTCTATTTTATCAGATATTTAAAAACTAGTAACAACACTCACAAACATAGAATCACTGAGAAATTGTGAAAAAAATTCAGAAGTTCTGGCAAAACACTCAAAAAATGTTGAGAGTTAAAATCCACCATTTTTCAGTAGAGGAGGCTTTAAAGGCGCAGTAACAGGCTCTAGTTTTTCCTCACCTCTCATCTCTACATTTTACTCTCATCTATACATTTTGTCAGCTAACATTGAATATCTTCACGCAGAAAACTAATGAGAGTAGTGAACATAGGCAAATCCATACAGTCCTCTAAACAAAATACATGTGCATAGTCTCTGGATTCTGAAAATTAAATCATGCCTGTTATAGCCCTGTAGAGAGGAAAACATTTACTTACAAGAACTCTGACAATTCAAACAGACTAGAAGCAGAAGGAAGGAGGGAAGATGCTTCCGTGACTTACAGTTCAGGAAAAGAGACCCACCTAACCTGTTCCAGTGCTGGATTTATCCCAGGCGTCAAAGGTTTGTGGCAAAAAGTTTTAAGAGACGAGGCTGTTCTTGTTTTTAGTCATCAGCTGCAATTACTGATGATTTTATGAGAGAGCATTCTAAAGTCTTCTGATGTCAATGGTCAGAACAATAAATACTTGGACAAACTTTTAGCCGTGATATTATCCACTCCAGGGGAAAAGGAGAGGAAAAGAGAAAAGGCAAACCAGCTTTTACCTTCAGAGTCCTTGTCATAGAAGACCCCGTGTGGATGCACAGAGTATGGACGGGAAGCAAAGTTCTTTAGATGGACGATAAAGACATCCTCCTCTTCTGCCTTCAGGACTGGCCCAAGGAACCCCAACCAAGCTGCTTTGGGGATCTCCTGGGAGTAAGTGTCATCTGTGAATTGCCTAAAAATAGCTTTTTTGTACACACGCCCTATCCGGTTGGCTCCTCTGGTCGCATACACACTTGCAAACCTAATGTTGGGAAGGGAAAAGAATTTAGAGACAAAAAAACTCTTTTAAGAGTTGGTAAATAACTGGTGTTTGCAGTGCAGATACGCAGTTCCCTGGGACATATCTCGTAGCTAGTGGACTAAAGGCTGAGGAGTGAACCTGGACAGTGCTAGCAGGGCCCAAGACCCTTTCTCTGTGGTAGCAGTTATCTTACTTGCAATACTGGTCTTTAGAATGGTTGCTACAAGTCTTCGCTTGAGGATCAACCACTCAGGCCTTTCTGAACAGTTTTAGCACCTTGTCCCTCTTTTGAAAGTTTGAAACCTCACATCTGAAAGCATGACTGTTCAGAAGGAATAGAAAACCAAATTTCTTTCTAAATCCAATAAGAGAAATTGTAATCAACTAGTTTGGCACCCCAGAAGAGTAGCATGAAATATTTTTTGCATGAAATGCATAGTTTCTACATTCCAGAGCCAATGTTTATAGCAACTTCAAGTGATGGAGAATCCACCATATGGTCAGTGGTTGACATATTATAACTATTAAATACCTGCTCCTTGAATTGCATTTGTAGTCTAATACCATCTAGCTCCACACTCCAACCACTGGTTCCCATCAAGCTCTCTCTCAGATCAAAGAGGCCACATACCATCAAGAGCTTCTCTTCTATGCAGACACTTGCATAAGTTTTAATTAATTGACTAAATTGCCTCCTACACTTCTTCTGGACAAAACAAACACACAAATCTTTCCTGAAGCTCTTTTCTGAAAGCCTGCCAATATTTCTCTATCTCTTTTGAAGTCTGAACACAAGAACTTCTCACAATATGCAAGTAATATTCCAGTTAAAGCCAGAGGTGCTGCCAGTCAATATTTCTTACACAACTGGGAATTAGTTTTGCCCTATTAACTATAACATCATACTGGAATGCCATGTTCAGCACGTCTTGTTATGATACTAATTTTTTTCACTTCTCTCCAGGTTGCAGCTGACAAGTATGATACACATTCTACATCCCTAAATATCCCATATGGTGTAGGAATTACCCTCCTTTCCCACATAACCAGCAGCTTCACCACAGCGGCCTGCTCCATGAGTTTTTGCATCTCCTGAAGATTGTTTGAACTTCCATGGTTCCTAACAAACTCATAAAAAAGCTGAGCTAAGTTTTCCGGAAATATCACTGGCAGAAATACGCAACTCCATATTTATAATGAGGTTTTGTGACTGGCCAGTTTACCTGCAAACCCATTTTGTTTCAGTGCTGCTGTGCAGTGCCAGCAAACTACATGTTGGATGTCACATGAGTTGAAAGGTGTGATTTGCTATAATTTCTTCACCATAAGATCCTCCTTTTCAAGCCATCTCTGCTTGACACCATAATTCACAACATCTCCCATCTGTGGCCAATACACCTCCACAGCCACCACCTAAACCAGATCCCTGAAGAAAATCTCACAAAAGAATGATTTTTCATTTGAAAAATGTGCTTTATAACAAGCCAAGAGCTAGTTTGGCACAAATGGAAATACACCCAATTATACTGCTGTGGCAGAATCCTGCTGGCTAGGATGGAGGGGAAGGGACAGAAGCTTCTCAGTCTGCTTCCTCACAGATTAACATATAAATACACCCCAAAAGTGTGGCTAAGAAACAAGCTGCCAAGAAGTCTGGATTTTCAGTGAATTAGCAGGTCTGTGGTAACTGTCTGTGTGCGCACAGCAAGACCTGGCAAGGCATGCCACACTCACCAAGGAGAAGATACCTTCCACTGCCTGGGGGGAAGATCTGCTACAAGAGACCTCACCACAGAGTAGCAGGTGGTGTCAGTAGTAGTGCAGCGTAAATGCACGTGCTTCCTTACCTCATGGCAATGTATTCATGTGGCTATGCCCTAATTTGAATTATAAATTTATTTTTAGAATGGTTTTAAAGAAATTTTCTCTAAAAAAAATCAAATAGATTTTTTTTTTTCAGAGGTACTTGCTTTAGGCAGCATTTTTTTCCAGAGTATTTTTTCCATTTTCATCAGCCATCAACTATTTTAGATGAGGTGCTGCAGTGGCTCTGTGCTTTCCCCATGATGGCAGTGCCCTTATGCCCCTGGTTTTGTGGCCAGACATTGCACACTCCCCCGGGATACACCGTCTCCTGCGGAAGGAGAACTGCACCCCAGAAAATGCACGCTTTTTGACCAGGATTTGTCAAATGTTTGACATGGATCTAACTCCTGTAAATTCACAGAACAGGGATCCCAAAACCCAGTAAAGTATTGAGGTTCAAGAAATCACCCTGAGAAAACACTAGGGTTTAGGCACTAGAGACTTCCCGAGTGCCCAAAGCCATGCTGTAGCATCTCTGTTGGCTGGATCTGTGCCTGACTCCTACTTAAAGCCATCTAGGACCCAGGAAAAAACTTCTTTTTTGTGCCAGTTTTCTGAAAGGAAGTCTATTCAAATCACCCATTCAGAGCTGCAGAGCCCACTGCCTGTGCAATGGGTATCAACTGCAGCCAGTCACAAGGTAAGTGATGTTCTTCTATGCAGAGCATCAAGCAATGCAAGAGTTATGGAGCCAGAAAGGCATCATGGCATGAAAGGAGCAACCTGGCCTCTTGGCCTTGGCAAATTATGGGTTTTGTTTAATCATTGTCCAAAAGAAAACAACCAATCAACTCTGGGAGAAAAATTCCTACACACCACTGTTATCCTTGCTATTGCGTTACAGGCTCAGACTCTTTCAGAGCTTCCTTTCCTTCTATACCCACATTCTGCAAAGGGCAGAACAGTTTCATACCCAAAATACCCTGATGTTTGGGAGTTTCTTGGGGTGCAGACACTTCAGCCTCGCTCCTTCTACTGTCTGGGAGCTCTTCTACATTTACAGAGACATGTACTTTCAGCATGTCCTTCTGTCCACCCTCAGCACTCAAGAACAGAGCACAATAGTTGTTGTGAGTCCCACACGAGGTGTCCAGGCTTCCGCATTTCATTCAGGAGGACTTCTGGGTGCCCACCTAAGCCTTGCAATTATCTACTAGCTCTGTGCCTCTTTACAAATGTTGCTGTGCTGCACATTGCAGTGCTTAAAGATCTTTGCAGAAAGACTGCCCACGCTGGAGTTCAGACTAGGAAAACCATGCAAAATCTTCCTTTATTGCTATATTTGATTTCATTTTGCTAGTTGACCTTTTCCATTAGTTCTTAAGCTCAAAGAAATGTTGGCAATGCACATGAGTGGGACAGAGAGTTATTAATAGGGAATGAACTCTAATTCCTTAAAATTAGTATTAACATAATTACAGTCATCCATCCCTCTGCAATGATAAACACTACAACTCTTCTAAATGAGAGAAAAAGTAAAGCCAGAGTGTCATGTAGACTCTACTTCAAATAAAAATTAGACGTGCAGATGGTCCGCCATATGAGGGTAGGACCATGAGTTAGGTTAGGACCATGAGTTAAGTGTAATTTCTACACCTATTTCTTTTATCACACAGAAAAAGTATTTTGCCAAGATTTTTGCTGTGTTTACAATACCTTCGATCATAAGAAAGAGAGCTAAACCTAAAAGAAGTTAGTTTTTTTCAAGAGGTGCTTACATGAGTACTATATTACAGTGTGCAGCAAGAAATGAGAGAGCGCTACCTGTTGTGCATGGCCAAAGTAGCCTCCCTCAGTAGCCAGGAGCCGGATCCCTCGCGGACACAGTTTTAAAGTCTGGTGGGTTTGTTTGCCACTGTAATCACCAGTGAAAAACTAGCACTTTGAATAACTACCAGATGTGGAGTCCCAGATTTTCTCCTGTGATTAACATGCCCAACCACCACTGTACACTCCTGGGTGCAACAGTAGGTAGATGCAAACTTTCTTTTATTACTGTAGTTTCACTAAAATCCCATAGATTTTACATTGACAACCATTTAAACTACTGTCTTTATGAGCTTCTTCCCTAAAATATGTTTACAGTGAAACCTTCCATATTCTCTACCCTCTTTTCTTACTCTGTGCCTGGGTCTATAACAGGTTTTTTCCCTGAGTTTCCCATTTTTTCTGTGGCTGAAGTAAGCTAGGATGGTACCTACAGCTCCAGGATGCCCACTGGTCATGTAACCTGCTCAGGGTAAACCTCTGCCAAACCATGATGCCTGTGCTAAGGCCAATGTAAGGTCTGAGCTAGAGGGATGGCCAGCGGAGAGGCACCACTGGTGCCAACTCACCTTTGTAGATGGTGCCCTGACCACACAGCATCAAACAACAACGTGAATTGTGTGTCCTCAAAAGAGAGAGAAATGATGTCTCTCTGATGTTTTAGGCCTTTTCTGACCCACACAGGCAACTGAAGAGGTCAATCAAGCCCATGCAATCTTAGACAAAGCTCTGAAGAGTGGTTATAATGGTTCCCTCCTAGGATAAACTTCTCCTTCCACTGAAGTCAATAACAAAACTCTTCTCAGACTTCATTAGACACAGGATTTCACCTCAAATGCCCTTCGGATGCTGACCCTTCCCACAATGATCATCTCCGCTGATGCAATTGGGTCATTTGGCCTCATGATGACTCGGCCATTAGTTTAGCATCTGTGACGACAGTTTTACTGCCATTTATCTAGGTGGGATCTCCTCATAGGCAAATTGCACAAACTATGTTTGATGCTGTGGTAACAAAAAGCACCCGTTAGTGTTGGTGGGTGAGAGACTTGGCTCAGATATATGTAGGACTGGTGGCCTAAAGAGATGGGATGAGCTGTTACATCAGGCAAAACTTAATAACATCTACCACCAGAAGAGGAAGATTCAAGTGTCCATCATATAGACTATCACCAAATTAATTTAAAGGGATTATCAACCAAACTCTAATCCTGAGGGCTGAGCCACATTAGGGAAGGAAAGATATGTCAAGCCACAACACCTAGGTGTTTTTCTCTTTTGAAAGGCCATTGCCTATGTTGCCATTAAAGGAACCAGGCAATGTGTGAGCTCACCCTTCTACTGCAGCAATATTCATGCCCTATCCCACAAAATCTCCCTGGGATCTGCAGCACTGACAGCACCTTGCACGCAGCGTGTCCAGTCCTCCATGGTTTAATGATGGCAGCTCTTTCACCAGCTACACCAGGTGGGAGGGGATGCTGAACGCCACCCCAGCTCATCTATACTCAGTGGCCATAATTTGTCTCCGTGATTTCCAAAGTCCTCTATGTTTCATAAAATGTCAGCTTAATTTTTGAAGGGAGAACTGAGAGTGAAATATAACACTTCAAATTACGAGAATTAATGGAACACCTCGAGGTTTCAAGTAGACAAAACAAATGGCAGAGGTAAACAGCCTCATTACTCTCTTTACGTAAGAAGCACTGATGCACAGCAAGATGCACAGCTCAAACGGCAGGCTGGCCCATGAGCACTGCAGCAACACAAGGAGTAATAAAAATCAGCACCCAAGCAGAATAGTTATGCCAACATGGGGCTGTGCTTGGGTTAATCAGCTCTGACGAGAGGCAGCTCTTTCAGCTCACGCCCAGGGAGGTGCTGATGCAGCTCTACAGCTCCTGGCTGGGGAGGCAGCTCACTCAGCACCAGCACAGCAGGAGCAGAGCCCTGTCTGCTGCCAGAACCAGCTCACCTGACCTCCAGACCTCGGCTACCAAAGTCTCCTTTCTCCTCATTACCGCTGAAAAATAAAGGCTGAGGAAGATATTATTGACTTTGGCACAGCAACATTGAAAATCACCTCTTAAATCTCACTATCTGATCCAGGTAATGTAACACTTTCCATTACACACTTGCTAATTCAGCATTTTTATCAAGTAGTGAAGAATAAGTGGGTTTGATCATATCTCTGTAGGCTAGCTGGAATCAAAGGGAGCATTCCTTTATGTGTATGCACCGACTCTTTCAAAGATAATCGCTTTGTCTGCAACCTCTTTATCTTCACTTCCCTATCAATAAAACTGGGATAGTGCCCCATCAGATGGGTGCTGTGAGGATGCATCACAAGGTGAGAAGTGCTTGGCTCAGCGAGCCCGAGCGTTCCTGCTTGCAGAACACAGTTGGCTCAAAATGCGTTCCTGTCCCTACCTAGGAAATGATCCTTAAATTTTCTTTATGGATCTATGTTTTTGATAATATCCATGGGAACCAATTAATTAGCTGAAAAGTACCCCATTAGTATACTGTTTTAAATTTACATTAGAGGCTATGTTATAGAGCTAAATGGTCAAAATAGCTATTACTGGTTCATTATTTAGTCCACATGCTTATGCAGACACACTATTATTCCAGAGTATAGCACTTTATTCTGTCTCAACTCAATACAGTTTGGAAATGGAATCAACTAGTTACACGGATCACTTTATTATTCTGCACGTAGAGAGTTCATCGCAAATGCCTCCCCAGCTTTGAATGTATAGTCTTCCTTAAAGTCGTCTGTGGGTAAACCCTTTGGAATTAGCATTCTGTAATTATTACATTACAGCGATGACTGAAGACATAAGCTATCATCCCTCCCTGTCGTGCTATGCTAAAGGCATCACATTTATGTCACAGAATTATGTGCCACTTGATGTTCAGGAAACACAAAGTGCAGACAGCCTTAAAAGTACAATTTGTGGAACAGATTCCAAGCCTCTCTACAGTATTGGGGTGGATTTACAGGTAGCTGCCCTTCACTTACAGCTGAACTATTGTTAATGAGAGGTCTTCCAGTTTAGGGAGTGGAGATAGTTATCCTCTGCTAAAGAGAATAGTGAAGCGAGAAATTCAGGTGTTTAACACACCTGAAGAATAATCTTCCCAGAAAAGCCTGTTTTCCACAGGCTAGGAACAAACTGTTACCCTGAGTACCTATAAAGGTACCTATAAATGTAACACCTAGTGAGTTGGATGTTATCTCCACTTGTTAAGAGCATAAGCATAAGTTTGTGTTCAAAAATAAAACTTTTTCTTGACTCCTCCTTATAGCAAAATCATTTCATTTATGAAATCCAGCTGAGAGTGATTCCAAAATTACCAGCCACTAGAGAAAAGTCCTGAATTACTTGGGATTTCCTGAAAAATTGGAAAGGACATTTCTATTTCTAACTCCTGGGGGGCAACATCGAGCTCCCACTGTGCCTCCAGACCTGGTATGGTCACTGGGACCTCCTCACTTGCTCACAGCTCCCATTCCAACCCCAAGCCAGCAGAGGAAGGACCCCCAAACTATCTCTAGAGTGTCAAAGATACCAATGAAATCTTTAAAAAATTCCCACACATGTTTGAAGCCCATGCTGTAGAGAGACACGAATGGTCTGTGCCATCCTCATCCGATGTCCGGCAGACAACCCCAGCAGTGTGGGCACGAGAATGGATGCCTGTTTCCCTCTCTCCAAGACACAATTCATCACAGTGCTTACCTACACGTTCCAGTTTCAGCATGGCTGGTCTCCAGGACTTCAGTATGGCCATTCACTGTTGTATGCTTAAGCACCTATCTAAATAAATTTTCTAAATGGAGCTCTCCACAGTCGCATACATTGCAGGGATATACACACCATCTACTTATATCTCGTTTGTAGGTATATACACATCTGAATTTTACAATGTCATAACAAGACCCCAACTTCTATTGTCTCACGGGGAGCAAACTCACAAGCTTTTGCCAGTTAAAGAGACTTCTATGTCTTATTGCAGAGAGATGTGCTTGATTATGGCAAAGTTGCAATTTGCCTTTGGACAACAACTCCCAGAAATACCAGCATCTTCATGAAACACACAGGAGATTTTGAACCCACTATATGACTTTTTTTTTGACAAATCTGTTCCTTAACGTCACCTCCAAATACACACTATCACCTTGCTTAATCAACCACAATGGAAGAGAAGTCAACCAAAGTCTACTCTTGCCTTGAAGCTGAAATCCTGCGTACAACACCACCATTGAAAGAAAAACAAGAAAAGGGCTATTTGAAGACATTTGCAGCCCCATTAACCATGTTAGTCGATTTTCTTTGGCGCTGTCGATACGTCTCCAGTCTATCAGAGACCCCAGTGACTTACTTGTCATCTAACAGGCTTTGTCCTGTGATCAGATTTTTTCCAGACGGCGCATAGTCCCAGTTCTCTTCCACAATCCCGAGGTAATAGGTTCTGGTCTTTGCTTCCACCACTGCCAACAGCCAGAGGAACCCAAGAGCGCGAAGGCAGCCAGCACGCTGCGCGGGAGGCATTTGTAGTGGTGATTGCGAGGCTGGCAGCGGGCAGGCAGCAGCAGGATGCACCACAGAGAGCTCACCCCTCCCTCCCAGCTCTCAACAAGTTATAAATAAGGAATGGACAGAGCAAAGCTCCTCCTTTTCAGCAGGTAGGACTGGGATAGGCAGAGAGCCTGACTATGCAGAGCAGGGCTAGGGAGGAGGTTGCTACCATCACAGGATCTTTGCCAATCCTTTGGTGAATGCACAAATTGCTCACTTGCCTGCCCAGGCTAGAGCCAGTTGGTCTTTTCTGGAATTTCTTTTTCCTCCTTTTTTTCCAGACTAGATAGTATGGCATATTGGAGCAGCGTTTTGTTGGTCTTTTTGCCATCCCTATCAAACCCCTTTACTTTTCATTTTAATTTAACTCCTTTCTCATGTCTGAGATCTCTAAAGCTAACATCTTACTGCCTGTGTTGGGTTTTTGAAATGGCATAACACTAATTTACAACCCAGCATCATCAAAAAGAGCGAGAATTTTCCAGTGCCTCTCCAATTTCTAGGATTTTCTGGCCCATTTATTAAGATGGCATGTGATCTGAATGTATTCAGTTTTAGAGAGCCCAAAATGAGGTCCCCTTTTACAAACATTTCTGGAAATTAGAACCCTTGTAAAGTCTTTCTGTTTGGACACCTAAGAATTAAGGCACACAAAGATCACCCTTTTATTAAGCTTGGTAATTAATGTGCCCACATAGCTCTCTAGAAAATCAGTCCCTCCCTTTATAGCTTAACTTCCTCTCAGGAGACATCTCTATTACCATCTCAGCAAAGCAAAATGTAAACCTCTATGAATATGAACTGATAGGATATTCTAAACCATGTAGGCAACATCCCCTAGGTGGCAAGATGCTCTGCAAAATCATACTGCTCTCTTACTCATTTTTAACTGACTGAAGACATTAAAAAGTTGCAGTTCTGGAAAGCAGCATTACACCTGAGACTCACTGCCAGGTTCATCAGTTGTGAAATTCCCCTTTGAGCTCCAGAACCATCTGACTTCTTCCCGTAAGAAGTTAATGGTTACTCATGGCTAGGGGTGTCAGAGGCTTCTCAAATGAATTTGGTAGCCACAGGTTTAACTTCATCATTCAAAACCTAGTTCAGTGATGTGAATGTTTTTATATGGCAGTCGTGTAAGGTTCACCCTCTGGCATATAGCAGTGACAGCTACACACACCATCAGCTGTGCTGAACATCTCTCGCCATCACCGATGTGCAGGTGGCTCTGAAGTCACACATGGAATTCAAAAGGCTGGTGGGGTTCACAGCAGCCCAGCTTCCAGCCACCCAGACCACGATGAGTCTCGTTTAAATTCAGACACAAGACGCAGAGACACATGGAGTATCTCGCTCAAAAAGCTTTCTGTTTCTTTAGATTCTGGCATTTCGTCTCTTTAGCTGCAAGGACTCAAAGCCCTTTATACATGGGTAAGGATACAGTCAGACAGTTGCAATATTTGCTGTATGAGCAAGAGTCCCTCAGCTGTAAGCTCCTCTCTGCTACTTGCTAATGTTCATTTTCTCAAGTTAGTTAATTGACGAGCAATGAGAAGCAGGAGAAGTGACAGGACAATACAGTTGTTGTACAAACAGAGATCCTGATCCTCAGAAGTGGGACCCACAGACTTCCTGATAACCTTGAAGATCTTGCTCACCTCTTCATCCTTCTGCTGCAAACCACATGCTGCCCAGCCTCTTGGCATCTCACGTCAATCTACGTCTTCTCTTCCAAAATGCCAGCAGTTAAAAATCATCTTCCTTTTCCACTGCTTTGTTGCGTCACGCAGTTACTCAAACAATGCCAACTAATAGTACCGTGATTCTGAAAGGCATAATTAGAAAGCAAAAGAAATGACAATGACCGCAGGACAGGCAGTGGCTTTGCCAGCTGGTGGCACAGCTATCAAACACGCAACTGTGGTTGGGATCAATGGGCCAGGTGGTGGGATATAAAGCTGTGAAAAAAAACAAGGTGGCCTTTTAACAGGTTAGCAGATTCCCACTGTGATCCTTGCACAGGGCCTGGGACCCTGCGAATACTTCCCTCGCCCAGAGCAGCTGCCCCGAGCCAAGGCAAACTGTGAGCTTCCTCTCCTGTCACTCAAGCACCTGAGTTTACAGAACCGGGTGCCTGTTATGCAAATGTTCATTGTTATAACATAGGTACATTTGCATTTGAATAGGAAATATGCTTATTTAGAGGGTAACTTTGAATGAGATTGTGTAGAGCTCAATTGCTTAAGTCAGCCATTTGCATGGCATTACAGATAGTTAAAGACCGGGTCTGGGGACAGTTTCATCCAGACAGTTTTGCTGTGACCTTCTGTTTGTTTGCTTTTTGGTAACTGAAGCATTCTGTTATATGTTTAACATAAATTTCTATATATGTGGACTTCTATAACTGAAGTGCATCGAGCTAATGGGGAATAGGAAAGGGAAGTGTCCAATTCTGAGCTGGCACCCGACTGCACTATAGTCATTTAAATAATAATAGTGCTATGCCCTAGTTTTTCTACTGCTTCTCATATGCCCAGAACTGGGTCCTGGTTGCTTTCTTGCCAGAATAAGAATTCAAAATTCAAATACAAAGTTAATTTCTTTGTCTATTACTGTGAAAATTATTTGTGTAACAGGAATATTATGTGGGCATTAGCACCCTATATCAGCAATGTGTTGTAAGTCTGGTGAACGCCTTAGCTTGGCTTAAGCATTTACTAGATCTGACAACTTCTATACCCTTTGCATCCACACATTAACACTTAATTACTTTGTCACATCCTTAAACCTAGGCACACTTGCATTCCAGAGAGGTGTTGTGAGCATGACTCAGAGAAAGATGAGAGAACAGCTGTTTTGCCCTTGCATCAGGAAAATCTGGGAAACTCCCCTCCGGCAGTGGGGTAATGGGAGGAAAGTTGTCCCTATGTTAGGGATCCTTGCAGCAAAAGGGTTGTATACTGATTCCTCTGAGATTTTCTGTCCCTCTGAAGACTAAAATTAGTGCATGGCTGGGTTTCAAAATTTTGTAACAAGGAGCAACTTTCATAGGTCTGAAGGGTGAATATCTTGAGTACTAGATTGTGAATGAGCCCTGAAACATCACCAATGGAGTTTTCTTTATAAGTACATCAGGAACAATTGCAATAATTAGTTTAAATTAATTCCCTAAAGACCCGACTTGTGCCAACTAAGGTTAGTGAATTAACTAGAATACCTAAGTTAACCTGGTGGTGGCCATAAGGTCAATGAAGAGATGTTGGACGTGCTGATCTTCAGCATTGACTATACCTCAGTTCCTTGAAATTAGGTGACATGAGTTCAGAGATGAGCACTTTATTCAGATTGCCTATTACTGAGACCCAGCTTGCATTCTCCATTGAGCAGATGATGAGCTGACATTCAAGCAGATTGACTATCCTTTTCTCTCTGCTGCTTCTTGACAGCAGCAGAGTTCCCATTCTACACACTTGTTCCCAGTCCCTCTGCTGTGTTGGTTTGTGTCCACATTGCAGTCAAGGTTGTTTCCAGCGTAAGACTACCCTAGGCTGGTATTGCCACCAAACCTGGAGCTGTGCCTGTAGTGACCATCCCAAGGTGACAAAGAGTGCCTGTGGTAAAGCTGGGAACTGAATTACACCCTGCCAGGTTTCACACCACTCTTTTAACCAAGCCACCCTTCCCCTTACTCAGTTTTCCCACGCTCTCAAGGCACAAACACATATTAAATACAAAAGCCTCATAGTACACCTGTGGAAAACAATTTCATCTGCACTTTCTAATAATTTTCTGTTTTGCAGCAGTAGTGAACAGAAGGTAAACCTCATTTTAGAGCCTTGGATAGTCACACCAGGTGTATCTTAATTAGTGGAATCTTTTGAGTTGACGCTAGTAAATTGGAAATATCAAAAACTGTCTGCCCTGAAGGCTTTCACCACTTCTATGTGCAATTCTGGATAGGATCTTGGTAAGAAAGGATTCCTTGTCATGTTCAGCACTTCCCTGGAGCACTCCAAGTCTGAGCACTGAAACAGCTGGAGACAGAAGGACAAAAAAACTTCTGAAGCTCCAAGAATAGTTACAAGGATCTGTTATCAGTGAAGGTATTAGAAAGGCAGCTGTAGCCCATATTACAGGTGGCTCAGTGTGGACCTGACTTGTGTCTGCCCAGAAGCCCTTGTGGCAGGATGGAGACTGAACCCTGCCCTCCAGATTCCCACGTCAGAGTCCGCACGGCTCCCCAGCATTGCCCTCTAGCCATTTGGGTTCAGTCCATGCACTCAGCTCAAGGTCACACTTGGCATTTACCACAATAGTTGTCTGGAGATTGTTAGGGAAGAATAGTTTTCTCTGTGTGGACACTTTTCTTGCAGAACAGCTGCTTTGGTGCATTACCAGCTGTGGACGAATCTTGGGCCAAGGTGTGAAATGGAAAAGAGGGCTCCTGTTATATCAGAAGCAGCCCACAGATCTTTTCTTTTCCACCATGGGTTTGAGCCAAATCCTGTATCTGCCACACTGGCAGATGAAGGACAATACTGTAGCTGAATTTAGACTTTAGAGAAATTAACAATACATTGGAAAAAAAGACAATTTCAAAGACTGTAAAGGGATGCAACAATGAGAAGGAAGGAGTTTAATAGCGTACTGAAAGGGGCTGCAATTTTGAAGAGATTATAATAAATTCCCAAACAGTCTGGGCAAGTGTAATGTGTTCAGCCTGAAAAGCCATTAAAACAAGGCTGAAAAAAGGAAGTTTTGATCCTAATTAAGAGAAGCTTCTTGCATGTGGTAACTCATGTAATATCTGCACTCTTAAAACAGGGCTAATACCTCGACAGAACTTCAAGGTACATTATTTATGGGTTTCTATAGTGCTTCCCATTGTAGTACCTAACAAACATGAAAGAGCTTAACTTTACGTCATCACTGCAGGGCAGAGCCTGTTTATTAACCCTATTACACAAACGAGGAAAGAGGAAGGCTAGGTAACTTCCAGGTACTCATGCAGGAAGGCAGCCCTGTCTCTGGGCTTCCCATCCAGTGGTGGAAGCAAGGCGACAGCCCTCCTGCCCAACCATCTTCCTTCTGTGCATGAGGGTGGTGAAGACCATGGTCTCCTTGGCCTTTCATTCTTTGTGGGAGTGATGCCGTGACCTGGTTGCATGGTGAAACCCTTTCATACCCGCCTTTGCTGCCTGCCAGAAGGAAAGCCAACGCCAAGGGCGATCTTGGCTCTCCCCCTAGCAGCTCCGCTGCCTGCCCAGCCTCCTCCAGCCACTGCATGGGGCACCATGGGAACCTCTTCCATCGTGTCTCACATCATTGACCTACTTACTTGCTCTAGAGGAAATGTGGCCCTTTTGTTTTCCTTGTATGAGATCATTGCCCCATTTTCTCTCTGGGTAAATCAGGGAGTTGTGGTAGGAAACCCCAGCACTGGAAAACTAACCGGGACTATTTAAAGCCGGTAGCAGAAAGGAAAGTATCGAGCATTGCCCTAAGAAAAGAAAGTGATGTAACTGCATCTGCACAAATGGCTTTCAGACTCACCTCTGCCAGGCAACCCATGCCAAGAGTGCTATAAAACTGCACATTCCCAGCAGGCTTGTGACACTTTGCTTGGTGTCTGCTGATTAAATCGGAGGGTGTTGTATGCAGCGGAGGAGCTAACAGAACCTACCTGCTGTCCAGACAACTTCTTCTGTCCAGTTTCTCTGCCGGAAAATGAGAAAGTGGGGAATATGGCATGACCCTGTGGAAGACGGGATGATTGCCCACAGTGAAATGATGTGATTTATGGGATCTGCAGATGACTGCCAACACTTTTAGTGTCTTTTATCTATGTCTGTGAAGATTTGCAGTAAAGAGCAGCCATATCACTCTTCAGTGACTCTATTGCTTCCTATTCGAAGAAGCCTATGTTACAGCCAGAGTGCCATTCCCAGAATGGAAACCTTGCAGGTCTGGTATTAAAAAGGAAAATCTTGTGGTCTTCCAAAATATCATTTGCTCTTGTTCTATCATTCCAAGTTAGTACTGAATCTTATATAGTTGCTACTGAGGATTTCTTCTCTCCTCTGCCCAGCGCCTATCCAGTGTCTCCTTTCCCCTGTTGGGTACAATCCTGGGAAGTGCAGAGCACCCTTTGTTTAACAGAAGTGTGCAGGAGACAAGATAACTGTGGTTTAAGACACCAGAGTTGGGGTCTTGACATCTTTCTTTGCAAGTAAGGGCTCGTGAACACCATGGCAGGGATGCAGCCTGGTAAACCAGCACCATGCATACAAGACTGAGCAAATTAAAGAATCACAGAATCACAGAACAATATGAAGTTGGAAAGGGCCTCTGGAGATCATCTAGTCCAAACCCCTTGCCAAATTTGCCAAGTCATATGCAGATCACTCTCCAAAATGGTTATGAAGTGAAAGGCAGCACGGTGAAATGTCGCTGCACCACTCCTGTGTCTCAACTGGAGTGTTTCTGCAGTGAAGTCCACTCACGTTTCTGAAATCAGGACTAACTCAAACAGTCATGCTAGCTTTGCCTGCTCACAGTGATGCCAACGTGGTATCAGCAGAGCTTCCTCCTTTCCCAGGCCAGGCTGGTAGTTTGAATGAGAAATGTCATGAATCAAGGTGCCTGAAATGCTTCCTCCATCTCCCAAGGGACTTGATCACACAGGTCCATAGTCTGTATGTTCTGGAATTAAAAAGTGGACACCAAACCCCACCTGTGGGCACCTGAGGAAAAAAGCTTGAGCCTCAAGAAGTGCTGAGCAACCTCCCCCAATGGAGGAAACTTGGTTTCAGCTGACTAACTGTAAGCACTCAGTTAGCCTTCGCTTCTCCTGGTGTGTGCTCATCTGCAAAGTGGGATCATTATATCTGACTCCCTCTCTAGGTATTTGGAAGCTAATTTAGTTAATGCTTGTCAAGCACTTTAAGGTCTTCAGATGAAAGGAGCCGCAGATAGGCAAAGCATTGCTATTACTATTAATTATTTCTATTGTGCAAGTAGACATGAAAGCAGCAAGGGTGATGATTACTCGCTTCCTTTAAAAGTGGCAAGACACAGTGCAAATATACAGACAGAGACCCTCCCTGCCCTGCAGCGCTCCTAATCGCACCAGCCAGATAAAGCAGACAAAGAGCAAGGAAAGGAGCATAAACCCAGAGAGAAGTACTGCATGTAATGACTTACCACACATGGGGTTTCTTGCAACAGCTGCTGTTTGAAAGTGCCTGCTAGCCAAAAAGCACAATATCGTTATTCTGGGGCATTTAAAAATCACAAATCAGACTCTCAAAAAGGAAATGTTTTTACAAAAGATAGTAAATGCTAATTCTCCTTATTTGGCCTCTGATTTTTGAGCTGTTGTGAAGTTTTCCTCTGCAGCCATGAGGACTGAAAATATTACACTCACTCACAAGTCAAAATTCTCAAATAACAAGGTGAAGTGTGAAGTGTTTGGACACATAAGACAAATTCCTGGCAGTAACAGGTTGCTGTCAATCAGCAGGAAGGAGATGAGCCTGGGTTTGGTGGCAGCTCATCCCTCTTCACTCCCAGGTGCCCGCTGAGTCTCTCTCAATTAGTTTTCATTCTCCCCCGGGTGCCAGGGGCTGGGTACACACCACAGAGGAGTTTACATGCAGTGATGAGATGCTCTGCAGTAATTTGTTCCTTTATCTAATGCCTGACTAGACAGGCAGATGGATAGAGGAGTAAAAAAACCAAGTGGCTCCCAGCCAGATGCTGAAACCTCTCACACGTGGCTGTGGAAGGGCTGGCACTGGCTTAGAAGAGGGGGTGGGAAGCATAACCAAGACCAACAGTGTTGCAGGACTGGGATGCTCTGGGATGAGATGTGTCGATCTGAGCCACTCCACCTTTCCTTCAGAACATGAAGAGTCACAGAGGCAGATCCCGGGCCAGGGAGTACCAGGCTAGCCCAGCAGATGGGCATCTGCATCCCTCACCTCCTTCAGGGACTGTTTCAGCACATCTGTGGAAGGAGGTTGTAGCTGGATCTGCAATGTCCTGGGTGAATCCAGCAACTGCTGAACCTTCCTCTGACTGCTGTACGAATCCATATGGTTTTCTTGTTTGCTTTTCCCAAGTAAAAGCATCGAGTTCATTTAATATCAGCTGGAGAACAGACTTGGCACATCAACTAGGTTTTTTGCTGACCTTATGGTGATATGAGGATGCCAGATGCAAGCTGTTATAAAACTACTAAACTATTCTTAGAAGAATCCCAGTCTCTTTCAAAAAGCAATTTTTGCATGGACGAGGCAGCAGTGTTTCTCGAACATCATTGGGAAGCGCATCCTTATCTCATAATAGTCATATACAATACTGCAAGTATGGTAAGGATATCAAAAGTGGGTTTAAAACGCTGAACCAGCTGACCTCCATGCGCTGCTGCAGCTTTCCAGGTCTGCATTTCGTCCTTGGGCTCTCACCAAGCTCCCTCTAATGGCCACAGACACGGTGTCTCATTGCCTCCCTGTCCCGCTGGCCAGGCAAGACACAGGCATGAAGCCCCTGCCTTGCACAGGGCGAGATGTGCCTACCAGAGGAGGCCCTCCAGGTTTTTATTTTTTTAATGTGTGTGGGTTCATCTCTCACCTACTTCTTTTATGATCCTGTCTCCACCCAGAATCTTCCCTCTTAACACTTCCTTGGGTTCTTTCCTTTCTCCCCAGCCTCTGGAGACCTGCTGTCTTCGCAGAGTTACTGCGCGTCCTGCCCTTAGCTCAACTTAGGCCCACACCCTAATATAAAGAATGGATTACACCACCGAGGAATGACAGCAGCACATGCCGGACAATTTGTTCGTCTCTTTTAGCCCGGCTTTTTGATGTGTTCTTCATGCCAGCTGCAGAGGAGCTGCGGACTCAAGCCAGCTCTGCTACAGGCACACGGGATCAAACGCCATGACAGTGCTGCCAACATGACCACGGTGCCCGCCAAGGGCAGTGCAGCCTCCCCTGAGCCCCACCAGCACTGGACTGTTATCCCTCTCTGATATATCTCAGACCTTCACAGAGCCACACACTCACAGAGCAGCTGAGGTTTGGAAGGGAACTCTGGAGGTCATCTGGTTCAACCCCCCCATCTCAAGCAAGGCTGCCTGGAGAAGGCAGTCCACGACCATGCCCAGACGGGTTTTGAATATTTCCAAGGATGGAGATGATACATCTCCAAGGATGGAGAGATATGGGAAAGCAGAGACAGACAAGTCACACATTTTTGGAAATGACTTTTAATTGCATCTCCTTTCAGTACCTAATTTTATTAGACAACAAATAAAAATGTCTACAGTCCACCTTCCTCAACATCCCCTTACCCTCAAAAAAGCCTTGAAAATTGCCTTTCTGCCCCTATGTCTTCTGCATGGGGGCAGAAAAGTATAAATAGTTTGAAGATGGAGATTGCTTCATTTCTGGGAGAATTTTGTGATGTGGTTGTCTGTGTAAGCAGAGAATCGCTTCCAGACACCCAGGCAGTGCTAAGAAACGTCCAAAAGCACTTCTCACTTTGGTAAATGTTGCCCTAATTGCCTCAGGCCCTTTTGCTATGTAAAATATGGGAAGATTTAAAATACTATTCTGTCCTACAGTGTGCCAAAACTAATAACTTCAGGGTCAGCAAGGGGATGGATAGCCCTTTCTTCAACCAGCCAGCACCAGTTGGAAAAAGCAGACAGACCTCAGGATCCAGACCAAGGATCAAGACCAGCTCTATCTCCAAAGGCTTATCCAATTTTTCCACATATACCAGTTTCTCCGATACAGCCAAAGTAAGCAGTAAGAACTTTAACCAGCAAACAGGAATTTTGGCCACAAACTTGGCCTCATGTCCACGTTTGAAACATGACTACTATGTACGTGCAACTAGTATTGATTTTTTTTTTTCTTTTCTTTTGGCACAGAGACAGATCAGGATGGTTAACAAGAGAACAGTCCCCCTTGCAATAACAAAACACTTAATGATGGCTTCTAACCTCTCGGCTGTTGCCCTCCTCTTTCATTCCGGTCAGAGTTGCTGCTCCAGGAACCTCAGCTTCCCACAGGAGTTTTTAATCTCTCACAGGTTACCTGGCCAAGCCACAAGTCTTGCAGTCTGACCAGAAACACCACCTTGGACTGCAGAAACTTTCCCTCCTGACAATGTCAAACAGCTCAACAAAATATAATGAGCATTTTTTAAGTAAACGCACACTTCTTCAGTTTCTCAACATTCAGGCTTCATTTCTGAAGTCTTCGTAGAGGAGACAGGGCAGTTCAGGGCAAATTAGGAAGCGAGGACAAGGATCACTAGAAGAAGTAATATTTCTCCCATTTGGTCAGGGAAACAGAGGCATTTTCCAGTGAGTACTGCTTTTAGCTCCTAATTCACCTGCACCCTGAGCACATACTTGGACAAATACCAGTGACAAAACACAGGGATGAGGAGTGCCTTTCAGCCAAAACCAGAAAGAAGTGTTGCACGAAACCAGCAAAATGAAAGCACAAACCTCTAATTATTTTAATATTGGATAGTGACAGTGTTGTTCTGTGTTAGGAGCACAAACAACCCTTGGCCACAGGTCATGGTTCATTTTAAAAAACACTGGGGCTGGCACAGCGTTGTCCATGGACAAAACACTCACGTAATTAAATAAAATGAGCTTTCGATAAAGCAGATGGACATGCACGCACACAAGCAAGCAGTGGTAATACTTTGCTGGATGGGCAGAGCTTGCTGGGGGTTGTTTGGGCACCAAGCACAACCAAAAATGTTGTTCAGCCTAGAGAAATGGAGGCTGAGGGGACACCTTATCACTCTCTACAACTACCTGAAATGAGGTTGCAGAGAGGCGGGGGTCAGTCTCTTCTCCCAAGTAACGAGTGATAGGACAGGAGGAAACAGCCTTAAGTTGTACCAGGGAAGGCTTAGGATGGATATTAGGAATAAGGTTTTCACCAAAAGAGTTGTCAAAGACTGGACCAGCCTGCCCAGGGAAGGGGTTGAGGCACCATACCTGAAGGTATTTAAAAGACGGGTTGACATAGTGCTTAGTGACATGGTTTAGTGATGTTTTTTTTATCAGAGTTAGGTTGATGCTTGTACTAGATGATCTTAAAGGTCTCTTCCAACCTAGACAATTCTATGATTCTATGATTCACCCCAGAAGGTGCTTCTGCAGAGTGCTGGCTGAGCAAACCCGGGGTGCCCCAGGCTCACAGAGTCACTGCTAACCACGGGGTTTACTCCTAAAGGACTGTCTCTTTCTGGTGGCACCCGTGTCCCCAGAGACAATGATGTGTGTGCCATCATCAGAGGGGAAAACTACTCAGCAAAGGCTCTGGATGACATCTCAGGAATGAGAGAGAGCCTAAGTATGTAGTAGAGGGAGTTGTGCATATAAAGGAGATACAACGGAAAAGGAAGAAGGGAAAAAATATCAGAAAAATAGGCAAAATAGAAGATCCTTCCATGTGATGTTTAAGCTGTTGTCCCTGTGAAGTGTGCATCCAGACCAAGCTGTGTTAGGAGCACGTGTGGATGATGGTACCATGCAGTGAATATACTTCCAGAGAGTGCGTGGAGCCTATTTCAAACTTGATCCAGAACAACTTCCATTTCACCTCTTCAGACTCATATCTATTCTTAATATAAGCACCATAACTTGCACCACTCAGTTATTTGATGTCATTTCATGTGACAACCTCTTATCAGACTCAAAACTTGAGCCTTTTTTATTGAGCCGCCCCTCATCCTGCTCGGTGTTCTCACCATGTGATCAGTTCTTTACTAGCTGGGTTTATGTGGGTCTGGGATACTCTGGATAAAGGAAAATCTAAATAATGTTGGTACTGACATTTCCACCTTGCTATTCCTACCTTAACAGGGCATCTGCACGCTCCTGGGTACCAGCAGGCATGTTGACTTGGGTACCAGCTGCAAGAGCAGGGAGAGCCAGCTCTGGGGCAGCTTATCTGCAATGTCCAAGCTCATGAACCTCCTCAGAGCCAGCTCATCTCAGAAAACAACCTCTTAACAGCAGTTTTCTTCCTGATGCTTGTTTGGGAGAACTAGCCCATGTTGAAGAAAATATTAACAACAAACAACGAAGTGTCACAGGAAACAGCAGCAAGAGATAATTTTTGTCGTGGTGCCAAAGTGGAATAAATTAAATTGAGTGCAGTATCACTGTGTACCTGGAGTCAAGCTTTGACTTCAGAAGAACCACTTAATATTTGTACTAGAATAAATGAGACCAGAGCTGCCTGGCTCCTTTTTACACAGGATATCTACAGCAAAAAGGGCATTTTCTCGTTAGCGCACTGCCGCTGCACTCCTAATGGGAGAGATCTATTAATAGAGTAAGTGGGCAGTCAGATATGTCCTTCAAAAACCTGCATGGGCCTGTAATTCTTCAGTTTTTAGCTCACACATTGCAGCACCCAGGGAAATTGTAGGGCTGGAGTGGTTTTCACTTCTAGCAGATGAACAGGATTTTTCACGTATTTACATTTCCTCTCTTGGTACCCGTATCGCTCCATGTAACTGGAAAATTAATAAAGAGTTTATGTCTAAAAGGATAGAAATAAAAGGAGGACCAAAGCTGATGTACAGTAAGTCAATATAATCAGGAGGAATTGATCAGTGGAACACAAAATGCTTTCATTGCCTTCAAAGTCAATATTGCAGGGGGAAAAATAGATTTACAGAATCGCATACACTCAGCTTAGCCACTAAACACTTCACAGGCAAAACACAGTTTTTCTAAGTGTTTTAGAGCTTGTGGTTTTGGGTTTTTTTAATTTCCTTAGGATGAGTCTATCACTTCAGAAAAACAGGTAGGAGTCAGGCTCTTTGGTGTTAATACAGACTTTTATTGTGTTCTTCTTTTGGGGAATCCTTCTGAACATCACAATAAGCAGTATTTATTTCAGATCCCATCAAAGACTGAATATAGATCCTACTCAGTAATGAGTAAATCTAAGGAGGTTCTTGTAGCAGTCAGAAAATTGTGTTTAATACTGCTTACCAGTATTTTGTTTCTCTGTAATGGCTAGAAGTGTTAGTTAAGCCCCTGAGCAAAAAGTGTTGTGCAGAGATGAAAACACTGGATGTGCCCCAAACAGTTTAAAATCCATGTAGTAGAAAAAAAGACAACAGATTGCTGTAGGCAAATGGAAAAGCACAAAACTGATACAGTATAAGTTCTGCTCATCATGCACTCATTTGAAAAACTATTAAGCCTTCAGTGGACAATAGCACTGAGAAGTATTTGAAATTATGAAACACAATCAAGTCTAAGTATCAAGCCTAGACACTAAATGGTAAGTCATAAATAAAGTACTGTAGAATGGGGTAAGACTTGGAAGGTGAAGAGGAGAAACTTTAAAAGGTCGGTAAAAGATTGTATAGTACTGGGGACACAGTAGAGATGAGAAACTACAGAGGTGAACCTTGCACATCACCCTAAAGGGCTATGTGCTGGGAAAAAACAGAGGAAAACAGAGTAAAAATCAAGGCTGGTGAGCTTAAATGAGAGTGTTAGCTATGTGAGGATGGGAAAGGTGAAAACCTAGAGATATTATAGAGTAAGAGTCTATAAAAATTCCAAGCAACCAGAATAAGAAATTTTGGGGGAGGGTTCATCTTAAATATTGTTGGGAAGTTTCTTTATTTGCTTCTTAACTCTCTACATAAGCTGTCAGGTCCCCACCTCCAGGTGTCCCAGGTGTCAGTCCAAATTGCTGATGGTCTTCAAGTTGTTCTAAATTTGATTCTTTAAATGCTGTTAGACCTTGTGTCTCTGCAATGTATGAAGATTGTCTGAGTCTTATTTTGTTCCTTTGCATTGGAGTTGAAGCATCACCACATAAAAGATGGTGAAATGCTGCTGCCAATGATGTCAGCTGAAGTTTGGGGCATCAGGTTCAGTGGGTTCAGAGGGTTCAGCTTAGTTTCCCTCCTTTTTGCCGTTTGTACTGTAATGAAGTTTATTTGCCTGACATCACTCTATGGGCTTTTTTAAGATTTTCACTAGCTGTGAATTGGTGATGAAGACAACCTTCCCTGCATCCTGTGCACACTGGTGGCACTAAATGTGCAACCCGAGGACTGAAGTCCCAGGCTTTGCCCCTGTGCTTTTGCAGTCACTCTGCCACACTGGTAGTCCTGATGGATGGAATTCATCAGACCACAGATGCCAAAGTTTACGTTTGAACAAGTGTTGAGGTTCTTTCACCATTAATGGTTTATTTTAACCCTACAGTAGCTCCAAAAATAGATCTGGTGATTTTTTTCCTTAAAAGTTTCTGTTTCTCTCAGCAGGAATAAAGGCAGTCTAGGCTGACATCTACCTCAAGGACATCTTAAACTCATGTGAGATGAATTCTACCCTACACAGCCAGTCTTTTACAGTGAGAAATTTTCTCCAAAGATGAGAATGAAGATGAGAGATAGTGAGGTGGAGAGTGGAATATTTTGCATCTTTGCTTTCACTCACATACCCCTTTCATTGATGCGTTTGTGTTGAAGTCACCATTCCATCTGGATGTTGAGAACAATGTGATGGCAGGTGCCTGCCAGACAGCACATGTTTTCAGTTGAAGAGAGAGCTCAGCATATTCCCAGCATGATTGGGACCAAACCTAACCTGCCAAGTAACATATATATTTATGTGTTTTAGTGTTTGGTAATTAATATTATTAAGTTATTTTTGTCCCGTTCCTAGTGTCTCTTCTACCTTTCTCTTCTCCTTTGCCAAAGCAAATCTTCCATTTCCCTTCCATATTCCTACTCTCTGGTCCTTGTAATTGAGGTTTTATTTCCTTGCTTCATCACCTGATCACACATCTCCCTTCTCTCCATCCTTCCCCCTCTTCCTTTCCCAGTGTCCTGGTTTGAGGTAAAACAGAAACAAATTTCTATTCAGTAATTTTACACCTTAGCTAGGCCTCTTCTGACTCTCTGAAATTAACAGCATATTGTGGAGAAAACTGCTCATTCTCAGAGTGATAAGACCAATGTTTGTACTTCATGCCAAGGAACAGTATGCACAGAGGCTCTTGTTTATACTTATTGCTATAACAACCAAGGCCAGCTAATTTCATTTTTTGCCCTGTTGGAGGGTCGGAAACAGAAAAAACATAGAGGGGTCCCATCTGTGGGGAGGAGTGGACAGGACAGGTGACCCAAAACTGACCAACAGGGGTATTCCAACCCATCTGCCTCATGCTCAGTATAAAAGCTGAGGGGTCAAAGGGTCGGCCCACTTTCTTCAACAGCCGACATCCGAAGAGGACTCTGTCTGTTCATCTGCCTTTGATCCCTAGATGTGTGTTCCTGACTCCACAACTGGAAACCTGTTCCCATCCACCACTGAGTCCAGTCTGGGATTTCCCAAGTGCCTGCCCGTGGTGTCACCCTGGGAACTTGATACAGTTTTGTATGTATTGTATCTATTTCATTATTTCCTTTTTTTTAAAATTATTTTTATATTAATACTTCATTAAAGTAGTTTAGTTCATTCTAAACTTGTAAATCTCTTTATCTCTTCCTCTCCTCTCTTTGGGGGGAAGGGTCATCTACCATTCTGGTTTTGGTCAATTTGGCCTAAACCACGACACCCAGTCTTTCCTCCCCTTCCCATCCCCATTCTCCCAGCAGCACGTTTTGGAGAGAAGCTGGTGCCGAATTTTAACAGCCGCAAGCCCATTGTGCAGAAGACGACTCCACACCAGTGGCCAGACTTTGCCGTGCCACCACCTTGTGCTTCAGCCACATTTTCTGCCACGCACCCCTTGTTCCTCTTGGCGTGCTTGCACCCCTGCCGTCTCCTGCCTTTCCTCTTCTGCCAAACTGTGCATGGCTGAAATGGTCACAGCAGTAAAAAGGTCTCCGCTGCTCCAATATGTGTGTCCCGGAGGGCCAAGGCATTGACCACTGGAACACTGCCTTAAAATAATCAATAGCACTGGGTGACACGCCAACCTCGCGCTGGCCAACCAGGGATAACTTGGGGTATTTCCTCATTCTCCAAAGGGAAACAGCTATTTGTTTAATAGAGGCCATTGCCCGAAAACCTGGCTGTGCCTCCCTCAGACCGCCACGCTCTGGGAGAGAGGAGCTGGGAAGCCTGAAGCCGGTTGTGGGGAGCTCTGGAGCCTGAAGGCCACCTTAGCCCCGTGTGGAAGGTAAGCAAAGGTATTTACATGCTTTCCTCAGCATTAAAAAGCAAAACTTTCTAAAACCCTGGTTAAAAGTTAGAAGCTTGCTCTAGCCACCTGGCTTAACAAAGCTGTAGAAAGTGCTTTTGTTTGCTGAATTAATAAAGTGTTTTGAGTGCTTCTGGCAATCCAGAGTGTTTTCTTAAGCTGTAATAACACAGTCAGATCCTCTGATGTACACAGCTACCAAAGCGGCATTGATTTTGGTGGTAGAGACTCTCACTAGGTCTGGTGATTGATGTTTAGGTAAGTTCTCCTTGCAGTTTGAAGTGGTATGAAGATAGGTCAGAGAGAATGGGCTGTAAACCCCTGTTCTTCCAGCCAAAGCAGCGTCATGTTGCTTCGCACCGGGCGAGAATTGGGCCCTCCGGCTACGTACGGAAGATGCAGAAGAGAATTTATAACTCGCCTAAAAGACTTAGCTTTTACAGAAGGAGGCCAGGCTGTGCCTGTGCTTGTTTGCTTCTCTCTGGGGAGGGGAAGTAGGTGAGGTTGGGCAAACATGTGGAAAAGTAAAAGCGGGAATGAGTCAGGAAAGCAGACAGGCAAGAGTCGGGGTAAAAAAATCGCAAATGCATCGGCTATTTGAGAGAAAGATGGGTGAAACATTCAATATTCTTTCCATTTCCCTCCCCTTCCTCCCTGCTTGTGCACGTTGCCTGTCTGCTTAGATTTTTATCTCTTTGAGCTGGGGCTTTTATTTCCAGAGGCTTGCAAAATGCCCTGCCCAATTTTGAGCACTATATAAACAATAGGTAATGACCATAAACCAAGAAGAACCTCTTTTAAAAATGTTCCCTTCTGGAATAGTTTAATGCCAGTTAACTTGTTTTAAAGCTGAATTAAAAAGCATAACATGGTTGTAAAATGCTCAGAAGAAAAGCCATATAAGCACAGTGCTCTCATTAAACTCCTAGCAGCAGAGAACAATGCAAATTTTTTGCTATAGAGATGCAGACTCATAAGAAGTCTCTGGCAGTCTCAGCCACTTCACAGCAATATACGGCATCCCATAAAGTCTTTCTGTTTTCTCTCTCAGTTACAGAGGTCTGAGGAGTTTGGTCTGTCTTCCTGCCTTACCTCACCTCTTCGCTGTCTTTGTTCTGTCGACAAAGCTGGTCTCAGCCTGTCTCTGGCTTTCTCAACTATCTCCATACTGTCTTTTATCTGGGGTTTTTTGCTGGGGAACCCAACCTTGATTGATTTCTGCACTCTTAGCCTGCTTAATACCTTCTCAGCACCACCTTCTGTCACAAAACTTTCAGGATTAGCCAACGCACATGACAAAATTGAGGGACATTTCACTGTTTATTGCCTCAGTTATTACAAAAACTGTTTGCACGTAGCAAGCGTAGGCGTGCACACGTGCGCGGCTCTGTGTGTGTGTGTGTAACACAGGTATGTGTATTGAAACGGTGTGTGTCCAGATCATCTTCCTCCTCTTACATTTTGTAACTTACTCAAGGGAGAGCAAAGCCATCTTTGAATATCTTTTTTTTAATATCTCCAGGGATGGTGCCTCAACCACGTCCCTTTGACATAAACCGTCAGCTTTCTCTGAGGACAGAAACCTGCAGATTGATATTTTGTATTTTTATGGGCTTGAAAGCCTTGGGCTGGAGTAAAGCTATGATAAAACATCATAAAGAAGTTGTGATCGGTTTGTGCCATAAAGTTAATGGCAGTGCGAACGTTTAATAATCTCTGGACTTCAGTAGTCTGAAATTTCCAAGCTGACATGGAGAGATATCTGTGGGTCCACTTTTGTACTGATCAGCTTTTTCTCTTTGTCTATAGATCACAGCGTGAGTGCAGTATGAGCTGAGGTGGTTCACTTTGGTAAAGGGGGGATCTAATAGCAGCCTACAACAAACTGGGAAGGGAGCGACAGAGGTGATAGGGTGGTGGGAGAGGGTATAACAAGGAGCACCAGCCAGATTTACAGCTTGGGAGATCCAGGTTGGACATGAGGAAACACATTTTCACCAAGGGTTTGGGGCAGTCCTGCAACAGGTCACCCAGAGAGGTGGTGGTAGCTCCATCCTTGGGGGTTTTCAAAGCTCAGATACACCAAGCCATGGCTGACACAGCGACCTAGTGTTCATGGTAGCTCTGCTTTCAGCAGGAGGTTGGACTGGAGAACTGCAGAGATGCCTTTCAGCTAGTGCTTCATTTGTGTTGATTCTTTGTTTTTGAAAGAGTATTCTTTGATTTTAAAGAAGGACTTGGCCACAGTGAAATATTAAACTGCTCTTTTACACATTATGGTAGACCTCTGAAAATGAGGTGGGATGGCTTTGTGACCTGCCCTTAGCGAATAGCCCCAGCATTAGACAGGTTTCCGGTTTCTTGGATATTTTAGAGTGTGTGCCAAACAACCCCATAACCCGCAGTCTTATCTACCCTTATCTGCAGGATAAGCACATCACAGGAAACAGCAATCTAAGTTTCTCCAATTCTTGCTGTAATGTATTTTTGACCAAAATAGAGAAGATGCAGCTGGTAGAGGCCCTGGTGAGGCTCTCCCATTTGCCCCAGCACAAAGCCAGTTTGAACATTTCTATGGCATTCCTGGCAGTCATGTCATGCTCTTCTAGACCTTCAGTGCAGAAGATTTCAAATCAGTTGCCCAAGAGAGTGGTCCCAGACAACCCATTGCACCCACCTCCCCTTCCACCCAAGGCCTTAGGCCCACCATGAAGTCTGCCAGCTCGGGCATCAGTGTGTGTGGCCGCACTTTTGTGTGTGTGGCCATACTTGATGTTCCCAATGGACAGATAACTGTCCATTAGCAACTGAAATGAAACTCCCTGTTCATTTCATACCAACACATTTAGTCCTGGCAGTTTTAAATAAATTCAATTAAACATTCCAGTTTTTAATAATTCCATTTTAAATAAAGTGTCTGAAGGGAACGGTCTCTGTAGAACAGGATTATCCGTGTAAGCCTTAACTGGAACGTTTCTTGCTTCAAAACTGATTCTTCTTTCATTAAAGAAGAAAACTGCTGAAATCCATGCTCCCTGCACCGTAATAACCCAAATCTGCTTTCCTCAGCAGAGAGCTACCATGTGCACAGGCAAGTGTTCAAAGTGCATTGGGATCACCCTGTTCCCACTGGCGGCTTGTGCCATTGTCTCCAACATCCTCCTGTACTTCCCCAACGGACGAGTTCTGCAGCTCAGCGAGATAACCGATCTGGTCTGGTTTTTCCATGGCATTCTGGGAGCTGGGATACTGGTAAGAGAAAAGTGTTGCTACTGTTTTCTATGGGTTTTGTTTTGGTTTAAATTCAAGGCTAAGAAAATCCCTGTTAACAAAAAAAGTCATAGAGATGTATTTTCCATAAATATGTGAGCTGCTTAACTAGGAAGTTGGGTATTGGGCTGAGAAAGTGCACTGAAGGCTGAAAAAGTCCCTAGTCACAGGAATGCAAGGTATTCCTGAGATAAATACCAGGACTGCAAGTCAGGAGGAAGCGATAGGACTGAATTCTCACTGTGGAGCAGGGTCACATGGGTGTTCATCCTCCATGAGTCAAAGCAAAGCTGAGGTCCTAAGCTCAGCTGGAGGTGGTGAGTTTTCACTATTGTCTGGATCCCCCCATTACACCTCTATCTTATGCTCACATAATTCATAGAAGACATTAAGGGCAAAACTGGAACATATTTCAGTAGGTGTTCATTAGGGGGCCAGCCAACACTCGATGAATGTGGAGCTGCAAATGGCTTAAATCCCAAATGCACTGTGTTCCCACACACCCACCCAACACCCTTTGGGTTTGATCTGGTTTACCTGTGCTCTACTATAACCAGTTCTCCATTCCACCACTCAGGAAAGATTGCTTTTATGTGAATATCCATAACCAGAAGGGACCATGTTTGGGACTACTGATCTTTCCAGTTCATTAGAAAGCCTGATCTCTTTACACTCTTCCAATTATCCACCCAAGTGGAGCTAAAAAACTGAGTGAGTAACATGAATATGACAAGAACTGGCTATTACACAGCCTAGGCAGATGGTAAACTGGCAAGAGCTGGCTACCTAAGCATCAAAAAAATGAATGTTTAAGAGTAATTAACTTAGAAAAAAGCAAATGTCATTCACAGTCAGGCTATGATGTAGCTGCCACTTAAGTCTATGGGAAAGCTACAATGGATGTGGTTCAGACTCATATTTCCCAAAGCAGAAATATGGTATAAGATCATTCATAAATTGTTCTCCACTAGCAGCTTGCCTGCTTCTTCTTCCAGCTACCACTTGGGCCTATTACTCATGCTGAGCTTGAACATAAGTATGAGTTTGTGGAAGGAAGCCTAAAGGAAGAAGTGGAACTACATGAGAGACCTGTGGAAAATTCGTATCACTGCAAGCCCAGGAGTCATTGGCGTTCAATGAAAGGAAAGGCAGATGTTAGGCATGAGAGCGTCACAGGCTCATTGAAAACGTGCCTTCTTTTAAGGCTTCCACACAGACTTGCCTGTGGCCAGCACCACGTACATCAAAAATGAGAACAGCAAGTGAGGAGGGAGGAAAAATTTGCGTTGACCTTCAAAACACAGCATTAGGAGTAATTATTGATCCACAGACAGTGCTGTTGAGTGTATGTGTTTTCCAGAAAACAGCATGACAAATGCCCACGGGTGAAGAGAAGGGGAAAGAAAGCATTATCATCAGCTCCATTTTCCAGGTGCTGGAAGCATGGAAAAATGAAATCTGGCTTCTAGGCCTCCTAGAGAGCTAAGCAAGGGGAAGAATTCCCCATGACTGGAACTTGGTCTGTATCCTGACTCCTCAGTGAGGAACGTGCAATGTGTTCCCCTGTGCACCTAGCTTTTCCCCAAAGGAAACACAAGCAACTCATGCCAAGAGGTTGCCTGATTTTGGAGAATCTCCCTGTGACCACGACAGAGTCTCCAGAGCCAGAGGAAAATTTGTAACGGCCTGGCCTGGCTCTGTAAGCCAGAAAACCTACCTCCACCTGTGAACTTCATCCGTAGACTGATAGCTAGGCCATCAGCATACTCTTTGGCTGAGCTGCCAGCCTCACCACTTCCTCCTCTGCTGCTTCTCCAATGGAAATTTATACGACGTGAAAACCTCTCCAATTTCCTTATTTCAAGAGTTTAGGATGTAAAGAGAGGAAGACCAGCTCCATGTGTCATAATAACGTCTTTCTTGATGGAAAATGCCTGTCTAAGCCATGGCTCACACGCAGCCCTCATTTTACTGACAATAGGCAAATCTAGCAAATTCTTATTCCCCTGTCAAAAGGCAGGTGTTTATAATCAGGCACTGCAAAAACACAAAGCTGCCAAGCAAACCCTTCATCCTGAGCCAGGCTAATAAATGACCCAAAGGTGTTTGCAGCTTAGATGGGAAACCTCCAAAGAAGAAAGACAGCCCTGGAGGAAAGGGAGTGTTGGCTTGATGGGCAGAGGTATTAACTCTCCTTCTGAGGGCCACGCTGGGGCTGAGGCTGCCTTGTGGACCACCTGTGATTACTTAAGAGCTGACTTCTTTCCAGGAAGTCATTTTACCCTTCATGGGCTATACCTGCAGGGCTCTAGCTGTGGTCCAGAGACCACTGCAGGTGCTGGAGGCTGCCTCTGGGGTGTGCATAAAAGGCAGCAGAGAGCAAATCCTTTGAAAAATCTTTAAGGGCCTGCAAATCTAAGCAGGTTTCATACCCTGTCCTACACAGTCTAGCAGAGACATTCACACTACACCCGTAAATTCCCTGGGCTTCATTCACCATGGACGTTCTGCTCTTCCTGCCCTGCATGAGACAATATCTCTCTGACATCTAGTCAGGCCATTTTTACAGCTTTTACCTTGTTTGTTTGCTTGTTGGGAGAGTTCTCCTTCTCTCATTAACTTTATGGTGACCATTTCCCACTTTCTCAAATACTCGTTTTCTTGCGTTGCTATTTGAGATGCTTACACAAGCAGTGGTGGGCAGAGGCAAGGCATCAGGAGTGCTCTGGCTGCACAGCTAGACCCACAAAAGCTTTCTTGCCCTCTAGCTACGAAACTAAATGCAGCTTTTTCTTATCTCCAGAGTGCCTCTGTAAGGTGGCATTATATCCTAAGACACAGATGGTTAGTGACTTCATCTTATCAGTCCAGCTCCACCTGATAATTACCATGCAGAAGCTGATGTGAACTGGGAGTTCCCTGTTGAGTGAAGTCCATTTTGTAGGTTTTCCAGAAGCTTAGCACAAAGAGCCAAAGTCAGATGTGTTTCAGGAAGTTTAAGACTGATTTCCTAATTATAGTCTAGAGCAGGATGCTCACAAGATTTAAACTGACATAATTCTTACCTCAGTGACGCATCTTTTCTGAGCAGAAATTCCATTTTTTTAAAACTGACATGTTTGTTCCTGGGAAAAAACCAAAGCCCTGCTGAAAGGAAGCAGTGTAGCTTCAGCAATCCAAATTACTGTAGCAGAAACTTGCCAGCCAGCTCTAGCTCTAATTCCATGCTTCTTCCCAAGTTACTCTTCAGCAAGCACCAACATCTAAGGTGTAACTCACAGAGAAGAGGCACAAAGTGGTTTGTATTTGAGGAACATGATGTCCCAGCTCCTAGACTTTACAAAACAATCTCAGCAGAAGTACCGTGCACCAATTCGGCTTGTGCTTTTCTTACAGGTTATTTTGCCAGCATTCATGATGCTGGGAGCAGGCGGAGCAGGATGTTGCGCTAACAGATGTGGGGTAAGTGGATATTTATGTGTTGAAATGGCACTATATGATTTGCCCATTAGCTCTTAAATGGCTGCTCAGCAGGTGGAAATGTACAATGACAAACCATCACACCACCATCAACAGCCATGTCAGGGAAATGCAGAAGAGGAGCTTGATCTACAGCGTCCCTGGGCTGGGGCTGAGAGCTCAGTTAGCCAACAGGAATGTTATGATATTGCAGCCACTGATATGAGGGAAATCACACTCAGCCAGGGCAGGTGCTGGAGTATTTAGCCACATCACTGAGGGCAGAGAAGAATGAAGCTACTTACTTCACGTACAGTAAAACATGACTCCCGCTTCCCCCTGCTCAAGGCAATCCTAAAGATTCAGACAGCCGCTTGTTCCTTCTGCTTTCACCTGGTCCTGTTTCTTCCATGCTCTTCCATAGCAATTTGCTTTTCCACAGGTTCAGCCCTGCTTACCTCCGCAGGGGCAGATAGGTCTCCTACTTTGCAGGTCCATGTTAAGAGCCTGAGCTGCTGCTGGCACTAAGGAGCCAGAGCTGCTTCCTGGAGGCTGGTCCATATGGAAGGCTTTGACCTGTAACACTCATTTGCCCAAATGATATGCACATGAAAGGTGAAAATGCAATCTTGTCTCTCTGTCATTCACAGAAAGACCAGAGATATTTTTTCTCTTGATAATTAAGAATATTATAAAACATGTTATACAGGTATCTCCATTAATCTTCCAGCCCTGGGCACAGGCTTCTACGTGGCTATCAATATTAGCAAGAATAAACTGACTTAGAAATATGTTTTTAGTCTGCATGTTTCCCCAAAGCAGCCTGGAATGAGAGATTCCATACAATAAAGGATGTCTCTTCTGTACTCTTCAACTAACTTTTAGTTTGATTCAAGAGAAGACCTTTACTTTTTCAAGTTGTTTTACTCAAGTTAATTCATTATTCATAGTATCAAAATAACATTCTTCATTGGGATGTCAGCAAGTACATCCCAAGGGACGTGTCATTACATTGATTTTACCAAATGCCACATGCACAGCAAGGAGGGTTTGCTAATGATGGCCAAGTAAGCCAGTTGCAGAGCTGGGACATGGGCCTGTGCACCCTGACCCCAGTGCCTGAGCCAGCTGCTTCTCCTGGTTTTGAGTGATGTAGAAAGAAGTGGTGAAAAACTGCCATACTGTGGGTGTTCTCACACTCTGCTGAACGCGGTAAGTCACGAGGGGAACTCCAGCTGAACTGGGCTCAGTTCACGTGGCATCTCAGGTCTCCTTTCTCCATCCTCCATCCCAGCACTAAATATTACAGAGCCAGGAGTCAAACTTCCCCAGGCTGGCTGGGTTCACTCCCCCAGCCTAATGATGCAGGTGGTAGCACGGTGCCATCTGGTAACCCCCACGCTCTTCTGCTCTCCTTCACCACCCTTTCACTGTCTGAGCTATTCCTAGCAGCATCACATGGATGCCAGGTATCCTGTCTGCACCTTCCCATCACCAGTTGGTTACCTACGAAGTGTTCCTCCTCTTCTTCTGTTACAGAGGAATACAATAGACATTGTTGGGAAAGTAGTTTGATTATGTGCTGTTTGATCATGAGCTGATGGCCAGGTGATGAAGCTACTCAAACCAAACTAGAGAAGAGGCTCAGTGAGGACAGAATATCCGTGAAAATGCTGTCTTCTGGGACTGTGTGAATTGCTCACCTCTTTGAGGTGGAAAAGAGTGCAGCTCTGCAAGTCACCCTATAGTTTAAAAAGAATCTAGAGGTGAGATGGGGACATGGGCAAAGAGTGAGTTGTTATGAATGGCATTAAAACCAACCGTTTCTCCCAGAACAGTTCCTGGGGAAGAGCTCCTGCAAAAAGAGGTGAGTACTGCAGGGAGATCTGAAGGCCAACGATGTACTTCCTCTGGAGAAGAAACTTCAGAGAAACATTACTTTGGGGATAGCAGGAGGAAATGCACAGACATCCACATCAGGGTTGCTCAGATGCTGTCTACCCAAAGGCAGGGTATGGTGTGAATCACCAGGCACTGGAGAGCAGAAGAATCCTGGGACTGATTCAAACATGCATGATGGCTGTGGCTTCCCAAGGTGCCAGAACTCCTTGAGAGGTGGGTTTCGGTGGACCTGATACCATGTCTCTAGCTTTTGGTGGCTTGTTCACCAGCTTTCACCTGCTGGCAGAAAAATAGCTCACACTGGAGCTACTCAGGAGCCTATATAATTAAAAGGCTAGTTTTTTCACCTTTTTGCTTTGGGGACTTTAGCTATAGAATTATAATTTACACTGAATACTCAGCATTGTTTTTCATAGAGGATAAAAAAAAAATTAAAGAACTAATACTGTTCAGAATTATTATTCAATCAGAACGTAACTATTTTCCTCAGGGCAGGGACTGTGTCCTATTTTATTTTGTGCAATCCCTGGTTTAATAATTTCAGACTTCATCACAGCCTTTACACTCTGCTGAAGTATGAACGACAGTAATAACAATTACTAACTTTCTCATCCTTTCATTCACCTTATTGAGTTCTTCAGTTCGCAGTCATTATGTGCTGCATTGAGTAAGTTTTCTCATTAACCCATTTTAAATCATTGCCTCCAAACATACCCAGATGGCTTCATATCCTTGCATTATGGAGTATTGATTTTGGAAAGTAACAGTTTTAGAAAGCGTCCGTGTCTCGCAGCATAGATAACTGAAGATGGTACAGCTAGGGAAAATGCTGAAAGGTTGAGATGATGCAATAGATAATAAAATTGTTATATTTCCATAGCATATGGGACAAGCCTCCAGAAAAGATTCCAGAAGAGTAGACATAATGCGGAAATGCCACTGTGTGTCTATAAAATGACCAGGAGAGCCAATCTAACAGCTGCAGCAACTTCAGACTCCCCTTTCAGTGGCAAGCACTATTTATCTATATAATCATGTGCACACGAAAGGAAATAGATGAGATGAAGCTAGCCATACAGCCACCAGATTTCAAATGAAAAAAATCATGTGTCAAAGAATAGCCATCAAAGATAGCACTGTACTAGTACTAGCACTAGCACTAACCATTGTCATAAAACATAGAAGCAGCAAAAGACCATTTGACTCTTCCTATCATAATTGTCTTTGGGATGGCCCATACTGGTAAGTTGTGCTAAAACTAATTATTTGCATAATTAAGATCCTTCAACCAAGATGCAGAATGCACAGTTGAAGTAAATGAGAAAACAGGTGGGTAGAAGTGGTTCAGCGTAGGCAGGAGTTCCAGACAGAATATCAGCCACTCGCCATCACCGCGAGGCATGGCTGGTGATCCTATTACGGGAGACAGTGCATCAGCTACAACCCAGCGCTGCTTTGGTCTGGACAATATAGTAAATTACCTGCATTTTGCTGACAATGAAGCTCTGCTAAGAGGGAACTCAGCCAACATGCACATAAAGACAAAAAGAGTGTCCAGCTTTGCAAAAAAAAAAGGACAGTTATTAATCATTTATGATTAAATAAATCTCATGAGAAATCCCAGCAACTTCTAACTCAAGAGTTGCTTCAGAGGTAAAAGGACACACAAAATGAGTCGATTCACACACTGACAGCATGCAAGGTTGTACAGAAAGCAGGGATGTCATCTGCTGGCAAGTTGGAAACTGCATTCACCAGCTTGGACATGTTTAGATAGCAAAGAGTTTTCAAGATTATGTCAGGAATCTGCAATAGGGATGGTGGTATTTCCGTTTGACCCTGTAGTGCAGCACTCTGCAGAGCGGCTGGCATCAAAGGAAAGTTTCTACCTTCCTTGTGGGCTATTAGAGTTCACTGGTATTTGCTGGCAACAGGAAAATGTGAGGCCTGAGGTATTTGGCTTCACACCCAAGTCATAGACAGGAGTGTTTCCCATGTGCTTCCTCTGCCATGCCTCTGCCCTGATTCCGAGGCAGCCTTACTGCCTTGCCCCCAGTCCAGGTCTTCCCCTGGCTCTGGCAGTCTGCTCCAGAGTTTCTTCTCTCTTCTTCTTCTTAGCAGACTTGCATACAACCACGGGCAAGGACTCTTAACAGGACTAGTGGGAAGCTTGTCCCAGATACACCAGCAGCAGCACCCTCCTGAGTTTGTTGTTTCTATATAGAAACAGCAACCAGATACATCCCATCCATTAATAGAAAACTACCCCAAAACATAGTAAAGGTAACGTTTCTGTGGGAGTGGCCGATGTAAAATGTACAGGTGCATTGCATGTAATTCAAAGTCACCACTGGTTCATTGCCACACGCAGCACAATTAGATTTCTCAACACAAGCCATGGTAACCACATGTCAAACCTGTTGCAAAATTAAGGAAAACAGCAATAAGAAAGGCTCTTTTGCATTCCTCATCAATTAGCAAAAACAACTAATGCATCTTTCTGTTGCTTTTATAGCTGGTTTGGTAGTTACTTGCTAGTTTCTGTTGGTACAAGGGCTGAGAAAGGTGCTCTTGGTGAAGAGTTGGAAATGTTGAGGCATGTGATATGGACCACATCAAGCCAGTACTGTCTTCATATTGGCTTTTTGAAAGAAGACCCACCAGATTTTTCATAAGTTATGGGTTGAGTATAAGACTCTGAATAAGTAAATCTCTGAGCTTAACCACTCTTAAAAGCAGAACAAATAAAGTTTGAAATCCTTTAGCATTTAGGATAGCCACAACAGTCAGGAAAAGTCTAGTTATTTTTTGTTCCCACAAATATCATGCTGTTACTATAAGTTTCAGCATATAGTAAGAAACAGATAAGGTAATTCCTTCCCATTCAGTGTAAGCTACTCAAGCCTCTGTTCATGTGGTGTTGAGGGTCTCTTCCCTTCCAGATGCTGCTGTCAGTGGTCCTGTCTGTGATGGGATTTGCAGGAGGAGCGTATTGTGCTGTCATCTCCTCACTGGGGTTGATTGGGGGCCCTCTGTGCGACACAGGTGATGGAGAATACCTCTACCCTTTCAGGAATGACACTCTGGAGTGAGTATGACTTCCAGGCTCCTCTAACTTTGGTTTCCCTAATCGTGCCCCCTCCCCATCTTTTTATAGCAAATTGGGATTTTTCCAAAGTGAACTGATGGTCCACCCTGTCTACACCTAAATTCACATTTTTCTGAGTGGCAAGTTCCAGCTGGTCATTTCTGTGACCAAGGAATCATCTTTGGGCAAACTGCCTGAGCTTCTTCTGTTGTGCTTGTCAGCAGCCCCTTGTGCAAGTTGCATAGGACTTTCAAAAGGCTGCTGAGCTGTGACTCCCACTGGAGTCAAAAGGAAGTGTTTGATAACTATGCCACATTAATCTGTTAAATCATCATGAATCTACCTACTTCTGAAGAGCAAACCAAAAATCTTCTCTGGATCTTTAAAGTTAACTTTGGCAACCATGCACTTCAAGCCAGAGCTAGAGACAACGGATGGGCTGGACTGAGATACTGCAGCTGGGATGGAGAACATGGAGACACATTTTTAAACTGTTAGGGACCTTTCCCTTTAGTTACTAGCATGGCCATAAAACAAGAGGGAGATTCTTGTGCATGCAACCAAGTACAGATGCAGCTCTCTAGTCATCAATTGCATCTCTGCACCTCAGGGAGTTCTAAAGAGAATCAACAGTTTTTACTAATTATAGTAGAATATGAGACTCACTTTACATTGGGAGAACAAGTTCAGGAAATGTAACATGGAAAGCATTATCAAATTTTTACTTCCTAATAAGTTGCCATTTATTTTTCTCTATCACAGAGACAATTATTTGTTCAACCAGACAACATGGAGCATTTGCAAAGAACCTGAAAACATCATCCTTTGGAATATTGTCCTTTTCTCTATTCTGCTGGCCATCGGTGTGATTGAAGCTATTCTTTGTTTTATTCAAGTCATCAATGGACTTACTGGCTTCATATGTGGCACATGTATGAGGAAAAGAAAGGTTGGTATGCAGTAGAAGATATCAGGGTGCTTTACGTTCCTATCACTTTTACTTTTTCAGGCTCTGGCAATGGCGGATGATCAGACAGATCTGCACAGCCCCTGAACAAGCTCCTCCGAGGAGCTGAGGCCGTGCAGAGGCATTTGCACACTGTCTCTCTCTCTCCCTCACACTGTAGTCAGGGGTAACTCCGTCCTCAGACATTTCAAAACGGTGGAGCGATGTGGTGTATGTTGTACTCACTTACGGGGCTGTGTTCCTATTTAAGAAGCCTTTTTGATAAAGTGCAATGACTCCTCAGCATCTGTACGTGAGAGAGATGAGAAGTAGAGGTGCTTTTAATTGGAAAACAGTAGTAAAAAATGTCATTTTATAAAATGGAAGAAAACCTCTGTCAAGTTTCTTTTATCACCATTGCTTCCTATTCACTGTTTATTTTCATTTTACAAGATGCTTGCAGTAAGTCTGATATCCTCTTAGAATATTAATTAATCATCTTTCATTCATTGCCTTTCAGACAAATATTTCTGGAATGTGAATGACCTACAGAGGATGCCAGGACAAGCCCCAAGCTGCTGATTCACACACAATGAGGATAGTGCACCGTGCTGTATTTATGGGGGCATGACAAAGAAAACTCAAAATGTTCAGGAGCTTCATGGGGCAAAATGAATTTTTGATAAAGAAGTCAGGGTGGAAAAGGGTTAGATCATTTAGAGCTGAGATTCCAAATTTTCATCTCTCTGAATATACCTGCTAAATCTCAGGTACTGGCAAAAACACTGACCTGCCTGGTCCTGCCTGCTGAACTGGTGCGTAGAACACAACAGTTCCCAGATAAAAGCTCATCACCCGCCCTGTTGTTTATATGGGAAACTGAACTGTTGTTAATGTATACATTTTATAGAATCATAGAATGGTTTGGGTTGGAAGGGACCTTAAAGATCATTGAGTTCCAACCCCCCTGCCATGGGCAGGGACACCTCCCACTAGAGCAGGTTTCTCAAAGCCCCATCCAACCTGGCCTTGAACACCTCCAGGGATGGGGTCTTCACAACTGATCAGCTTCATGAAGCAGGCACTCTCTGGCTGGATGTAAATAGCCTCCCATCCCCAGCAAATCCCACCATGAGCTCACCTGTCTGTTCCTATTAACGCGCTTGCTGGGCATTTCCAAATTTAAATTAGGATGCCCAGAGAATACATCAAGTGGCATTTGCAGCACTGCAGAGACAACTGAAGCACATGGTTTTCAGCCTCCTTCAGTCACCCTGGAGCCAAATCTCCTTGTGCCCATCTGGTAGCTTTGACTTTGACAAAGTCCAGTGCACCTCTAAATTGGTTATTCAAGAGCATCTGAGAGATGTGGTAGCCCTGGAGAGGCATTTGGGTCAATATGGACAGTAGGGTTTGGAGCAAGAGTTTAGAATTGTCCAGTTTAGCAGAACGGTGGAGAACCTCACCACCAAGTTTGCCCTCACGAAACTGCATAGGAATTTCACTAATTTCCTCACAGGTCTGTGGGTCTGTTCTTGAATATAAAATGGGCAAAGCAATTAACTGCTAAAGATAAACATTAAATTGGTAAAGGTAGTGATTATGTGCAGTTTAGTAACAAATAAGAGATATTATCTAAAAAGGCAACAAATTGCATCAGTTTTAGTGTTACAGCAATAGTAATCCCAACCAGGAATTATGCAATTCTCCATCGTCACTCAAGATCACGCCCTTGATGTTAAGGTCCATGACTGGCAAATTTCAGAAACCCCATCATTTAAGCGACTCCCGCAAAGGTTAATTCTTGGACATGCCACTGACTTCCCTGAGTCAGCCAAACTGTAAGATGATCTTTATCCATCCTGAACGCATGTATGCAGTTATGAGAAGCTGAATATATCTAGAGCACTCAGAGTCTATTTTTCAGAGAGAGACATTTATGTTTTCTCGGTCAAAGTTGTTTGTGCTTCTGCATTGTAGAATGAGAGCAAGTTATTTGAACACAGTCATTGCAGACACATATAGCTGTTTGTGCTGTCCTCTAATGCAGCACACACCCCTTTATGCAAAATGGGGAAGAAAACGTCAAGTGGGCCAAGTAGAGGAGCACATGTACACTTCCTTGGAGCATAGCTTCACCCTTAGAAGCAGGAAATTTGCCGTATAAAACTTAAAAGTACCTTCAGTAAAAAAAAAAAGCTTAAAATGCGTTGACGTTTGCAGTCATGACCAGGTGCATCCAAACCTGCCAGGTGGCTTAAAAACTCACGTTCCTTGTCAGCAATGAAGGCTGGGCAGTGCTATCACATATGGCAGACATCAAAATAAAGCCAACTCTTTAAAAAAGGGTCAAGGAGGCAGCTAGAAATAAGGATATTTGGCATGTAGTCAGGTGGAGAGAGACTCCATCAGCAGAGGGTTTCTATGAGCTCTTCACGGTCCCTAAATATCAGCCCTGCCCTCATCCTTTAGTTTTGTCTCCCTGACTACCACCTCTGTGATAAAGCCAGTTTGGGATGTGCCAGCACCAGGAGAGGGAGAGGTCCCCACTGGCACACACCACCTCCAGCACAGGGAAGTAAAAGCACAGTTACTGCTGCCATCTGCTTGTTCCAAGCTGTCCTGCCCTGGGGATGCTTAGTGTCATGTCCGTGTGCTTCCGGGGACACCCTCTGTTCTGCCAACTGAGCAATCACTGACCTCACTGATATATGTAAATATTAAATATTGTTATTCTGAAGCTGTTTTCTGGCTTGATTTGTGTGACCTAAAGGACTTGTGACTTCTAACTGGCTCCAGTAGGAAGAGACATGGAATAACACAGAAAGTAGAGTTAAACACAGCTCATCTAACTTGGACCACTAAAAATGAGTCTTTTCTGGGGTAGGCATCAAGCCACATAGTCCATGGAGAGAGGTAACCTTCCCTCAGAACACCATGAGAAAGATGTCCAAGGCAGGTGGGAGGCATTGCCCTCTGAGCCAGATTCAGTTGTCCACCCTAGACAGGAGCATCTGGTGCCATTTGAAGTGCAGCAAAGCACCCTGCTCAGCCCCCAGATGCCACTCCAGGCAGCAAGGGTCTCACACATGTCCTCTGTCACAGCTGAGAGCCACTCACAGATGTCTAGAGACCCAAGTATCTCAGCAGGATCCAGCAATGCAGAGGTGTGGGTGATCAAAGCAGTCGCCTGTCTCTTGCAAATGCAAGGATGCTAAAAGTTCACTTAGCTAAGATACATAGCTTGACTAAAGGTAAAATACCATGTTTCAGAACCAGGATTACTACAGATTTTAACGGGTTTGGGTTTTTTTTCCAAAATGGAAAGAATTATTTCAGGGAAATCTCTTAACAAAGGAAAAGAGGCATTTTGTCTCTGAAGTGTTTTATATAGACATGAAAAATTTAGTAAAACTAAGGAACTCATAACATTCTTCTGTATATTCCTTATATATATTCTTCTGTATATTCTTAATCTTTTATCTCTATTAATCCTTTATCACTGTCTTCTATCTATCTACCTACCTATCAGTCTGCCTTCTCTATAGCTATCAATCTTAAATAATGAATAGTCAAAAACTCACACAATCATAATGACAAAATATCTGTTTAATTTTTATACTTAATACTCACTCTGCAGTCTCACCACACAGGCTCTCATACAAGGAACAAAAATGTGTTACTTTCAAGTAAAATTATCCCTCTCTCTTCTGCATTTGAAACTCATGCAGGAGATCAGCCACATGCAAGTCTGTGTTGGTTGGAAGAGAAAAAATGTTCCTGGGGTTGACTTAGGGTAGAAATAAAACTTCAGACCCAGGAAGCCATCTGAAAAATTGTGAATGCTTGGAGACCAATAGCACAGTGTTTCAGCTGCCGGGATCAAGGACATGATTCAAATACATGGGTTGGAAACCACAGACTAGTTCATACCATCTCATTTCAAGAGGAACTGACAGACCATTTTGATGCAAATGGCTCAGATGTCTCATAGCTCGGTTTTTCTTGGCACACAGAGCAAAGCAAACCAGTGAGAGGTTGGTCCCCACAGACTCCCTGTGCCACGGTCTCTGCTCTGCTGCCCCGTCCCCAGCCCTGCGTCTCTCCTCCCAGGGAGCTCCTCACAGGCAACCACTCCTTTGGAAAAAAAAAAAAAAAAAAAAAATCCCAAAGGAAATTAAAAAAAAAAAAACAATGCACAAACAAACAAAAAACTTTCCAGATTTTCAGGGTACTTTCTTCCATTTCCTACAGAGCACCAGCTCTTTGGGCTTAGTGGCCTTTCCAGAGGAGTGACAGGAGACAGCCACCCTTCAGAAACGCCCTTCCCTGTGGGACCTCTCTCACCCCAGAGTGTCCCTTTCCTCCTGAGTCCCTGGGCCACAGAGAACCACCTAAAGCTTGTCATCATAGTACATTTAACACAGAAAGGCAGGGCAAGGGCTTCATCTCAGGCACAAAGGCCACTGTTTTGTCCATCTTTATTTCCACCTGTATCTTCAAAGTAGATGTAAGTGCTCATTACGGTGCAGATCATTTCCACCATAAATAGAAAGCTTCCCTGGTACACAGCACTCCTCACTTTCTTCCAGGCACTCCTCTATTTTTATCAACCACTCATGTCAGAGTCTGTTCCATCAAGGTCAAGTGATAAGGAGAGAGTGAGAGCTCCCCCGAGTATCCCCCAAGTAGATACTCAGAACCATTGGAGATACACCAGGACACCCTGGATGTTGCTCCGGAAGGGTATGTGTCTCCTACAGGGAATATGTAACATCCACTTGCCCATGTGGACATCTCAGAGGCTTTAGAGCATCTCATTTGGCACCAGCGTTCTTGATGTGAGCAGCCAAATCAAGCCCTGAAACGCCTACTGGGTACAGCGACACCACTCCGAAAAGCAGCCCTAAGCCCAGCAGACTGAGATCTGCTTTCACCTTGTCCTGCCTCACAGGACATAAAATAGGTCAGTGAATCACATCCTAAAATTGCTATATTTCTCCCCACGGGTTACACAGGAAGCCTGGAGCGAGCAGTGCAGCAGCTGACCTCCAAAGCTGCAGCCCTTCATCATGAGCTGGAAGCCCACCTCAGACATCCCTCCCTTAGTGAGATTTCTTTTTTAGGGGTAAAAGAGATGCATTTGCTGAGAGTCATCTCGTGGCAAAAGAGCACAACAACAGATTCAGTGAGGAATCAGTCTTCTCATGCTTTTACAATCCTTCTTCCATGCACTGTGTGTCGGCAAAGACACTACAGCTCCAGATGAACTACCTAACACACAGGTTTTTACTCCAAGTGTCCTTCATCCCATCGTGTAAAGATTTCACTTACATTTTGTCCTACTGCATCTGCCCTCTACCCTTCTGGGTCTTTAAATGAAATCTCCAGCAGAGTCAGTCCAGACTTTCTGTGTAGATGTCAAAGAACAAATTCAAATCTTGCTTTGGAGATGCTGAATTTAGCTGACCCCCCCACTTGAAGGATGCAATGCCAGATATTTCCTCCCAGGGATGCCTGGCTGCAGGGTGGGTTGACACCCGGCCATGTGCACCTTCAGCCACATGCCCCCACTCTATTCCTGCCTCAGAAACATGCTGCAAAACGTTTTGCATAGAAAAAAGAAGCTTAGTTTGTGCCTGTATGTAAATAGTGTTTTAAAGGCTATTGAAACATCCCATTTTGAGCAAGGAAGACAGCCCAGAGAAACAAGTGTCTCCATTGCCACCAACAGCTTCAGCTTCAACTACCTTGTGCAATTAAAGTGGAAGGGAGTGTTTCTAATTACCACCCAGAAAATGTTCCTCAGAATTGCACAGTGTCCCTTTTGCACATAAATATTGGGTCAAAGTTAAAACCCCTCACTCAGTCAAAATAATATTTGAATATAAATATAAAGGAATCTTTCTTCTAAGGCAGGATAAATAATCATGTGGCTGTCAGGCTTTTTCATCTTTTTTAATTTTCACTTTTTTTTAAATACTCCTTATAGAGACTTCTTAACAGATCACTGCAAAAGTTAACAAAAAACTTATTTTCTCTTGTACAGAGAGGTGTCACCGAAAACATGGTGTTCCTGCACTTCTCCTCCCTTCTTCCCACATCCATCACTCGTGTACACGTGTGTCCCTACCGTGTCCTGCCCATGGGACATGCTCAGCCTGTGTCACTGCCATTTCCATGCACGACTTCTCCTGGCTGTCTGGAGGAGATGGCACATGGCAGAAAACCTTCCTGAAGATTTGAGCTTTCAAACTCCTGCTCAGAGTGCATCATCTCAGAGTGCATCATCTCAGAGTGCAGAGGAGGAAATCTGTGATTTCCATGTGGAAAGGATCTACCCACTCCACAGATGAACACAAGTATGCAGGAAAGCCAAACAAGTGCCCTAAATAGGTCTGGTTTTACATAGAATTGGTTATGAAGAATCACGGAATCACACAGACGAAAAAGATTCACAAGGCACCTAAAGACATATTGCTATGGCAACTCTACAACAAATGTAACCAACTTCATTCCTTAATGTATACATGAGCTTCTCTCAGAATTATGTCTGTCTAATGGGAGTTTCATGAAGCAGAATCATAGAATCATATAACAGTTAGAGTTGGAAGGGACCTTAAAGATCATCAAGTTCCAACCCCCCTGCCATGGGCAGGGACACCTCCCACTGGAACAGGTTGCTCAAAAGTAGTTAAAGAAAAGTCTGTATCTTTCCTGTAGTTTCATTGAAGGTCCTAAGACCACCCTGCTCTCCTGCCTGCTTCCAGCAGCAAAGCACTGAGGCACTTGCTTTGAGGATCAGTACAGCTCCTTTGGCTGGTCACTGACAAATCTTCTTTCACTGTTTCCTAGGTTTATTTTGATAATTATTGTGGATTTAGTTCAGTCAACTTTGAACAGACAAATTCTTAGCCCTATCTTCTGTGTTAGCCTTGTGCCTAGAACCTAGAGAAATAAGGATTGTTTTCATAGCATTGCATATTAGACAAAATATAACATTTCCCCTCCTCTGAGCCAAGATAGTATTACCCCTCACATCAGTGCTCCATTGCTCCTATCAACACTATTTCCTACTATTTTCTTAAGCTCTGCTTTCCAGAAAAATAAGATTGGATATCATCTGAAGAAGGGGAAAGACTGAAGAATTGCCAGTAGTCCTCCAAAAACAGATATTTTGCATTCAGTTCTCAAGACCTTTAGGTTTCTGGATCTGTTTCTTACTGCATCTTTCTTTGCAAAGTACAGTAAACCGATACTTAGCAATTTCTTTACAAGGCAGCACTATTTTTTCTCAGTTTTTTTTTTCTTTGTTTTTTTTTTTACCATTGTGGAGTCAACCAAAGAATAGTATCATCAATCCATTATTCCTCCCTGTGATCTAAATTAAGCAACATAAAATGCCTCTAAATATACCAGGCTTAATATCTTTGAGTGTGTTTTTTACCTTAACTTTAGCTACTGGAATTTGGGCTTCTTGGAAAAGCAAAAAGGACCAGCAGAACAGAAACCCAACTGAAATGGCCATGGTTGGAGGCAGGAATATAAATGTTTTCATTGGATTGTTTACTGCAACAGGTAAGTTTTCTTAAAAGACTTTTAAATATTCTTCTTAAAACATATGCATTACATAGATCTGGGGGACTTTTCTTTCAAAGCAGGTGAACTCCTTTAATGTCAGGGCAGATTTTACCTAAGTGTGGCTTTAAAGGAGTATGGTTTCATGAATCATTTTGGGATGGATTCTTCCAAACCTCTTCACACTGAATAGAACCTAATGTTTATGTATATTCTTTTAAATTAAAGACATTAATTTAAGAGTTTAGTTAAGAGTTAAAGAGTTTAATTTAAGAGTGACTGAAGAATATGACAATTTTCATTAAGGAGAACTGTGGTCTTAATCTTGAACCAGTTTCTGTTATCCAGCATAACAGAAGAATTTTACTACTGGAACAATCCAGTTCTGTGTGGAATAAATTGCTGCTCATGGACAGCACTGAGCTCTCTCCTAAAGAGAAAATGTTTCCCCACTGACTGCTGCCCTCTGCTTCTTTTTTCTCCCCTTGCTGCCTAGCTTCATCTGAAATTTGCTTCCCTGACCAGTTATTTTTGGGAATATTTGTATGAGAAAAAGCTTTACAAGCTCTCAGTGTGTTCTACAAAACTAGCTGAAAATATGTACTGTAATTCTTACATTTCCATCTTTCATGTTTACAGCTACCTGGGTTGGAGGAGCGTATATCAATGGCACGGCTGAAATTGTCTACCTGCCTTCAAAAGGACTACTGTGGGTCCAGGCACCTGTGGGATTTGCCTTGTCCCTTGTTATTGGTAAATAATTCATGTAATCAGGACACATAAGCTTTTAAAAAAAAAAATCATATGAATATATTAATATGCATAAGAGTATAGGGTATATTTTAGAGGTGATTTTGTTTCTTCAGTCTCCAATAGATCCAGAATAAGAATTTATAATGCTGTCCTCTAAACTGAAGTATAATAAATTGGGGTAGTTTGGAGCTAGTGCAGAGTTTTGCCTGCTTGGAGCAATTAATAAGGAAAAAATCTTATCTGAGAACTTTAGAAGCATGTGGCTATGTGTGTATTGCTTTCTTATCATGATTTCTTATTTACAGACTGTTGAGACTATTGGTATCATTTTACTTTTTTAATCTTAATTTTTCCACAAAACTGCATTCTTCTGAGTAGTGGGAATTGTCTCATTTCAGGATGAATTTATGGTGTATCCAGCTTATCCCACTTTACAGCTGGTCACTACTTTGTTGAAATTAAGCTAAGTTGGCAGTGTCCTACACCCAAGTTGCCATTTCTAACTCCAAGAATTATTGGACGCTCGCTGGGGTTCAGCTGTCTTGCCAAGACCAAATTTTCCTCCAGTCCACAGGGAGTCATACTGTAACTCTCTAGGGACACAGGATGATTTAAGCAAGGAGGCCTGTGCAAACCTTGCATGGGACTTGCTAAAAGAAGAATAACCTTTATTCTCAAGCGAGAGAAAATAGTCCAACTGACATGAATATGAATCAGGCTTGGAAATATACTGCCAGCATTTCTTATGTGAGTAATTCTTACTAATGAAATTGGGGAGCGCAGGTCTGATCCTGCAATCTTTACTCAGGTCAGTAGTGCCCAGACAAGCAGTCCTGTTGGCTTCAAGGTTAGGCACAATGCGTATTCTTTGGTTTTAATGAGACAGCTGCACATCTGAAGTCTAATATTTAGATGAAGGTGCATGGGACTCAGTTCAATGTGCAGATGAAAACAATATGGTTATGGGAAAAGACAATGAAGCCACCAAAATGAAAATATAACCAGAAAAGAAACATACATCAACATGTTGCATTACGTGATCAAGGACAAAAATTTGTCTCTTTTTTAGCCAAATATGGGTCTTCAATGCTTCACTCTGCCTACCGACATCTTCCACAGGAAGCATTTCAGAAAACTTTGTGTCTCAGGTTGGTAGGTCATTGGAGATGGAGAGGAGACTATATGCATGTGTCCTCTGATCTAAGTTACTGTTACAGTCACAAAGGTATCTCATGCCGTTTAGGGTGCCCTAAGGGGTCCTAGCTGGCCTCCAGTAGCCACTCCAGAAAGATGCAGGTCTGCCAAAAGTGGAGGGTCGTATCTGTTAGCAGATGTCCTTTATAATCTGGGACCTCTCAGTTGGATGAAACCCCACCTTTAGGCAAGTGAAATAGGTGCCTGTTTGGCTGTATCATTCTCTAGGGTCCATTATGTACAAATTCCACACTCACTGTATGGGTCTGATACGCAAATGCCATAATATTCTTACTTTTTTTCCCTGGAATATAATAAATTCAAAATTCTACCAGAATGTCATTACTTCTGATAGGTGGTTTCTTCTTTGTAAATCCAATGCGATCCAAGAATTATGTGACAGTGATGGATCCCCTCCAAGAAGCTTATGGGAATGTGATGGGAAGCTTACTCTTTATTCCACCACTGCTAGGAGAGGTGTTCTGGTTTGCAGCTATCCTGGCATCCCTGGGTAAATATCTACTTTGCTGTTTTATTTGTGAAAAGCCACATGGCACAACTATTACAGTATAATACACATTTGGGAATTGTGTTGGACTAAGCTGTGGAAAATTGTGTTTCATTTCTCCTTTAGTGAGAGGAACACAAGTGGAACAAGCGCAGCAATGAGGAGTTCATTTCTGGAAAACATGCTTTTAGGTTTAAAAGAAATGTCAGTAGTCATATATTCATGATATTATAATAGAGAGTTAGTATCTTCATCTTGCCTGTGGAAGAGCAAATGTAAAAAGGCAAAGTGCCTTGGCAAAGGCCACACAGCAAGGTAGCAGCAGGAGCAGAAAGGGAACAAGGGCCCTCCTGAGTCCTCACTCTGCTCTCTCTCTGTAGACCACGTGCTTCTCATGCAGTATGGTGTGCTGACATCAAAGGAATAACATATCCTTTTTAACTCTGTATTCTGCACATGTGAATTCTTGTCTTAAAACACTTGACCACTGTTCTTGTCTGCAGGAGCAACAATGAGGGTCATCTTGGATATTGGAGGCTCTTTGGCTATCATCATCTCAGCATGCACTGTCATAGTCTACACTCTACTGGGAGGCCTCTATTCTGTTGCGTACACAGATGTCATCCAGCTGGTTTTCATTACTCTCAGCCTGGCAAGTCCTGTGCATTTCTCTGTTACAAGTTTCCTAACTAAGGGATAAAATCCTGCTCTTCTTTTCAGTATGTCTCAGACCAGAAATAACTCCACTAATACCAGCCCTCGCCCTACAGTTCCCAGTTCCTCTTCAGGGTCTCCTGAAACGTCTTACAGTCCTTATGCATTTCACACAGTAATTACACAAGGTATTGGCCTTGCTGGGTGAGCACAGACGCTCACAAGTAAGGCCTGCAGAACTTGGCCAGAGCTATCTTGACTGGAAAACAGAGAGATCTGTCTACTGACGGCATCAATTGACCGGAATTGCAGAATCATTTTCTTGAAGATGCCATGAACCAGAAACATGTAGATTTGGGATAAGGAAGGGGAAGAAAGGAAGACTCTTAGTCCGGGTTTAATCTTATGTAACTTTATGTTCTACATATACCTTAATTTCAACATCTGAATAGATTCTCCAAGAACAAGTACCCCAGGGAAATGATTAACTCTTTCTGTTTCTACTCCAGTGGATCTGTATCCCTTTTGCCCTGGTGAACTCTGCAACAGAAAGTATTTATTACACTGCAACTCATCAGTCTTACCAAGACCCTTGGATTGGGAAGATAGAAAAACAGTATCTTGGAAGGTGGCTGGATGACTTCTTCTTCCTGGTATGGAGTATTTCTTGGACAGGTGATTGGGAGAAGGGATTTTGCAGGGACTTTCTGTCTGGAAAACTAGTGGGTTCTTTCAGCCAGGAGCCCTACATTGCACAGCTGGCCAGGGCAGGATGACGTGTAGAATCTTCTCTCAACCACTCTGCAGCACATTGAATGGACTGGGGAGATCCAGGCCTCAACCTGCCAGGAAAGAGGCAGTAGAGACACTCCATCCTTGACCCGCATGAAGGAATGTACCTCTTGAGTAAGACCATCCATGCAATTAGCTCCACTCCTGGCACTAAATGAGACTTTTCTTGCCATTTGAGACGTTGGTCTTGCAGCCTCTATAGAATGCTTTTAACATAATTAAAGTGAAAAAAAATAAATAAAATTAAAATGATAAAACTGCAGGTCATCAGCAAGCATGGGGCCATTGGCTCCACTGCACAACTCAACTTTTGAGCTACCAATGCAGCCAAGACTATGGGCGGTGGTTATACTCTCAGCAGGCTGGTAACAGGGACACACAGAAGCTTGAACCTGCTTGGTGATGACAGAATCTTCAGATTTTATCTGATTAAATTTGTCTGCTAAGAAAGTGAAAATTGTGGTTTTATTTTTAATTTTGGATTATACTCTAGCTAAATTTTAATAGATCTTTACAAAAGTTCCATTTTCCTTCCTCTGTGCCTCTTTTATTATGCCAAGCAACCCATTTTTAGCCTAAATAAAATTAGATTTCTCAGCCTGACAAACCATTAGACTATTTTGATCAAAATTTCACACCCATCACAATGAAAACAAAAGAAAAGGACATCCTCAACCATGACAAGTATCATCCTCAATAGTTTAAAGCTGGGCAAAGTTTATGTATTTGAAGTGAGCGGTTTATGACAATAAAGATCATCATCTGTCTGAATGGATGGATGACTCCCTGCAGCAGCCAGCATCCTGGTGGTTACCACTGGTAACATCTGAATGTTTCAGGTGCTTGGGAGCATCCCGTGGCAAACTTACTTCCAAAGAGTGCTCTCCGCTGCCTCTCCAGGACAGGCAAGGCTAATCTCCTACCTCTCTGGACTGGGGTGCTTCATAATGGCCATCCCCTCTGTGCTCATTGGTGCAATTGCAGCATCAACAGGTAAAACTAAATCCTTTGTCTCTGAATAATTAACACGCCCCATAATTAAAATGGGACCCAGAGAAGTCCTGATTTAGACTTCAAATCACCTAGTCCTGTGTACCTAAAACCCTCAATGGGAGACCTGGCCGCCAAATCAAAAGCTGTACCAGAAACCTGGAGCTCTGAGGTTCAGTGTATGACTACCTATAGACATTTAAGCAGCCTCAAGAATAGTTTAAGTCTATTTCATTACAGTGAAATGGCTTTTTATAGTCCTTGTCGCAAGGAAAGATGAAGGCAGACTCCATAAAATGCTGTATAATCCTATTTTGCAAGGAATCTTAAGCCTGCATCTCTTAGTGCCCTCCGAACTAAGACCCAGTAATATTGCTACAGGTTGTTGATAACATTCAGGAGAAAATCTGCTTGAAGAAATCAAGTACAGTCCTGGAAATACACAATCCCACCCCAGGAGATCAATACTGTGTTGGTGTCTAGCAAGGGTTAAAAAGCAGCCAGATCACCAGAACTTGAACTCATTAATTCATCTGTCACTAGGGGCATCAGAGAAAAACTCCCTTCTCTTCATGAGACCTTTAAGTGCCCCATTCCTGGAAACACACAAAGTACAGCTATTTCTGTAGATCTTATTGGCAAAAAGGAAAATCTTTGATCTAGTGAGAGCTGCAGCATGCTCAGGGGAATCACAAGAGATAAAGAGAATCCAGAAAATGTGTCCAAGTTCTAAAATACTGAGTAAAATACAGTCCTTAGCCCTGCTGTCCCTGGTCCCTGTGGAAAGGCAGCTTCAAAGACAGCAGAAATGTCAGTGAAGAATTTGTTGTAATTTTTCCTTGTTCTCTTTTAAAGACTGGAACCAGACAAGCTATGGTCTTCCAAATCCACTTGAGAGAGGGGAATCAGCAATGATACTGCCCCTTGTTTTACACTATCTCTGCCCAGCATACATCTCTATTGCTGGTTTGGGAGCCATCGCTGCTGCCGCAATGTCTTCTGCAGACTCAGCCCTTCTCTCCGCCGGTTCCATGTTCGCTCACAATATCTACAGGAAAATCCTAAGGAAAAAGGTACTTGGTTACAGCATTCAGCAGTTTTGGAATCAGGACAGATGCTTCTGTTCCAAGACTGTTTCAAATCCAGTCTGTGTGGTCTGCAATTGCAAGTGTCTGTCCTTCAGCTGCTGAACTGAGTTCTGGAGCCAGAGCTGCAAACATAGCTCAGGGATGTTCATGTCCTTGGTAGGGACACAAATGCCCACACTGGTGAGCTTTGTTCTTTATAAAATGACTGATGTAAAATTTTGTCTAGTATATTAATGGAAACAGCATATACCCATGACCCTTAAAATTACAGAGGGCAGCTCCAGCTAGAAGGCTGCCTGCCTTGGATGGCTGTTGATGACAGCAGAGAGGGCTTGGTGAGGATCAGCCCAGGGTAGGGTAGTGCTGACCCTCCAGCCAGTAAACACCGCGTCTGTAGCGTTACGATCTCCTGTTTTGCAGGCTACAGAGACAGAGGTCCTATGTGCCATGAGGATCTCCATGCTGGTGTTTGGGGCCATGGCTGCCGGTCTGGCTTTTCACTCCAGCTCTGTCTACGACCTCTGGTTTCTCAGTGGGGATCTGGTGTACGCTCTGCTCTTCCCCCAGCTCTGCTGTGCCCTCTTCGCTCCCAGCACCAACACCTACGGCTCGGCTGCCGGCTTCTTGGTTGGGCTCCTCCTGAGGCTGCTGGCAGGAGAGCCCGCCCTGAGCATCCCCCCTGCCATCTGCTACCCAGCCTGCTCCCTGGTGAACGGGACCTACAGTCAGCTCTTCCCCTTTAAAACATTCACCGTGCTTCTCACCCTGGGGACAATCCTTGCTGTTTCGTACCTGGCTGCGGTTTTGTTTCAAAGAAACATCCTTCCCCGCAGGTGGGATGTTTGCAATATCACAGGGAGAACCAGCACCCTCATCCCCCTGCAGCAGCTGGAGAAGCAGAAGTGTTCACCAATAGTTGCGATAGAAGAGAATCGTGATTAAATGTGGGGCCTCTTTGAAAGGCCATGGCGCATTCAGCAATTAGAGTCTGGCACAAATAGCATTGCTCTTCCCTTTGCTTTCTCCAGTAATGAATTATTTAAAATCCTTGCAGACTAATAAAGACTCACTCTGTTCATCCAAGGAGAATGTGCGAGCTCCAGGTCCGCAGTGACTAAAGGTATGTGATGATGGAGCACGATCATGTGGTGTTGACCATGGGCCACCATGGGCCCCAGCAATGTTTGCTTCAGGGTGCCGCTGGTACCCCACCTGAAGGCAAGGCTACAAATCATGCTCCAATATTTATGACATTCCCAGGTCACATACTTTTCTCACCACAAAGGAGACAAAATAATGGTTAATAGATTGGGTATTCTTGATTTAAAAAAAAAAAAAAAAAAAGATGAGCAAACCTGTTCCCATTACAACAGCTAGAGTTTTAGCATAATCTCCCCTGGGGAGTGCATCAAACCTATAAAAACACAGATTACTGAGTGCAGTGCAACCATCATAGCACTCCAGCAGTAATATCAGTCTTGCGCCATCCTTCGTGTGCTTCACAAAGCTTTTCTTGATACCGCAAAAACTTTTGCATATGCCTCTCCCAGCTGTGGTCTCAGGCCATGCAGCCAGTCTGGGGCTACGTGGCTGAGGAGAGGACATCCCCTCTCATATGACCTGGTAGGGCAGAAGCAGATGAGCAAGATGAAGCAGCAGTCCTTAATTACTGGATAAGAAAGTTTTACATAGCCACTATTTACAAAAGCTCAACCAGCTGGAAAAACGGAAGTGCCTGAGAGACTCTTCCACGAGTCTTCTCTAAAACACCTGGTTAAATCACTCACGCAAAGATGTTACTCAAGCAGAGCAGTGGGATGCTGTGGGACACACACCAACTGTCATGTGAGACCTCAGAGGACTGTGATGGCAGAAAGGTGCTGGGAACTGATCCCAAACCTGCCTGCAGGGACATGAAATCCTGAGGGCAAGATCCCAAAAGATTCAAGCCACAAGGTCTGTACAGAAAATTCCCTGGTATCTTGTCTGCCTAAATTCTCAATGGGTCAGAAGAAAAGCAGCCCACCTAACTAGTGAGTTTGGCCTCTAGCCTGAAGTCTGATGGGCTGAGATCATCCCTCAGTGGGATGGGTCATTAAGAGGGGAGCTGAAATAAAGATTCCGAAAGATGCTGCAGTGAGGGCTCGTGGTGGGTGTCCTTTCGTACTTCCCTCGGCAGCCGTGCAGTGGCTCACCAGGAGTCAGTCACAACCACCCACAAGAGCCAGCAGGAACCACGCTCTGGGCAGCCCCTTGCCACAAAACCTTTACAAAGTGGTTGTGGGAGCTGCTGCACGTGGAACCATCTGGCACTGTTGGAGGGAAGATATTTACTGAAGTGTCCAAAATACCCCACAGCAGAGCAACTCTGACAGCCAACTGAGCTGCCGAGGGTGAAGACAACATGCTGCTCGGTGAATTGCTTCCAGCATGTGCTGAATGCCCTGCTGTGCATGCACAAGGCAGGAAACTCTGCTGGTGCCACCACGCACAGCCACAGCAAGCTCAGCGAGGAGCCACGTGTCACTCTGAACTGACCCAAGGCAATTGCAGTGGCTCGGGAGGAGGATTGGCAGCCCTAACCTCTAGATATGGCCTTGATGACCCTGCTCCCCACGGGGAGCATCCACCTCCTTTAAAATACCCATCCTCAGCAAAGTGGAGATTCTGCTCCTCATCAGAAAAATATCACACAAATTTATGCTTGGCCCTAGTGTTAGTAAACACTTGGGCACACTTAACTTGCTGTGCACAGCAGTGCTGTTTATATGCTTTGTTAAACCAAGACCAGAAATTCTTTCCTGTATCTCTAGAGATCATCATGAAATATTATTATAACATGTCTAGAAAAGGGGAAAAAAACCTGCTTTTAAAATTAAAGGCATTACCATTAACTACAGCCCTAGGCAGTCACCCACTGAGGTCTTTCACACCCCAGTGATTTGAGAGGGAGCGTGTGAGGTGGTGCTTAGCTAAGGGAGGCACCAAAGCTATCATTACCATAGCGCCAGAAGAACCGGGCTCTTGCTGTTCAGCCACAGCTGCTCTCTGCTGATCCAAGCATTCTGCCCTGCAAGATTTAGGGGTGACCTAGTTTGGGGACCTGTATGGCCCTCTGTGTGGAGCAGACCACAGCTGGCATAGTGCACCTGCACAAGGGCACAGACCTGCTGCACGGCCCCGGTGAGAGGGAAATTCCAGTGTCCTCATGTCAAGGTCAGCATCCCACTCACAGACCAGCCCACCCAGTGGCTCTGAAAGTCATGTGACTGTATCTGCATATATTTTTTCTCTGCACTGCTGTGCCCAAATTTTCCTGTTGTTCCCCTGCTGAGTCTCAAAGTTTGATATTAAATCCTTTACGTGCTCACCCGCTTGGCCTGATGGGCAGTAGAGCCACAGCTTCCATGACACAGCGTCAAAGGACAGCACTCTGGGGTAAGACCTTGCTGAAGAACATCACCACCACCGTCATGTCACCACCCAGCGTCACCACAGAAGACTCCCAGCAACTTCAAATAGGAAAGTCTTAGTGCTGTAAGGGGTATCTGGCATACTCAGCAGAGACACTTTGCCCTTACAAAGCTTCTCTGAATTTCCTACCACTAAAACACGCTCTGCTTGACGTGGAGAGACGAAAATGGTAAAGACACAATTACTGTAACTCTCCTGAATGTTTACCATTTTCCACCCTTATATGACTCCCTCCTCAGAACATACCCCAGCAAGCCTAAAAAGAAAACATTCATCAAGGTCAGGCAAAGTTTTGAAAGCAATTAGCTGCAAGTAAAATAAATATAAAAGCAATTCTAGCCTATACTTAATGACAAAATGCCTCATTGTTCCAACCTAGCACACCCAAAGTCCTTGAGGTGTTGCCAGCACCAGGGATAATGACCCAGCTCCTATGAAATCATTCCTCTCATGGGTTACTGCCTCCAGTTCAGTATTCCTTTCTTTTCCTTGCACCCTCTTGCTCAGGCATTGGTGGCCCCAATTTCTCCCTCCACTTGTGGATTTACCTCCTTTGCACTTTAGATGTGTCCATGCTAATCATAGAATCATGGAATCATTTAGGTTGGAAAAGACCCTTGGGATCATCGAGTCCAACAGTTCAATTTTCATTAACTTTTCCCAGAGTAGACAGCTGCTACCTGTTTTTGGCATTATTGAGCTTAATAATACCTTATCTGTCATGTCTAATTAAAAATAAATAAATAAAAAGAAGACCTGCAATTTGGGAAGCATTTGGTTTGCAGTGAGTTCTCAGCATCTCATCAGTTCCTTACCAGGGATCTTTGGATGTCTGGTTTACACAGATGAGAGAAACAGGAACACAGCACTTCTGAAGGGAAATCTGCATCTCTTCCTCTTCTTACTTATGCTCATTTTTAGGATTTCCTAAATATGTCCTCACTGGAATAATGGCTGGCATCCAGCAAGAAAGCAAAGAAACACTTGCAGGTTTGCCAGACATTCCTAGCACTGTTGTGGAGATACTTGAACATGAGCACTGAGCTGCATGGGGCCAGGATGATCCTCTCACTGTTTGCACACAAATGGCATGATCTCTGGCTTTACCTTACTCACTCCACACCAATCTTCCCTCATAGTTCTCAGACTTTACTACAACCTCTGCTGGAGAATACATCAGCTCAACTAGCGGAGCTCTTTGCTCTTCCAATAACATTTCCTGCTCCAGACCACCACTTTCTTGGACTTTCGTGTTCCTATAACAAGGAAGAATTCAAAGGCATTAATCCTCCATAACAGGACATCTGTAAATCCAGAAAAATAGCTGGTTTATTTTGCTGATCCTTAAAACTTTGAGGCAATCCATCATCCCCAGGGATGGGAATGCTGCTGCAGAAAAGCATGACTTTCTCTGCTCTCCCGATAGGGGCCAGGATAGTCTTTGTGACTGGAATTTGGGCTGTCTGGAATAATCAAAAAAAGGAAAATAATGTGGACTGGAGTAAGGTGTCCACTATCAGACACAAAAGTATGAACATCCCAAATGACGTACATTTGCTAATGTTTTCCTGATGTCTACTGAGAATTGTCTTTCTTCAACATTAAACGATCTCAAGAACAGTATTTTGTTCCAGTTCTTTAACCAAATGGCCAAATGCTTGTTTAGTTGGTTTTTTAAATCTTTTGGCAGGTTTCTTGAAGTAATTCAGGATCTGCCTTGGCAGAGGTGTCTGTTTTCCTCTTCCCATCCTCAGTTTCCCTCCACCATCTATCTTATCTGACCCTGGAGGTATTACTGCACAAGTCAGACTTTGCAAATCTACCTTAGGCAGCTCACTTGCCTCACTCATGCTTTTCTTTCCCAGCTCCTGGAAGAGGGATAGCATTTTAATTGACCCCAAGAAGGATTTTGAGATCTTTGGAAGAAATAGTAGAATCATAGTGTGGTTAGAGGAGAAAGCTCTGTTGTAAATGGTGAAAACCCATTTTGCATGAGTTGAGGACTTCTGTTCATAGTTGGAGGGCAGTTTTCCTGGTCAGTTTAATTCACAACCCTGAACAAGTGGAGGTTGTTTACTTTAGCAAGGCTTTTGAAACTGCCTTCAACAAAATCCAACAGGCAAACTGATGTACAGGTTAGATAAGTGCGAGGTGAGATGGACTTAAAAGTAGATGAACTGCCAGGCTCAGAGATCTGGGATCCACAGCACAAGGCCCAGCTGGATGCCAGTTGCTAGTGGTGTGCCCCAGGGCCTGCTGGGATCACTACTGTTTAGCATCTTTGTAAATGGCCTTAGTGTTGGGGCACAAGTGCCTACTCAGCACGTTTGCAGATGACACAAAACCAGGAGGAGTGGCTGGTACAGCAGATGGGTGTGCTGCCACCCAGAGGGACCTGGACAGGCTGGAGAAATGGCCTGACAGGAACCTTGTGAAGTTCAGAGAACCCCAGGCAGCAGGACAGGCTGGTGGTCAACAAGCTCAAGAGCCACATTGCAGAAAAGGCCCTGGGGATACAGATTGCCAGCAAGATGACCATGAGACAGCAATGTGTCCTTGCAACAAAAAATGCTGACAACCTCCTGGGCTGCATTAGGCAGGGCATTGCCAGAAGGACGAGGGAGGTGACCCTTCCACTCCCTGCAGCCCTGGTGAGACACATCTGGAGTGCTGTGACCAGGCCTGGGATGCCCAGTACAAGAGACACATGGACTTGCTGGAGAGAGTCCACTGAAGGACTATGAAGACAATTAAGGGCTTGGAACATCTTCCATATGACGAGAAGCTGAGAGAACTGGGACTGTTCAACCTGGAGAAGAGAAGGCTCAAGGGGATCTTAGTATATAAATACCTGAAGGGCGTGGAAAAGAAGACAGAACCAGACTCTTCTCGGTTGTGCCAGTCAGAGGATGAGAGGCATTGGGCACAAACTGAAACACAGGATAATCCATAAGAAAAGTCTTTTTCACTGTGAGTGTGGTCATGCACTGGACCAGGTCACTTGGAAATGTTGTGCAGTCTCCATCCTTAGAGATATTCAAAGCCAACCGGACACAGGTCCGAGCAACCTGTTCTTACTGACTTTACTCTCAGCAGCATGTTGGACCAAATAGTTTCCAGATGTGCCTTCCCACCTCAGTCACTCTGTGATTTTGTGATTCTGGAAGAGGGCAATGACAGTTAAACTCCTTCAGCAGCAGCATCCCTTCAGTGGCCTGGACTGGGTCTCCTTTCAGATATGTTCCCTCATTAGTCCTTGGTAATAACAAGCAGTTACATCCTAGAAAGATTTAATTTTAAAGTTATTTTATTGCTGTACAATAGTCCGGACCAAAAATTGTCCACGAAAACAGAAGTCCAACCTAGCCAGCCACATGCAGTTGTTTATGAAAGGTAAATAAAGATGGGACAAAAAGGTCAGAAGGGTCTGGATTATTTATGTGAATATGGGTGCAATAAGGACTCTTCAAGGCTTCTGATGTCGTCCTGGTTCATGCATGACAATGAGCAGGAAGATTCTAAAAATGGGAGAAGGAGCTTCCAGATAAAAAGAGTGACTGTACTGGATTTTGGTCAGCTACCTCAAAGGAGATGAAGAGCTTCTTGGACATTGCTTGTTCTGGTTCACTCCATGCGCCAGGGAGATGACCCAGTGGACTCAAAGGCTATGTCTACATGACTAAATGCTTCTGCATGATTGAGCAGTCTTGGGCCCCTAGGCCAAATTGTAGAGTGAATGCAACAAGGCTTTGGGGGATGTTTGAGGGTGCAAAGCCTGCTGGAATAGAAGTGGAAGACTGCACAGGTTGGAGGAGCCAAATCTAGTTCAGTCTCAGTTCTCTGGAGTGAACTTTCTCCAGAATAGCACCTGAGATTTTATTTTGAAGAAGCCAAAACCAACTGAGAGAATGCACTGACATTCATGTAAAGCGGACAGCCAGGACCTGGAACTGAACTGAGAGGATAAAATATTTGAAGTAGGCAGATTTAAAGCAGCAAATACCAGAATCTGGGCAGCACTCTAGTGTTGCCTAGGCTGGCAGTATCCGACATTTTTAGACCTCATTTCCTGTGGAACATCTGAGATGGTATCAGACAGAAATTTGATTAAGAAACAACAAGAATACAAAATCAATGTCATGTACATTAGGTGGATTAACAGCTGGCTAACTGACAGGTCTTGAAATTAAATTACAAGTAGGAAATTATCATCCAATATCTCAATCTCTTTATTTTTGTCATTATGCTATTGAACTGCGCTTATCAGTGAGTGGGTAGGCAATGAGGAGCAATGAGGAGCTCAGCTGGGCAAACAAACGAGACGCACTTCAGTATGGGCTAACGGACAATCTAACACAGATGTCTATAGACAGATCAGGAGAATCACAGCTGAAAACTGACTGTTGCCTGTGTTGTCTTGCAAGGAAGCCCCAAGTAATGCTATGCACTATTACATTGAAATTCAGTCTAGATAAATCATCCCCTGAACATGTTCCTCCTACTGTGATAAAGTCTCTTCTCTCACAGTAAAGCTTATGATAAGATCCAATGCCTGGAAGACAAAACTAGACAAATTCAGCCTACAAATGAGGATCAACTTTTAAGGACCTTCTAAGGTCCTTGAAATGTTAGAACAATTTGCCAAGAATTGAGGTGATTCTTCATCACTAAAAATGTTACAGTGAAATTGGAAGATTTCTGGAACGTATGCTCTGTTTTAAGGAGGAATTCATTCAGGGAGCCCTCGGGTATGTGAAATCCAGCCCAAAGTTCATGCTGGCAAACCCCAGTGATGTTCTTCACTTCTTCCAACCCTGACCTCATGGCTGGAGATGGGCAACCAAGTACCATCCAGGTAACCACTGTAGCTTTTACCTTATTGCTGACAAATGCTCAGAGCCTTGCTGTTACCCTTGAGATCCAACCATAGAGAAGAAGTCAAAACCATAGTGTGACTTGGGAACCCTTGCTATGCAACTGCAAGCTGTGACACTTGCATTGGATGGCAGAAAGGACACAACAGGCTTTTCTTTAATACAAACGTGGGATTTTTTTTTCTCCCAGAGTTCAGCTGTGCTCATGGTTCAATAATAACAGACCTTGACTTCATTACAGAATTGGAGAGAAATGTTACACTATGGGATTAAAGCAAAGTGAACAATTTGAAGACATATGACATTTGAAATAAAAATTTGGGATACAGAAATATACAGGTAAACTTAAATGTGCAGAAAACACTAAATTCACAGAATTAAAAGGCTTCTTAGAAAAGCAAAATCTACAGAAAAAAAACCCCAAAAATTCTGTTTGAATTAGATGAAGGCTGGGAAAACCTTTCAAGAGCACCAGATGAATTGTCCCTGATTACTGTCCTTAGGATGAAACACTTTTAATTCCACATGTAACAACTTATGGGAGTACTCCCAGTCACTGCACCACAGTGATTCAAATCTAGGAAACACTGTACAAACTGAGGTCATGGTCTTGCTGTGGTCTCTGTACGTGAGGGTCACTGCACAACCATAGACTAATAGAACCATGGAATGGTTCGGGTTGGAACAGACTTTAAAGATCATCGAGCTCCAACACCCCTGCCATGGGCAGGGACACCTCCCACCAGACCAGGTTGCTCAAAGCCCCATCCAGCCTGACCTTGAACACTTCCAGGGGTGGGGCATCCACAGCTTCCTTGGGCAACTGTTCCAGTGCCTCACCACCCTCACAGTAAAGAATTTCTTCCTAATATCTCATCTAAATCTCCCCTCTTTCAGCTTGAAATCATTACCCCTCGTCCTGTCATTATACTCCCTGAAAATGAGTCCATGAAGCTCCAGGAAATCGTGGAGCTTTGGACAAGCCTCTGTACTAATCAGCTGCACGTGTTGTTGTGTAGCCCTTTCTCAGAAGCTCAAAACGAACCCCCCAGGGTGGCAAGACCACAGCTGGAAAAGGGTGTAAAACAGCCAAGGGGCTACAGCTTGCAACCTGTATCATAGGTTTTGCCATGTTAGACCTTGCTTTTAACTTTGCAGTGGAAAGAATGTTTGCCAGAGTGGCACACTACTGTTAAAACCAACAGCAAAACTTAAAACTGGCTAGTTGGATATAAACTCTGGAACTTCTAGCTGTACTTCAACTGTGGAGCCCAACATTGTCATACACTGGCCCTGTTGCTATGAAGGACCTGATTTTAGGTCCTACACCTTTTTTGTAAAGCAAGAACCACGTTCAAGAGCCCTTATCCAAACTAGTATGCGCCAGGGATGTAAAACACCCGAGGGGAAAAGGATGCTCACCTTCAAGAGGTGAATGTGATACTAAAACTCACTCAGGCTCCAAATTCCTGCAGGCAGAGTCGATATGGGAGAAGCCTCACTGTGCTCTGCTGAAGGTGAACCCCACCCTACACAGTTCTCCTCTCCCCCACACGACTTGCAGGGCAATGCAGACACCTGGGGCTGATCCTGATGTGCATGGCAAGAAAGGAGAATGGGGTTTCTTGGGAAGGTGGAAGAAACAGGACTGGCAGGAGAGGTAGGGCAGAGGCTGTGTTTGCCGCTCCTCCAGTTGTGTTCTTATGGGCGAGAGAATGTGTAAGTCATGTTTTGGTCTGCGACTTTTTATTTGGACAACATCGTTCTAAATATCCCTCTGGTGAGAATTTCAGCAAAGATTTTGTCACTGGATAAAACTGGAGGGTCTCCTTTGTTCAAATCAAGTTTTGAGAACATAGTAACAAGGTAAGACAGTTTAAGTTTCCTTTTCCTTAAATAATGCAGCCCTGGCATGTCCTGTGAGATGTGCCTCATCAGGCATTGTTGAGTCCACCCGATCACCATTCTTGACAAAATATTTTAGGGACAAATGTCTGGAAACTCTCCATTCAGACACCCAAATCGCAGAGAGGTTTTAATTATTTACTCTCTGGCACCACCTAAATGCAGCCCCAAGTAACACAAAACCATCAGTTCCCTTTCAGAGCACGCCTTTCCCTGCACCGCAAATGGGACTCTCCCGGTATCATAGAAGCATATAGAATCATTTAGGTGGTGTCCTCAGAAGTGTCCTCATGAGGAGATGCAGGCTGCCACCAGGCACCATTACCTGCCATTCGCCAGTCAGAAATACACCTCCTCAAGTGGCCACCAGGTCTTTGTGCCTTGGCAAGGCACCCGCAGCCCATTCCAGATCACCATGTACTGGCTGCCTTCGTTAGCGTTGTTCAGAGGTCTTCTGCTGCCAGTGATGGTGCTGTAGCGCCCCATCACCAGCCACCTACCCACATCACACCCCTGAAAATTAGAGGCAAAGAACAAAGGAAGTTTCCATCTTTGATATGTTTGGAGCAGTTCCTGAGTCCTCCCAACACACAGGCTGAGGTGGGGAGCCAGAGCCAAGGCTATAATTGACGTTATGATGTCCATGGCGCTCCAGGAGGAAACCACCCATGGTGCAATGTGCAAGGGTCTGAGCTGTGACTGCCCTGAGTTACCCACACTCGCTTCCTCAGGAGACAGTTTAATTACACCACCATTGCTCAATCAGGGTCATTATTTGAAAGGCAACATGCCTAAAATGCTTCAGTGGTCATTCTGCGGGGCCGGATGGGCTTGACCCGATTTTCTTTGAAGCTGCCTGTTCCCAGCTGCCCCACAGGCGCCGTGGCCAAGCATGGGAGCCAACACGGGCAGCGAGGCTGCCCACAGCAAAGAGTATTAAGCTGGGCTCTCCAGAGAGACCCCGTGGGAAGCCCCTGCTCAGCCTTTCTGCAAACCCTGAGAGAGCCTCTGTCAGTGGTAGAAAAGGAGGATCCTGGTTTTCGGCTGCTCAGACCATGTGAGGACACGGCTGTGCTGACAGGGCAGGTCACAGTAAATTCTTTGCACCAAATTTACACCAAATGAAATGGAGAGGTGCTCAGGTGATCCACATAAAAAAAGAGCTGTTGAGACTGAAGTGTAGATATTTAAATGGTCCATTTCAAGTAGACCAGCTTAATCATGCTTAATTATTGCCTTGTTTAGTTCTCATGCTCATGCTTAGTTCTATCTAAGTTCTCACCCAATCTGTACATATCACTACTTAGGACTACTACCATCTTAGGACCGATTTGGAGATGGGAGACAGGCTGGAGCACTGGGGGCATCTCAAGATTTGGGATGACAAAACCCTGTGCTATTCTGGTAATGGAGAGGAGAAAATCAAAACCTACAGGGCAAAAAGGGAAGACACAAGAGTCCCTTTATGTATTTTCCCCTTTTTAAAATCATTTTCATTCTGCAAACAGTGGATAGATTTACCATTTGCTTTGCTGAATTCTGCAATTGGAATTCTTCACAGTGCTAACAATCAATAGTGAAAAGTACCACGGATCAGTAAAGCAGAACTAGAGCATCTTGTAAAATGGACAGGTGATTCTTACATGTGATAAGAGCTCCTTTTATACTTTTATTTTGTATGGTGTAACACTAACCAAGCCCTTTTCTAGACACTGAAGGGTTATATGAATGACTGACCTTCTGGGGACTTGGTCAAACTGGAACAAATATTTTTATTTAATCAGAAATGCATTATTATTTTCCTAGTATTACCTTGTCTTTGTTTTCTTAAATTAAACTGTACTTTGTTCTGTGGAATTAACATTTCAAAGTAAAAGAAATGGGCATCCAAAGAAACAGGTATCCAGCTATTCTCCCCTTCCCACCTCCCTGGAAGTGTCCACATCTGACCTGGGTCTCTCATTTCTTGGGTGAGAGCTTCTACTCCTGAACTGCTGACTGCAAGACAAGAGGAGAAAGACAGTACACCCTGCTCATGGGCCTGGGAAAAGAATCCTGAAAATATTCAGCAAACAAGATTCCAATTCTTTTCTTTGATTTTTAGAGCTGGACTATAAAATCTGAAAAACAAGCCTTCAAAGGACACACATACAGTTCCCAGCCTGGGAGAGCCAGCCTGCCTTTGTCACTAGACACAGCATCTTCAAGGACCCCAGAGACATGCACCAACTGTGCCAGCCTGGAAATCCCAACCTAGTAGTTGTCATAAAAGTGTGGCGTGGATGCCACCATTGCCTTCTGTCTGTCTCTGGAAAGATCTTGATGGCAGAGCTGTACCAGAAAGCCTTTGTAGCCAACTCCTACAAGATTTACTTCTAATTTTTCGGGCTTTGAGTATGGCTGTCACATGGCCCTGGTTGGTGCCCTTCTCTGGGTCAAGCCATTTTTCTTGGCATTGCTTTTGGGGCAAAAATTGCAGCGAGTGTTGATAAGGAATGTCCCAATGTCTTAGGCATCATCTGCAGGCAGGTGCATTGAGCATGATGAACTGGACCAAGAAGGAGGAAGGAAGGCAGAGAGAGAGAAAGAACAGCTAATGAAGAGCTCAATGAATTGCAGTGGTCACATAACCTGTCCTGCTACTCAGTGCAAACCTGCAGCCACTGTCCCTGTGCTGGCTGTGCCCTGTGCTCATGCCACACCAGCTGGAAGGGATAAAGGCAGCCCTGGGGACTCAGGAAAGCAAGGATTTTTTCCTCTATTTTACCACAAACTTCCTAGAAAAAAAGCAACTTCATGCTTTGGTTTCCTGTTTAGAGAAACTGGGTATATTGTGATGTCTGTAAATACAGAAGGGTGTAGATGGCTGAGGGTATAATGTCTTGGAAGGGTTTTAATGCCAGCCTGTGTAATTTTTGACACTGAACAGTGCCTTGTGGGTGAATGCGATCACCTGCTAACCCCACTGGAAGGTGTGCTTTCACTACCTCCCATTTGATAAAAGCTGTTTCCAAATATCTCCCTTCTACTAAGCATCTGTGCATCCTCAGATGCATTTCTGCATCTTTCAAGGTTGAATTTCACTTCATTTCATTTTTCCCTCTATTTTCCTAAGCCCCAAAACCACAGACCAAAACCACAAGGAGACTCAGGCACTCTAGAGAGCTTAAAAAGTGGAGGAATGCTGACAGACCAGGATTACCCATGGTCTCCCCTCTTACAGCTATTGATTTAGTTGGGGTAAGAGAAGGGCTTTTGTACTGTGCCTCTGCCAAAAAATTAAATGGCAAAAAGAAACCACTGAGAAACAAAGTGCAGATTTGGCCAGGTCCTACTTCAGATCCTGTAAAAGGCTTTTTTTCATCTTATATGAACGGCAGGAATGTTTTTACACACTGGGACCTCCCAGTGAATGTCCTTTTCCCTTCTAGAAGGAAAGAATAAGGTAAGCTTGGACGACCAACTTCACATGAAAGAGGAGGGTCCAGCAGGATGTCACCTGTTTTTGTTCTACACCTGTGCCTGGGGTACATTTCTGCTGCTGCTTCAAAAGCCTGAAGCTCTTCCCTGCTCTCTGCCAGCTATTTGGCAGCTCACCGCATCGCCCAGAAGCATCTCAAGGCAGAGGTGAGCAGTCTCCGCAGCCCTCTGACCCTGCAGATGCAACACCCTGCGGCCCCTGTTAACATTTCTTTGCTGAATTTTCTCCCATGGTTTGTCGCAGGATGAAATTACCTCTAAAGAGCTATTGCAGGTCTGGAAACTGTGAATTTTTAACTCTGGGGTATTTTTTCTTTTCTTTGGCAAAAGACAAGGTCAAGCATTTCGTTGACTACAAAAACACATCAAAGGAAAAGGGTGAGCAAAAAAAAAAAAAAAAAAAGCCAACCCTCTGTATAAAGCATTTCAGAGTACTCACAGAGCATATTAGAGAGCAAAAGGAGCTTTCTGGCTCCTATCTGGCTGTTGTTGCAATTGTTAATGTGGTTTTGTTCCATTATTAATGACACCAGAAAGAGAAATCAAGCCTTCCAGACAAACTTGAGAGACTCTCAGACGGCAAAGAGAAGGAAAGGGGAAAAAAACCCTTTAAAATAATGGAAATAAGCAAAGGGAAGAGGAGGAGAAACTTAATATGCCAGGCAAGCAGCAATAAAAATGTGCAGGTGTCCATAGCACTGTAGGGATGGTCAACCCAATCTTTTATAGAGCTTGTAAATCATTCCCAGAGCCTCGTAGTTTAAGGGCATTTTGCAATTAAACAAGGATAAACTAATTGCTTACAGCCTGTACTGTATTGCTTGATGCATTTGTGTTTCCTAGAACTGCTGTTTGACAAGCAGGGAAAAATAAAATCAGAAGAGCAGCATTAATGGACAAAACGCCTGTAACCCGGAGCAGCGCATCATTAGACTCATCTGAATGTGGTTGGACAGGATTTCAATAAAAAGCTTTGTTAGGAAAATACACCATGAATATGCCGAGGTAAGTAATCTCAGGATTAACACTCCAATCTGGCATTCCTGTAAATGTACTCTGAGTTAGCTACCAAATCAGCATCCCTGCAGAAGAGCGGGGCAGGGCGCACCCCTGTCCTCCCACCCAGCAGAAATGACTCCACTGACAAAGCCTTGCTCTGATGCCCAAGCACCGAAGCACCAAAGCCTGGGACCCACCACCTGGTCCACAGCAACCCCATCCCCAACAGCAGGAGAAAACCTGCTGAAGCTCATTCCCCACTGAGCCTGGGGTGCCGGGAGGCAGGCAGGGAGCTGGAGGGGCTCAGGGGGCCGAGTACCAAGGTCAAATTTGGTTAGATTGGCTGCTAATCACCAATTCACCAGTAATCCTTGAAGTCAAGTGATTTGCTCTGCTTATTGATGGGGCTGCACCCCATGGATCCCAACACCAGCTCTTCCTCGCCACAGCCAGGCTCCTCCGCAGGCTGCCAGCAGGGAGCCTGCCCCAAAATCCACTCCCACCCTCCGCTGCCCTCCCCAAAGCATCCACCCATTGCTGCCATCTCACACCCCGACACGTCTGCTGAAGAGCAACCTGCTCCCGTGCAGATGTTTGCAGCACAGCGGGAGAAAGCATTGCTTGCAGCCGGCTCTTAGGGAGAGAGGAAGAACCAGCCGGCCTTCAGATAAATGGGGTGTCTAAAAATCTGATTAAACGCTTTCTTAATACTGGACATCTTGTCATATGTGTCACGGTATTACTTGAGGTGCAGTTTATATTAAAAAAACCCAACCTCTAGACATTTTATAATTCTCCCTTTAAAAAAAAGGAATCTGAAAGCTCTTTGCTGTTAATTATTGATGATGAAAGAAACACTCATTCCTTATCCCGGGACTGAACATCTGACCTATACTGCAAAACCAAAACTGCCAATATTTGGGAAGAACTCCAGACCCGGATTTCAATTTCATGACTAACATCTGTCTTACCAATAAAGTGGATTAAATCAATGCAACCAGTCTAATACATTTTAAATTACTCAAAGTTCAATTCATTTTATATGAGCGTATGCCCCGTATGTTGTGCTGCCAAAATAGGTCACTGGGCCAAGAGCTCAAAAATAAATAAATTTAAATAAAGGTTTAAAGAAATTAAAAAGGAAAATTACCAAAAATTTACATGAGACCTTCTTTAGTGCTTTGAAGAACGAAACTGCCATGAAGCAATGGGGTCAGGAGGAAATTTTGCCACTGGGGATCCCATTTTCAGCCGGGACACCCAGACATGATGTTGGCCTGACACAGCAGAGGGGAGGGATCTGGGAAAGCACAGGAGCAGCTCAGATGGACGGGGTGGAAGGAAAACACTTTGTAGGCTGCCTTCGCAGATGAAGTGCAACCACGTTTTCAGGCACCCCCAGCACCTCAGCAGGCTGCAAAGTCTAGGTGAGATCAAATATATGGGCATTATGTCCTCAGTGACCTCTCTCCACTTTGTCTGACTCACTTTGCTGAAGCTTCAAGAGATGCACCAGAAGCCAGGAAAGGTGGAGATTTTATAGCACCCTGAATAAAAGATGGCCCCTGGTGTCCGTGCAGGTTGCACCCTCTCTTACCTAAGTCCTAGAAGTCCCCTCTGAGTTTCACAACCCTAATGTCACAGGGAGGCTTTCACCTGGCTTCACATGAGTGTGTCACACTTGGAAAGCCCCAGCTGAGCCCTGAGCAAGCCCAGCCACACTCCTGCTCAGCCCCCTGCCTGGGGCTCTGCTTTGGCCACCCAGACCCCCCGTGGGACTTGTCACCCTCACAGACAAGCAGTGAGCAGGGAAACCTGCACAGGTCCATGTAGTGCAGCGGGGGACGTGGCTGCCCAGCACAGAGGGCTCTGACAGACCCCGGCCGTCCCTCCTGGCACAGGGAATTGCCCTTTCCTCCCTCCCACCCTGAGCAGCCTGTGCTGACCAGCAGGATGAGTGTTATCCACATAGAAAAACTTGAGGAGAGGGAAACATGAGGAAGAGAGGGATGGAAGATCTGGAAAAGGGCCACCCTGGTGTGCAACCCTTTCCCCGGTCAGAGGGGTGGCTCTCCACATGGCTTCTGGCAGCATCTGTCCCTGAGCAAGGAGGAATTTTCAGGATTGGGGCACTCACATGTTTTCTAATTGCATTTCCCACTGACTCACACTGTCCCGTGCTTTCTGAAAGAAGGACGAGCATTTCTGGGGACCTCCTCCAGAAGATGACGGAAGGGAGAGAGGAGCACCCAGTGCTTGTGCTCGGCACGGATGGGAAAAGGGCTGATTTTCCAGTGTGGTCATCTGAGGTGACCCCTGGGGACGAAGAGATGCTGCTGCCCAGCCCCACCGACCTCACCTGCAGCATCACCAGGCTCCTCGGGGGCAATAAAGTTCTTTCCAACACCCGGAAGGGGAATTTCCCTTGCGGATGCCTGTTCCTTTAGCAATCACGCTCCCACAAAAAAAATAAAAAATAAAAATAAAAATAAAAATAAAAATAAAAATAAAAATAAAAATAAAAATAAAAAAAAAGCCCCCTGGGCCGAGTGCCCCCGTCCCCGGGCCCGGTTCCTCGGTGCGGCGGGGCAGGGCTCGCCCCCGGGCGGGGAAGCGCCGGCCGCCCATCACCGCTCCGTTCCCGGCCGGGGCGACGGCAGGCGGCCGGGCAGCGCCTTCCCTTCCTCAGCCAATTGCATCTTCGATCCCTACCGGAGGACGGCGGGGTGTGAGGCGCGGGAGAGCCCCGGGGGGCGGTGGGGCGGGGGCTGCGGGCGGCGCGGCGGCAGGACGGGGAGGAAGAGGAGGGAGAAGAGCGAGGAAGAGCCCCGGGGCGGGCAGCCCGAGGGGTCGGGCCCCGCCGCCCGGCCCGGTCGCTTAAATGCAGCCCCTGGGACACCGGCTCCTCTCTGATGAGACCGCTCCAGGGCTGCCGGGGACGGGGCGTCGTCGTGGGGACCGTCACCCTCTGCCTGGCCGCCGGGTGGGCTCTGCAGAGTAAGTGTCGCTTCCTCCCCCCCCGCCTCGCTTCCTCCCCTCGGCCCTTTCCTCTTCCTCCTCCTCCTCATCCTCCTCCTCCTCCTTGGCTCTGCCCTCGGCTCAGCCTCAGCGCCCGGCATCTGCCCGGCCGCTCCCCCGGGGATCCCCACGCTGGGCTGCCGGGAGGGGATGGGGACGGGATTTAGGGGGGCTCAGGCAGGCTGGCGGTCGCCTGGGAAGGCTCGTCCCCTCCTCCTGCTGCTGGGAGGAAGCGGGAAGGGGGGGGGGGGGGGGGGGGGGGGGGGGGGGGGGGGGGGCGCTGAGCGGTGCCAGCCCGGGGCTGCAGCCCGGCCGCCCGGGCGAGGAACCGCGACCGCGGGGCGACGAGCCCCACGCCCGCTCCCGGACGGGCAAACCGGGCAAAACGACGCTCCCGGACGGGCAAGCCGGGCAACACGGCTCCGAGCAAACCGCCGTTATACACCCCCGACGCCCCTTCACCCCCCGAGTTCCCATCAACGGAGGGGACAAGGCAAAGGAGGAGGAAACAATTCCCGGGTACCCAGCCCGACGGGCTTCGGGTCAGGCTGGGAAGCGCGGTGGTGAAGAGGGAAGGTGGATTTCAAGGCAGCACCCCGCGGGTGGCGAGTGGGGACGGGGCAGCTCACTGAGACCCCACCGGTCCCCTCCAAGAGAGGGCTAGAGGAGGCTGCAGCCAGCCCCCACGCCTACAAAGTGGGGTGGGCAGTGCCACCAATGGGTTTGTTTTGGACACCTTATGCTGTCTCCTTCATCATCAAGGTGACACACAAGCAGGGTACTGAAAGGTGAAGGAATCATAGAATGGTTAGAGTTGGAAGGGACCTTAAAGATCATTGAGTTCCAACCCCCCTGCCCTGGGCAGGGACACCTCCCACTAGAGCAGGTTGCTCCAAGCCCCATCCAGCCTGGCCTTCAACACTTCCAGGGATGGAGCATCCACAGCTTCTCTGGGCAACCTGTTCCAGTGCCTCACCATCTTCACAGTAAAGAATGTCTTCCTAATATCTAATCTAAATCTCCCCTCTTACAATTTAAAACCATTACCCCTTGTCCTGTCACTACACATCCTGACAAACAGTCCCCCTCCGGCTCTCCTGTAGGATCCCTTCGGATATTGGTAAGGAACTGTCGCCGCAGTTTGCAAGCTGTCCCCTCCCTCATTTTGGAGCTCCTTCGTGGAGGCTCCTCTCCGGCAGCCCTTTCCCACCTGCCCCCTGGCACGCTGCCGGCCCGGCCGTGCTGCTCTGGCCACATCTGGGTACACAGAGCCGCGCTCCCAGCTCTGACTCTCAGGCAGGCAAACACTTCGGAGAGCAGCAGCGTGCCAGGGACGGCAAAACTCACCGGAACCCTCTTCTCCTGGCTGCGTGTTCTGCTGGGCGTGAAGGGTCTGGCTGTGCAGGCAGCAGGGCGCTGCGGGTGGGTGTGATGTTTGCTCTCGGGGCCGATGCAGCGCTGTTTGCGTTAGACCCGTTCGGGTGATGGAGGCGGATGGTATTAAAAGTATTTTCGAATGGTTATTGCGTTGCTTTTTTTGGCTTCGTGTGCTGGAGAGGAAGGGAACCTGTTTGCAAATATTTTAATGGAAGGTGTGGTTTTTTTCTTACATTTACCTTGCATTCACATATGCAAAACAAAGCCATGCCTTTATCAAAACATAAAAGGGTCACCGTGGTGAGATACTCAGCCCCTGTCCAGGCAGAAACAGAGCAAAAGGGCTTTAAATAAACACATGGAGCAGAAAACAATTAGAACAATTTGCAGTGATTACCAGAGGTTCCCGTCTGTTCTGTTTCTCTGGCTGGCACAAACCCCTTTTTGACAGCTCTGGTTAGTCTCTCCTGCACACGGGCTGAACGGATGGACCACAGCTCAGCTGAGGGTGAGCTGGGCTACCCGCAAAGCGTGGTGTCCCTGCTGGGGGGACTGGGCAGCGTGAGCACGACAAGATGCCCACAAAGGTGGAATCCCAGGAGCTTTGTCTTGGAAAAAGCCTGGGTCCTATCTGGTTTAAAAAAAAATATGGAGTGGCTGGGGCTTTCTCCTGTGCGGGTACCATAGGTGAGGACCTGGGACTCAAACCGGCTTTTCCAGCTTCCCTGCCTTACCTTGACCTTCTGAATTCTGCTGGAGACCCCAAATAGAGTGAAGTCAGCTTGGAATTCATTTACCCATCTCCCCCCATTTGTGGTTTCTCTGGGGTTTTTCTGGCCATGGAGGATTCATATTTTTTTATAAGATTTTTAAGAAGAATTTTTTTCCCTTGGACTTCTTTTTTATCTTTCTCTTTTTAAACCATTCTTTTCTCTGAAGACTCTGCAAAACCTAGAGGAGTATCCCCAGGGGTCCTGCTTTGCACTCCTTCAGCATCACTGAGGGTCTCGTCCTCCCTCCCTGCTGGGTTACAGACATTTGCATTATTTTTTCAGTCCTGCTCTTGCAGTCAGGCTGTTCCCACACTGTGAGAGGAGAGCGGGCGAGCTGCTCCAAGCCAAACTAGGAAAAGGCATTCAGCAGCGAGGCTTACCTTGTGCTTCATTTCCCTTTTGTCTGGTTTGATTTTTTGCAGGTAGATAACAAGATAACAGTCTCTAGCCAAGCGTCTCAAACATGCCACTAATTATTAAAAAAATAATGTATGCCCATTGAAACTCAGATATTTGGTGTTTATCCAAATCTTCATGCAGAAATACCCACGCTAGCAGAAATTATTGCAGTTACACATTAAACTAAATGGTCAGTCCAGTTTCACAGTGTTATGAGCAGCTCCATAATCTCATCAGTGATGTGATTAAATCAAATATTCTTTCACGTGCATTTTTGCCTGGAAATCATCAAGAACATGAAGTCCCTGACTTCACATGAAACTCCGTACCTTTGACTGCATGCAATTTATCTGCACTGGCATATAACTGGCTGCCTTTATGAAGCTGTTGTCTTGAACGTTGATTACTCATCCTGAAAACATGATGAAGTTCTTGCCAAGTCTTCACATGCTTAACTTCTTGCTACAGTTCTTGCTTTTGGGGGATGGCAATTAATTAAGATAATAGGTTACCTTGGCCATGGTGATTAAATTTTCCATTTAAACGCAGGATTTTAAAGGAAAGCCAGTTACTGATGAATACAAAAGCATTGCTCAGTTTTCAGGAAGCATTATGCTCCCTTACCCAAAAAGACTCTTCCGAACTCTCTCCTCTTGGGTACTGAACCACTGAAACACATGCAATTGCTTGTTCTTTATGGTGGAAATGTTTCTCCTGACTATTATTGATTAAAAATGTGTATTTAGTCTTTAATTTAAGTATGCATGTTCCTTTTACGGTCAGCAGAAAGGAAGAGAAATTGCAAAGAATAATCCATCCTCTCTAAAAACAGCCCACTGTGATGGGTGGGATGAATCACCCCCTAGAGGTCCTTTCCTGCCCAGGACAGTTGGTGCAGCATCACCTCCACACTCATCACCTTCCTTTGTCTTTCAGCTCCTGGAGGAGTATCGTTAGTTGTCCCACAGCCCAACATCAACGCAACAGTGGCACAAAACATCTTGCTCTCCGTTGAATACTTTTGCAGAGGTGTCGCCACCATTGAGTGGAAGCACGTGTCGAGCTGGGGCACCACCAAAATCGCTGAGTGGAAAAGTGGGAATTATGTCAACATATCCACGGTGTACAAGGACAGAGTGACTACTTTTGAAAATGGCTCTCTACAGCTTCTGAATGTGGGCATGAGAGATGCCGGCTACTATTTTATCACTGTAACGGAAGAGTATGGAACCAACACCTACGGCACCATCATAGTTAACGTTTACGGTACAACCTAGATGAGAGTTCTTGGCTTTACCCAGCGTTTAAACATTAATCTGCTCATATTCAATTTGATAATATTTTTTTTTCTGTCCTCCCTGCAGAGATTATCTATGAAGATTTACATTTTGTAGCAGTTGTCTTTGCATTTCTCGCTGCAGTATCTGCCATTTTGATCTGCTTCATGTGGCTGTGTAATAAATCTCTGCATCTATTTCAGAAGAAGACAACACACAAACTAACAGGTATCTCTCTCTGAAAACGCAGTCAAAGCATAGGGTTTTCAAGTCTGAATTGTGAACCCAAAATTTATTTGTGATTTGAGCTATTAAAGTGCTAAGCAGAGACACTGAGAAACAAGACTGGATGGGCTCAGTTCAGTTAACCTGTTCAACTCTTTACAAGCTGAGGCAACTGAATAATAGGTATTTAGTTGCAGAACAATCCACAGGACACCTACCTTATACATTTTACATCAGAAATCACAAAACACTTCCCAACTTGCTAACTGCAAAACTTAGGGAGAAAAGGCTAGAGCTGCAATAACCCCTCCGTCAGAGGGCATGAGTCAAAGTCAAGAGCACCAGCAATGCTCTCAGGTTCTGCACCAGAAGGCTGTCTCCTGGGGGAAAATACCTAAATGGTCCTTGGGAGTTGCCCCCACCTCACTTCATGGAGGACTGCACCCCTTCCTCTCCCCTCAACCTCCCCTTTCATCTGTTCTCACATTTGATCCGGACTCCACATTTGTGGACTCCAACGAACACTGATTAGTATCAAACCCAGACTCCTAACAAGTGCCAGAGACACCAGTCATGACAAGCAGGTCAAGGGCTACATTGAAGGGAACATTCATGTATTAGAGAAGACCTCCTAAGCCACAGCAAGGGATATTCAGCCTAGACAGCAAGGCAAGGTGCCACGCTACAGGCCTGGGCACAGGCTTTGGGCACATCCTGGGAACAGGAGGTTTCTTTTACCACTTCAAAACATCTCAGGCGTTTCCCTCCCTTCTTTGGAAGTGCAGATCCACTAGTGGTTTTTTGCCCTGTTGGTAAAAGGTCTGTATTTCTTCTCTAATAAGTGCTGCTTAAGCTGTTACATTACAAAAAGCAGCCGAAGTATCAATATTTTACTAGATCAACACAGACACTCAAGAACCCTAAGCCTCACGGCCCAGACTTTGTGTCAACTCTGCAAAACCTAATATGAGAGGAAATTAATTTGGCTCCAGCTATCTCTTCCTTTCTGCTGCTCACCTCCAGCTCTAAGGGCTGCTGCGGTTTCCATGGTGCACACACCACTCACAAGCTTCTGTAGCTACTGAAAATTTTCCTGTCATGCCAGAATACACAGGCTTTTATTTGGATAAAGCCTCTCCTTCCTCCAGTTAAAGCCAATCTTCCTACAAAGCCAGAGTTTTACAAAGTCTGAATCAAATACACGTATTTGGCAGACTTCAGGAAAACCACAGCTCTGGAGACTTGTTCTGTCATCTCCCAGAACATGATCCAAAGCCAGTACCTAACTTCTGCCCCAATTCTACCTTAGAGGAGCGGTCCTTTCAAAAGCCAGGAAGAGAGGTAGAAGGACAGGTCCTGTGGACTTAAGCTTTCCTAGTGCCTTTAGTCGTGGAAGAAACTAGTGTCACTTTAAAGATTGTGAGGGACTGTCTATGCAGTTAAATATTTTGAAAAGATGCATTTAAAACCTAATTGTAGATGAGTAAGGTTGAGTTAATATTAAAAAGTTCAAAATGTCTCGGCTATTCAAAATGTCACAGCGTTGTTAATTTTGGAACGCCGACCTTCCAATCCATTTGCCAATCAATAATAATATCCTTTTATTTGCAGCAAGTACAACTGAAGAGATTGAATTGGAAACCATTGAGTGTTAGCCAAGGACTGTCTCATAACAAAAATAACAATTCTACCTCAGGAGAAAATATTGGCAAGGGAAGCAAGAAGAAACCTAAAAGGTAAAACGTTTGTGACTACTGTAGGAACATCCTGACTGGCAAATTAATCAGACGTGAAATCAGCAGTGACTGATGGAGATGTTTTGACCTGTTAAGAATTTGGCTCTGGTAGCTAAGGTCAAAGTAAAAAAGAATATGCTTTCACGCTGAGCACGAATGCATTTTTGTGGCTAACTAATAAAATCTACAGCCTCTACCACTCTTAAAAATAACCAACCAACTAACCAACCAAGCAAGCCTCTAAGATCAACCCATAAAGGAAATGATCATGGCCTTGACACCTGTATTTTGGCTACAGCAAGTCTCCTATTACAGACAGAGCAGCCACTAGTATCCTTCAACATAATTAATTTAATGTCTAATTACAGTATTACATTAAAAAATTAATTGCAAGGATTGAATCCTGTTTATTGCACCTATGCTGCTACTTTGGGGTGTAAGGAATTTCCCAAAGCTCTGAAGACAAACTGTAATTCTTTATGAGACAAAACTGAAACAGCGCCGAGCTGGTCAAAGTTCTCCCACTTACATTTCCAATTGCTTACACCGCCCCAGGACATTAACACACATTTTATGACATTACAAGAGAAGGTTATTAAAACAAGGAACTACGCACAGGCACTGAGGAGGACGCTGTCTATAATGATTAGAGTGGTCTGATAAAACACTGACACATCACGCCAGCGGGGTGGCTAAATGCTAAAGAGTTTCATTGTGGAAGACACCGCGTCCTTTGCAAAGTCAGACTATTCGCCAGTGGGCTATCTGGGAAGGAAAAGTTAAAACAGCATTGCTTTGTAATTTAGTATTTACAATTACAGTTCTGAAATTGGTCTTGTTAAGAAGCCACCATTGCTCTCCCATGTTGTACGGGAACACGAAAAGATCTAACTAGTGTTTCCTTGAATCTCCATACTGCACTTACATTTTCCACCTGCAGATCTGCTGGGGGGAGTAACATTTCCTTTTGTGAGTGAGAAAGCACTAAACTGACCGAGTTTCAAATTATCCTGTTTTGCTTTTGTAAAGAGAAGAATTTTGCAGTGTGAAATAAACTTTGAAAATGTAAGAGACCACGGACTAGTCTGTGTCTGCAGATTGCCATGGGGCTTTTTGAACTGAACTTCAGCTCGTTTGCAAAAAGCTTTTACAAGAGAGGCTGCCAGAGCCTCCCCTCTGGTACAATAGGTTAGATTTTGAAAAATAAAGAATTTCTCAGCAGACACATCAGGATGTAAACAGGCTTTCCCCAAGGCACCCTGTCCACAATACCTTTCAAGAGTCATCCCCAGGCTGAACCTGCCATTTGTAGCACAAAGGGCCTCTCGCTCATTCATAAATTCGGGTACCAGATTCATCTGGTTGCTCCTTCCTACATCTAGAAGGGGTCAAAAAAGGTGAGAAATTGAAAAACAACAATCCCAGCTACAGCACATCTTGGGAAAGTAACAGTTTGTTCTAATTCTTCCCTTTAACTATGTATTACCAGTCTTCTGTATCTTTGAGTGAATCAAACTTTGATGACACAGAAGTTGGAAGTGCATCTTTTAATCACCAAGCTTGAAGTACTCTCTAAAGTATCCGTATGGGACACAGAAAACATTATTAAATAGGGTTTTTTCTGTTTATCTATTTCAGATTTGGTGGTGGGTTTTTTTTTTAATCCCTAAATCTTAGAAGTTGAATGAGAAATTATGCATTAGGCTAGGCTGAGTATATGGCAGGTGCTCTGCCAGACTTACTTAAAAAGGACAAAAAGCGCCGCTTACGTGTAACACCATTATTATCTGCAACCTTGACTTGAATATTGTAATTGGCAAAGGAAAAGTCAGGGAAGGGATGCAGGCGAGAATGACCTTCTGAATGCACTGCTCAAATTGTAGAAATCACTTACACTTTTAAACTACAGTATTTGAAAGCTGGGATGAAAGTAGGAAGTGACTGCTTAAAATTCTTGAATTTAAGATGCACTGTAACAGCAGTGGGAAGTTTCCAACTGGCACAGTTGTTCTACCTCTCTCAGCTTGGCTAAAGATACAGCAGCTTCAGGGACCCATCCCTAGCTACTGACGCTGGTGCCAGCCTCGCTTTTAGGTAGTAATATCCTAAATTAACAGGGATGCAAAGAATATTCAGTGAGGACGCACAGTGCAGTTAGCCTATATACTGCTTTACTTATAGACAGTTCCTCACCCACAAATTCTATCCAGAATTTAATATGCTTACTCTACACTTGTAAAATATTCATGTTTTCTGAAATCAGTGTTTGTCAATCCATACCATTAATGTTAATATCTGATATACAAAAGGCGAGGCTAAGCTGGCTGTAGCAGTTTGCTACACTGGAGGTGACCAAAGCAACTAAAGTATTCTGGCAAGCTCTTAAAGTGCAAGTTCAGAAATTAATAGCCATTATTACTCCAGTGGTAAACTCCATGCAGAACAGGAGTAAATTTATTATTTAGAGCATTCCAAGTGATCAAAGGGATTAAGGCATTTTCCATTTAAATTTTAATTAAAGAGATGTCCAAGTTCACAAGATTGCTTTGGCAATCAATTGTAAAGGTCTTAATCATCCGTTAACGTTGTAATTTCACGTTCAAAGATGCACCACCAAGAATTTCAAGACTGTCCCTGTTAGAAGCCTAATCAGTCTGTTTTCCATTGTAATTAGGAATCCCCATGTATTCAACACTAAAGGACAGATTTGCCAGCTCCCTAACCTTTCTTTTTTTTTTTTAATTTTTTTTGCAGCTGGGCTGGAAGTCTTGAGAAACATCTTCACTGTTAATGGGCAGCACCTGCACTTCTGCAACACAAGAGAAGTCCTCTTGCATCCACTGTTTCTCTTCAGAAGGGGACAAATCCTGCAGCTGCAAGACACTGACACCTCCACAGTGATCCTATTACTTGGTAACAAAGAGCTTATTTGGCAAAAAAGCTGTTACTACAGAGAGACCTGTCGATTTAGGTTAACAACAGTCAAGTGTTAAGACACATTTGTTTCACATGCTCATCTTCTAATTACTAGTATGAGAAGACTCATTGTGTGGCCAACACAGTCAAAGCAGCCTCATTATAACCAGATGCAAACATCTGCTGTTCGGTAAGGGACAAACTCCCTCTCTGCCTGCAACTGTGGAGTCTCTGCTAGACCAGCAACTGGCCCTGGCATCACAGGTGTTGCCTAAGATTCACCCATCTTTCAAGAAGATTAAAAAACTTTTCAAACTATTTTCAGCTTTTTTTTTTTCATTTTTCTAAGTCTTCTTGGGTAACCCACCAGGAGCTGGAAGGGAAACCCTTTCTCTCTCATAGTTCAGTTGTACAGAAGCAAGTACTTCCAGGGACTGAACTAACAAGATGTTCCACACCGGCAAACACCAAGGGAAGTACAACAGCTGCTGTGGATACACACAGAGCAGCAGCTTCCCACAAGCAGTTGCTTAGTATGTATTTCCTACAACTATTATTTATTGCTCAAGAATACAGCAAAATAACAACTGTCACCATACAAGCATGAAGTTCAACTTGAACATGCTCTATGTGCAAGAAGTTCTCATATATATATATATATACACACACACAATATGAAATTGTCAATATAAATCTGAACCGGTTCATAGAGACAGCTTTCTGAAAGACCTTTAGCAATTAATCATCAAACAAAAGAAAAGCTTTGTGTAACACCCTGCTAAAAGCTTCAAGAAGGCTACAATTACAACCAAAAAAGACAAAACCATCACATTTTTAATTTTAAAAGAATTCAAAAGAGCTGATCTTCAGGTAGATATTGTAATTTCCCTGGATAATAATCAGTGCCAGTGAGGGGAAAAGAAAAAAAGAACAGCACAAGCGTGGAGATCCAAGGTCTACTGCACGAGAGTTACCTGCTTGTAACCAGATGTGAATTTATAGGTCACCCACAAACTCAAATTATCAGGAGAATCTTGCAAGGAGAGTGAGACCTCTTCCTCTACATGCTTTCAAAAAACAAGGACAGAAAACACAAGCAAAGTAACTGGCACCACACGGGCTCCTCTGCAGCCATCAGAGAGGAAAGACGTTTGCCACAAGCTGCGACTTCGTAACACTCTCAACTTAAATAAATCACCCAGTGAATACATCTCTCAGAAATGGGTCACCCAGAAGCCATATCAAACCCCAACTCAAGAACATCACACAGTGAAGACTGTTCCCTGAATCCTTGAAGTTTTGTTTAGCTTTAATTTTTGACAAGGGAGCTCTGCTTCTCCTGCTGTCCCACTTCTAATCAAACAAGTCCATCATTTTCCACAAGGAGAGCCATTCCTTGGGGTATAAACCACTAAAAGGTGTGCCGATAGCACAATTCAATTCTATTCATTTTCTTCTTTCAGAAATATTTGCAAAGATGTATTGAGAAAAGTTAGGGGCACGGGGGGAAATGCAATAACTCTGAGCAGACACGTTTCATGCAGGAAAGACTACTGAATTTAATTTTATCAAAGAAAAATACATTAATTACTCTGCTATGTTACTCTATCTAGAGGAGCCTGGAGAGATACAGCTGAAAGGAGCTTTTTGAAAAAGTTGTATTTTATGCCATTGAAAAAACTTTTATTACAAACACTACAGTGGGAGTATCTGTACAGGAATAAATTTGCTTTTGCCTTCTAGTGTTGCCCCATAGGTTCCACTTCCCTTTGCTGCACGGGCAGGGATGGTGCACAGCACAACGACGATTCAAAACCCCCATGGAGAGGCCAACAGATTATTAGCAGGGAGTCAGGGCGGCCATGAGGAGTTCCATTTTATACACAAAGTTACGCCCTTCCATTTTATTCCACTGAACTTCCTTGAAGGGCCCTCGGAGATGATTCCACTTGTTGTCTTGCAGGACATCACCTTTGGGGAGATCCTTGCACTGACTCCGTGGAAACTGAACCATAACTTTGCTGCCACTTTCCGGACCGTTACGTACTGTGATGAACAAAGAATTTCATAAGCATTTTTTCCCTGTAGGAATTCCTCATATTAAATATCCTTCCTCACGTACGCTATAGGTTACTCCTACCCAATTCCAAACACGCTGAAATCAAACAAGGGAAATTACCTAACTTTTTAAAGTTTTTCTCTTTGAATTTTCCCCTCTCTCATCCCCCACTTCTGTATGATTCTGTTGCCTTAGCACTACATGTTCTTGGATAGAGCAAACCAGACAAACATTTGAAAAAAAAACCCCTAGGTGTACGCTTTACAAATGCATTTCTTTTTTCCTAACAATGCTGGGAAGGGCAAAGGTATTTTTGCCGATTCTTACCCTGGATGCATTCCCCACCATTTTGTTGAAAAAAGCGATTGAAAAGATATAATTTCTAGTGGATTCATCCCAAACGGGCGGGAATGAAATCACTCAGGACAGCTGTTACTTTTAATCATAAAATTCTGCAAGACTGGTGGAGGGATGGTGGTGTTCTGTTGGCTTGGATGGAAAGTTCTATGTTTTGATGTTAGGGGTGGGGCTGGTGTGTGTTTGTTTTTTAAACATGCAGTTAGAGAGATAACAGTTTTCTCCTCTCTTACCAAGTCAGCCTTCCAGAAAGGGACGACTATCAGGCTGACCAAATGTAATTTCTCCTTCATAAATTGATGCTGACTATTCCCCATCACCTTCTTGTCATTAACATGTTTGGAAACTGCTTCTGGGACTGTTTTTTTCCCTCATCTTCCCAATAATTGCAATGAGGCTGACAAGTTGGTAGTTCCCCAGATTCTCCTTCTTGAATGTAGGATGTGACATCTGCCTTCTTCCAGTCCTTAGGAACCATTCCTGATCACCATGACCTTTCAAAGATGATCAAGAGTGGCCTTACAATGACACCAGGGAGCTCCCTCAGCACTCACGGATATGTCTGACCTGGTCCCATGAGCTTCTGTATGTCTGGTTTGTTCAAAGGTTCTCTAACTCAATCCTCCACTACTGAGGGTAAGTCTTCTTTGCTCCAAAATCTCCCATGGGTCTCAGGGATCTGGGATTCCTGAAGGCCAATCTTAAAACCAAAGCAGAGAAGGCATCAAGTACCTTGGGTTTCTCCATGTCCTGTGCCAACAGGTCCCCTCCCCATTTAAGAGCAGGCACACATTTTCCCTATTCTTCCTTTTGCTGCTGACATACCTCTTGAAGCTTTTCTTGTTGCCCTGTACATCCCTCACCAGATAAAACTCCAGATAGGTTTTAGCTATCCTATCCCCATCATGCATCCTTGGACAGTCTCCCTGTCTTCCTCCCAGGTCAAGTGATCCTGCTTATAATCCCTTGAAGCTTCAGTTTTGTCATGAGCACCCTGTTCATCCACACAGATCTTCTGTCACCTTTGCACAACTTCCTGCACATAGGAATGACCATTCTTGTGCTTAAAATTGGTGATCGTTGAAAAAAAATAATAATCAACCAACTCTCTTGGACCCCTCTTCTCTCTGACCCATAGGCTAGTATCCCATAGGATTCTTCCAAGAAGATCTCTGAAGACACCAAACTCTGTTCTCATAAGTCCAGAGTTGTGATCCTGTTGTTATCCTTATTCCCTTCTCTCAGGATCTTGATGATTTCTGTAATCTACTTTTTCTGTGCTAATTCTAAAAAATATTTTCACACCTGTGTAAATTAAATCGGGTTTATATTAAGTGGTTTACTAGGCAAGGTATTGATTCTATCAAGGTGTCAATTCCATACACACACAAAAGAGATTGTTTCTAGAATATTTTGCTGTAAATTGACATTACTCTATAGAAGTCTAGAGATTATCTCAGGAATAGATTTACAAAGCCTGAAAAATTCACTTAAGAATTTTAAGTTTTTTCCATACTACCTGAAATGGCATAGTCTCCATTTGGTGATGCTACAGTTATTGCTGAGGCATTGCCAATACTCTCCACCGGCCCCAGACCAACATGACTACTGAAACTCAGCACGTGCCAGCCCATAACCTTCGCAAGCTGCTGAACTGCATGGACTTGGTGCTGTGACATCTGAAAGATAATAAGAAGTTTGTCTTCTGTTCAGTATTTGCACACCACAGAAAGAACTGCATACTGGTTTTACCAAAACTTTTTCCTTCTGCTGTACAGTAGTTATTTATAAAAGTGACTTCTATTAAGTTCTCTAATTTCAGAGGAATTTTTTTTTTGTTTTAACATATATGCTATATAAGTGCCAGGAGATCGTTGTGTTATTTGAATTTAGACTAGTTCCTTTGCAGACAGAGAAGATCACTGTATTAAGCACAGTATGCAGTCAGATGACTTTTTCATAGGTATATGGGCTTATGCATTTTATTTAAGTGTTGCTTTCAATTTACCAAAAACCTTTATTTAGGTCTCAAGAACTAAGAGATACAAACAGGATTTTGAAATCATCCTTTCTTTGAATGGAAATGAGACCTCTGTTGTAAAATAAATAAAATCTGTGAGAGTATTATCATAGCAAACTCAGAAAAAAAAAAAAAAGTTGAGGTTCTCAGATGCATGATTATCTCCACTAATACTCAAGTGTAAGCATCAAGGTTTAACAGCTTAAAGGTTTAAATGCTAATGCTTTTCTGTATCAAGACTTAACACTTGTAACAAGGAAGAATCTAGCACTGTTCAGCAGTTTTCTGTGAACAAGTCTGAAAATACCTGAGCAAAAAGAGATACCATCAGCAGAATCTGTTTCAACTTGTTTTCTGTGTGATGGAGTTTCGCGTAACTGCAACAGGCCAACCACTGTTATTAAAGACCTGTATTTTGACTATTTATAATGCATAGTAGGGAGACTGTCACTTCTGACTAAAACCAGCAGCTTGCTCTAAGCAATTAAGAAAACACAGTTCATTCAAATATCAACCGATTTAGTAATGGCTGATGCAAAGTGAACATTAACAAGACAATGTTGAAATGACAGTAATTGTGGGCTCATTAAGATCTCTACTCTAGACAGGAATCGGTGACAGTAAGTTTCGTATATTGGATACCTTGTTGTCTGCTATGACTCTCTCTGACTTGCTCTGAAGTAAGCAAAAATCTTAGCACTCCCATAATGAGTAGCATAAAGAAATGTATTTTAAATGGAAGCACAGAAGTTATTATTACTACTGACTTTAGTAAAAATTTGCATTATATTTTAGTAACAGGTGCTAAAGCCACTATCCAAACACACTGAAAAATCCAGTCATCCACCTTCCTATTTTCACTCTATGTAGAAAACGTTAGAAAACTTCAAATAGAGAAAGGTGAGATTCTAACTTCTTCTGTTTCCCAAACACTACAAGAACGGGAAGAATAATGTATATGAGTCTACCTGAGATAAAAGGAAATCCTGCAGTTCTTGTTCTTGATGGGACAACGTAATAACTCTTCCATCTCTATGCACAACTCTGATCTGTTCAACTCCGATGTTCAGCTGTAGCTGAATGGATCTTTGAAGACAAGATGTGTATTTATTCACAACATATTACAACACTTACAGAATCCCTCCCATTCACCTGTAAGATGCAGATGGTGCAAAGCCTATGGAATACAACAGCAACTCCAAACATTTCAGTTTCCTCACTTACCACAACAGCTCCTTCTCTACTGCAGGGACATATTCTGTGGCATGTTCCCAGACCTGGTCCACTGCTTCTTCAGGTCAAGGAGCCTCCTGAGGTGCCTCACACTCCCTCCCTGCCACTGTGCCCAAGTTTCCTTCCAGAGGTGCAGGTGTGTATTCAGGGCCTGTTCTATCCTACAGCCAAGACTTGGGCAGTGTGTGTGATCTGGAACTGACACTGCAAACAGCACCAGCGGCCACTGTTTGCTCCACGCTGGACACAGCCAGAGACGACTGCTCCAAGTGGAAAAAGCAACTGTTTTATCCACTGTCAATACATTTTCTTAGGGTGGCTGTTCCCCCTGAACTCAGAAAAACCTACTCGCACACAAATAACAGGCTCCTACTTGTCTGCCTGAAGAGACTCTAAACCTGTAAAACCCAAGAATACAGTTTGCCATTGCTGCATGCTTCTACAATGAGAAAGATACATGTATTTTTACACTTACTTGCATATCTGTTCGTATCCTTGCGAAGTTATTAGAACTTTAACACTGGATTCATAAACATCATTTATATTGGACCAGTGGGCCTGAATCTGCGGATCCTCAATGCGACTAGCCAGACTGTCAATGGTTCGAGCAGTTCTAGAACACAAAGACATATTCCAGCCACAATAATCTAGACAATTTGTGCTGTTAACTTCTTTAAATGAAATGAGTTGGTTATTAGTTTGGGGTTGGGGTTTTTTTTGTGGCATACAAAAAAAAATTGCAAGTTTTTATAGAACGATGTAGATCAAAGTTCTATTTCTATAGAACGATGTAGATCAAAGTTCTATTTCAGCACCAGTCTGGTGCTAACGAAGCACACTTGTTCACTCTGCATATTTCACATGTGTTCTGCAGAGGTATTAAAGTGATATTACTACTCAGTATGAGCTACTACACAGCAAAGAATACAAAAAAGGATTTATGCATTTTAAGAAAAGTAGGGACTATCAGCAGCTTACATCACAACTGTCACAGAGATATCAAAGAAACCTGGGGTTTTTTGTTTTTTTTTCACTAGCTGACTTGTTTCCTCATATTCATGATATGTTACTAGTTCTTGGTACTTAAAAATAAAGACTATTTGAACAATGAAAGAAGTAGCTGCTTTTAAGAATGCTGAAAAAAGATCAGTTATACTCTACGTAATGGTACATTTTATTTTAACTTTAAGAGGAATAGCCTGTGACCTACCTGCGTCTCAAAAAGATATGTTTTGCCTGCTTTATTATCTTTTCCAGAAGTCCTTCATTTGACTGTAAAGAACTGATATCATTTTTATCAAAAGCCTGGGGTCCTGCAAGTCTCATTCTCTTGTGGCCAAAAGGCGCACTAGCTGGATGTGGCATCACCATGGAGCTCAGGGTTTGCTTGTGACACTGCAACAAACAAGAGATGATATAAAAGGAAGTGACCAAATAATATAGGTGCAAGCAATAATATATATATTACAATATGCTGCTTCATATCAAGTTTTTTAAGTGTACATACTTTTGAAAAAGTGCAGTTTTTTACTTTATAAACTGGACAGCATTTTAAAACCAGCTTTACACTCATACTTTGCCTTCCCTGTTTACACAGGTTCTTCCAAACCTTATGGAAAGTGATTGTTAAGAAAAGGTGCTACATAACAAAAACTTGGTATGGCAGTAGCTCCTACTAAGAAGTCTGCCTTGTATGCATCTCTGGAGACAGACAGTGTGGTCAAAGAAAAATAACGGAAGCATTTTAGAGATAAAAATTGAGGTACAAAGATTTAGCAACGTCTGAAGTCAAGAAAGAAATTTACAACAGAGCTGGGCACTGAGCCAAAGATTCACAAAACCCACAGAATCACAGGATCTTCATGGTTGGAAGGGACCTTTGAGATCATCGACTCAGTTTGGGATCACCCGGTTCAGTGTTTCAAGCACTGGACTATTTCACACGACTGTAAGACTTGCAGAGCCATGCTCTAAGGAGATGAACACTCTCTGGAACACGGTTATACAATTGCTTTGATGTGTAAAATTGTGTTCCTTTCCTGATCAGACACAAGCTCAACCTTCTACCCCAGGTCGATCTGCTAGATTGTACGAGAATCTAAAACACTGAAGCAGAAAAGCACCTCAAAAGAAGCAAAGTTATTATGGTAACTGGTCGATCTTTCTTCATGGGAGTAAGGTCTGAACAGGTGCTCACTTAAAGTATTTGACAAGGACTAATTAGACACAAAGGAAAAAGGGAAACTGATGCGGTCTCCTGGAAAAAACCTTTCATGGCTTTTCTGGAGTGAGCAGCCAGGCCTGAAGTTAAGTAAAGAACATTCTTTATTCAGTGAGGAACTCCCCAACCACCCAACACATACTAAAACTGTGCGGTAGGTTGCCTTACACGTATGGATAGAAACTGCCTGGCCTCTAGTGGCACTCTGTTGTTACAACAGTGCCACGCACTCCGTAGAAGTCTGAACAAAAGCCCCAAAACTTTTCAGTTCTCTACCATAAACGCATTACCTCTCTGATAAGTTGATGCAAATTATGTTCCAGAACATAGAGATGATCCTCTGGATTCTGTTTTTCAGAAGCAGACTTTTGTGATTTTTTGTCATTGGAAGAGTGACACAGAGAAATAGACAACTGCAAACCTGTACAAAGCAGATTAAATAAAAAATAATAAATGAGGACACTGACAGTTGTCAAGCAAGCTGATGAGCACTTTTTCTTCACATTTTACAATCAGGAGTTCTACAACCAGCATTCACTGCATCAGAGAAAAATCAAAGAGTTATATTGAAGAGCAAAGCACGAAAGACGAGTAAGACTTGCTACTTGCTGAAGCGTTGACAGGTCAACCATTCACGCACTAGCTGCATTTCACACCAATTTCTATGACTCAACCCCACACAAAAAGAATAACCCCCAGAACCCCATTCCTTCCCAAAAGAAAGAATGATTTACCAGCATCCAAAACTTAAGCAACCCAGGAACACAGTTCTTCACATGATATCATCAGTTGTGTAGCCCTTGTAAGAACACAGCATTCACCAGCCAAGTCTGAGCCATCGTTACGCTGTTAGCGTAACGAAGAGCATTAGCCCTTCTTCCTCTGAAGGCCCATTAACTCAAGTCTTAAATTTCACCTCCATGCAATCCAGGAGCAACAAATTATGCACAGCTCCAAACTGCAACGTGCACATGGCATTACAGTTGACAGCTTTAAGTGCTACTGACAAAAAAACCAAATCATAAACAAAACCAATCCAAAATCCACGCAGCAAGAGCAAACTAGAAACTGAAGTGTATTAGTTTATTTTTTCTACTTAGCAAGCAAAATTCAATTATTATTTTTTTTTTTTTAAGAACAGAGTGTAAAAAAGGTCCTATCAGTCAGAATTTCAGTTTGTGTTCAGACAAGTAATCGTAGGTTAAGAAGTCTTTAAAAGTTTCCTACCTGGGAAAGGCTGGGAGATTATCTGATTTTTCACAACAATGTGAGGAATTTGTGATTTAATTTGAACGGCTTCCCGTGACAGCTGGGCAAAAATTTCTTTACATAGAAGAACATTCTGTGCAGCCTCCAACTTTGTCTGCCAGTGTGGAGAACCTGAAAATATAAATCAATGTTTGCAAAAGGAAAAAGCAAAAAGAAGCTACAAAGGTAGGTTCAGATATCAGATATGTGCAGTAGCTGTGAGTAATTGCTAAGATAAGGTAGGCAGTATCTTCTATCCAAACTGAGCCTTTTCAGAACTTTATCTCAGGTAGGCAAGCACTTTAAGATAACACTAGTGCACTTTACTTCAATTTTATGTACATTTATACTGTGAACTGCAACTCACTCCCTTCTGGAACTGCACACTACGTTCCCAGGCCTTTTGTGAACTCTGTTTATGAACCCCTGCTTCTGAAGGTGTAATTTACTTTCAATGATACTTGTAGCTTTATTAAATTCACTCTACAACAAACCACCAAATAATGTTAAATTCATGTACATGCTTTCACAGGACTTACAGGCCAAAAATTCTTGGAAGATGCTTTTGGTCACGTGCTCAAATTCTTAATAACTAAACAAAAGGTGCTCCAGCATACCTAAAACACAATCCTAATAATTTTATTTCAGAAATTGAGTATACATATGAAAATCTGAAGTACACTTTGAAAGTATCACCTTTCCAACACCCGAGCAGCACCTACATAGAAAATTTCAATTTAAATAAGAATATTCTTGCTCGCTCTACTTTCAGGATGGAATTTTGAAATAAACATCAGATGCAAACACATTTCTTGAGAACGTCCTCAGAAGACAACATATAGCTAGCTATACCTGGCTTTGATTTTGGCATGGGTCTTTTAAAAAGATTGACTGTCCCAAGGTCACCAATGTCTGGAGCTTGTTTCTGAATAGAAACCTAGGCAAAAAGAGAATATTATTTGATATTTATTCTCTGTTGAAAGCGTTCAAATAACAAAACAAACCCCACACTACATTACTGAACTTTCTCTGGCAAACCTTTATATAAGCTGATCCTTCTAAATCACTTGGAATTTGAACATCCAAAGGACAGTAATCTTCAGGTATCTTTTTATCCAGGTCAATGTCAGTGTTCTTTATCACCTCAAAAGTGCCATGATGAAGAAACAGGGAACCTAAGAAAGGAAAGGCAAAGACACACGTACTATAAAGCATCTTCCGCAGATGAAGTAGCTCATACCTCTATTTTGGAAGAATATGTATTTCTAATTCTCCAAACCTCCACAGTTGCACTTGACTCAGATGTCTTAATGAATTCTTAAAAAAAACCAAAACAGGTAAATTCGAAAGTTCATTTCAGCACATCAGCGTCTCAGTCCTTCAGTGCCTGATGTGCAATACTTTACAGTAAGTTAGCAAGTAGTATTAAACAGTCATGGGAGAAAACCAACAGTCTTTCAAAATGGTGTCAGCAGAAGTAGGGAAGGATAAAAAAAGATATTTGGTTAAAATAAGACAAAAAATTAACTGCCCAAAGTTTTGCAAGCAAGTATCTTAAGGTGCAACATCCCTATGGATTTAAAGGAATGCTGATGGTATTTTGTTTGCAGTCTTAAAACTATGACAGTGTTCAGTCTATAAAAACCAGCCACACAGCCTGTCATTCAAGTGGAACTGATAAACGCAGATGTCCACATCTTTTGCACCCCTTTAACATCCAGAGCATTGCTCAGCTAGTTTAGGATAAACCATCCAAAAGACACATATCCTGGGTTACATCAACAGCTTCTTCATGAACACAAGATTAATAACCCTAAATTTGACAATGATGACAACTGGAAACTAACATAACCGGTTTAGGTGCCTGCTTTGTACCTACATCTTAAGTTTGGCGAGATTTTGTATTCATTCCTTCATAATTGGCTCTGTAACTTACTGTAATTCAAGAAATAATGCATGTTCTCAGTATCACTTCTCACAAACAAAGGAATAACAGGTATAATAAATCTGTCTTCACTCAAGAGACAAACGCAAGATGTTCCTCAATCTCTTAAAAATGATATATATACCAAATATAGATAAAAGCAAATATAGATAAAAGATTTGCAAATTCTACCTGTCAAGTGATTAACCACATTGTCAATTCAGAATTGCTTCTGTAAAGGAATCTGTGCTATAATTCTGCACAGTCAGCTTTTAAAATCACTTTCTAGGTTGAGCATGGCAGGGTATTTTCCCTGATAATCAACCAAGTTTCCTCCTTTTATAATTCTCATATTATGAGACATATAATGTCTCATAACCGTAACAATATTATCTGTTATTATTTGTTATTAAAAATATTCCATTTTTCCAGTCTGATATGTTATTTGTGAAATATAAACATCCATTCCTGAGAAAAACAAAACATCCTACTGTATACCTGCACTTCTGTAGCTCAGATCGCCAAGAATTTTGTCTCCCACTTTCCTCAGCTTCCAGTGCTGCCTCAGTCTTAGCAGTTCAGAGTTGAAGTCTCTTTGTCGCTTATTTTCCTGGCTTTCTGCAACTGATTTGGATAATCTTTCTGCGCCTTTCAACAGAATTTGAGCTGCTCCAGCTAATGACTTCTTTTTGGAAATCAGCTGTAGAAACTGAGGATTCTAGTAACAAATAAAGAGAAAAACTTCTTGTGTCTTAATTATCCAAATATTATTAGTGCAACTAATTGCCTGTGACTGGTAACTTAGTTTTGCTGGATGTTCAGTAACTTGTTTAGAATAACTTTTACAACATTATTCTATAACCATAAATAGCATTTTGACTTACAGGTTCAGCAAAGAGACTTTTGAAATCAGCCTCACCTCCCATTCTCAGCCTTCCCCCAGCCCATAAAGCACATCACAAGGAACATTTTACTAAATCTTGTATATATGATACACAAAAAACACCAGTGAAATAAAATCTTCAGTATCAAGTCCTAAGAACTACACTATTAGGTAGAATATACCTGTTTTGGAGGAAGGGGATCCTGCACAACGGGATCTAGAGTCATGAACTTTTTATCCTTGACAATGCTCAGAACATCATACAACACACACATCTCAGTCAGGGCGCTTCTTAAATTGTTCCTCACTGAATCCCAAGGCCAGAGGGATGGCTGAAACTTTACCAACCCTAAACACAAAACAGAAGAAGGGAAAAGAAAGGATTGCAAAAAAAAATACCGCGTGAGGGTCATTCTTAAACCACAGAGTGATCACAACGGCGTGAAATACAACATAACAGCACGCTCTCCGGGGCTATCCTTTTCTAGTCTTTCACTGTAACTTGCTGGGACTCGGTCACGATTCTCCTGGCCGTGGGTACCCACGGGGAAAGGCAGGCCAGGCCCAAGCGCCCGTGGGGCTGCAGGCCGGGCAGCCCACAGGTCGGCAGGCCTCCCTCTGCTGCAGCCCGGCCACAGAGCTCAGGGCTCCGGGCACACCGTCCCTCACCTTCCTCATCCTCCGCCTCGCCCGGCTCGGCCCAGGCGCGGCCCGCCGAACCCGGCTCGTCCTCCTCGGAGCCGGAGCCCTGGCTGAAGTCGATGCGCTGCGCCAGGCGCGCCAGGTTCTGGGACATGGAGAGGGGCTGGAGGTAGGTCTCGCTGCCATCCAGCCCCACCTCCTGCACCTGCTTCTCACACGCCGACTCGATGCTGATGCGCACCGCCGGCACGCCCGCCATCTTGGTGCAGCACCCCCCCTCTGCTGGGCCGGCGCGCGACCCCCCACCTCGGCTACGGGCACCGGGAAGGGGCGGGGGCAGAGCCGGGCGGGCTCGGCTGTTTCCGGGCTCGGGAGGCTCGGGAAGGGGCGAGGCTAGCGCCGGCACGCTCGGTTGTTTCCGGACGCCGCTCGGGAGGGGGCGGGGCCAGCGCCGGACGGGCTCGGCTGTCTCCGGAGAGCGCGAGTGGCGGCCTCCCCTGAGGAGCTGGCGGCGCCTGAGGGGACGGCGGCGGCGGGGCTGCCTCGCGTTGCTGCTGCCATGTTTCCACTGCCCATGGCAATACACCGCCGCTTTCCTTCCCCCTCTCACGGCACAGGCAGCCCCCAGCCGGGTTCATTCCTTCGGGATGGGAGAAACTGATTCATAAATTTTGCTTCAGCCATTTTGTGTATTTCTGCCAGTATGCGTGTACTGAAAGGGGGCCTACTGATAGTAGTCTCATAAGTTGTACTTACTTACCTAATCTTCAGAAATGTCCTTGCTCTGTTAAGAGATGGCCTTATTCTGCAGAATGTTACCTAAGTAAACATAGACTGGAAAGTAACCTCCCAAACAGGAGCTCAAAGGATGGGGGAGTATCATCGTGGCCGAAGAAACCAGCCTCGGCCGGTAAAGCTCTCAAGTGGGCTGTTGAAGGCCGCCAAGTGGGCCGAGTTCCTCTAGAGGACAACTGAGGAAGAGGAGGATAACCACCACCTGATGAGGTAAACCACCACCGGAGCGCTTGTAATTACTATCAATGGGCAGTAGACGGCAGCAAAGATCGTGAAATTACTTCTAGCGGCATCAACTAATCAAAGGTGTGTTTAGGCTAATAATTTCTGAGAGTAGCTTGTGATTCTGTGAAAAGGTGTGAACTGGACCTGCAATAGGTTAGGCGGCCGGGAAGAACCTGAGCTCCAACTTCCCAACCGGTGAGAAGAGACACAGAAACCCAGGCAGCCGGGATAAACACCTGAAAACTGAGAGATTAGCTGTGCCTCTGCTTTGAGATGCACCTGATTCAGCACTGTTTTGTACATTTTTTTTAATAAACTTTTTTATACTTTTGTAATCTTTGTTTCGGCGACTGGGAACTGAGAGCTGGGACTCTTTAGCCTGGAGAAGAGAAGGCTGAGGGGAGACCTTATTAATGCCTATAAGTATCTAAAGGGTGGTTTGGGGGAGGATGGAACTCTTTTCAGTGGTTCCCAGTGACAGGATGAGGGGCAATGGGCACAAGCTGGAACAGAGGAAGTTCCACTCAAAAATGAGGAAGAACTTCTTTATGGTGAGGGTGACAGAGCACTGGAACAGGCTGCCCAGGGAGGTCGTGGAGTCCCCTTCTCTGGAGATTTTCAAGACCCACCTGGATGCAGTCCTGAGTGATGCGCTCTAGGCAATCCTGCTTTGGCAGGGGAGTTGGACTAGATGATCTTTAGAAGGTCCCTTCCAACTTCAACAATTCCATGGTTCCGTGGCTTTGTTCTCTCTTACATTCTACGCGCAAGTTGGCATTTCTCACATGGATGTGGCAATTTTTCTTTTACAGCGTTATTTTTGACCAGAAGCTGATTTAATTCCCCGTTCTGAATGTAACTTCACTTCTGGTTCCCCATCACCAGCTGTGACCATGCAGGGAGCTCAACCAAATGGCAAAAAAACCCCCACAATAATAAATAGTGCAATGAAACTGAAATCAAGTTCTGGGTTCCCCAGTTCAAGAAGGACAGGGAGAGAGTCCAGCAGAGGCTACAAAGATGATCAAGGGACTGGAGCACCTCTCTGATGAGGAAAGGCTGAGAGACCTGGGTCTGTTTAGCCTGGAGAAGAGAAACAGCCATCAATACTTATCAATATCTGAAGAGCGGGTGCCAAGAGAATGGGGTCAGGCTCTTCTTGGTGGTGGCCAGTGACAGGACAAGGGGCAACGGGTACAAACTGGAACACAGGACAATCCATCTCAACACACACAGAGCCCTGGAACAGGCTTCCCAGAGAGGTTGTGAAGTCTCCTTCTCTGGAGTTATTCAAAACCTGCCTGGACATGTTCCTGCACAGAGGCTGCTCTGGGTGACCCTGCTTTGGCAGCGGGGTTGGACTGGATGAAGGTCCCTTCCAGCCTGTACCATTCTGTGACCCTGTGATACCGTTTGAATTCAGCCGTAACAATTTCAGTTACACGTACGCTCTGAATTTCTCCCTTTAACACAACTAAGAAGTTGGCAGGTTACTGCTCTCATGTTTTATTCTTGACTCTGATAAATGTGCATAATTAAAAGCGCTTATAAAAATCAGCATTTGTATTTTAGAAAGATTGAATTGCTGTGCCTGCACCGAAGCCTCCTCCCTGTTTCAGTCTCTCCCGACGAGGTGTGTCTCCTGGGGCCGGTCGATGCGGAAGAGCAGCTCGGCGGGCAGGAGGTACCCCAGGTACTGCACGCTGTCTGGGCTGGTGTCCTGGTGGTAGTGTCCTCCTTCCCCGTGGTGGCTGAAACAGTGGGTGTGCTCCACACGCAGGTCAAAGCCCTGTCACCAGAGAAAGGCCCGTTAGCACACGTTCATGTGAGCAGTATTTAAAAGTCCTGGGACAAGCCCTCCTAGAGGAGTATTTCTACACATCTCAGAGTCTGCTGCAACCATTAAGCACTGAAAATTTGCATCAGACGAGAAGAGGAGCTGTACAGGACTTTACCGTAGGATTACAGAAAGAAAAGAATTTAGAAACTCTTGACAGCCCCCAACTTCTGTTGCCAATCTTGCAGAGACTTCCTGGGTTGTTTTTTTTCTCCTTTCTTTCCCTTGGGATTAGATAAATCAGTCACACCAAGGAACCCCTGCTGGACATCAGAACCTCTTGGCACTGAATGAACCATGCAATAAAGGGACAATCTCTACCTCAATTCTGAGATCCAGCTTCGATGAAAATGGGAAGAATAGCAAATAAAATAACAACTAGTGAGATCACCCCCACCAGCTTTATAAGTTACAGAATGTTGGAACGGTTTGGATTGGAAGGGACCTTTCAAGATGATCTGGTCCAACCCCCTGCCATGGGTGGGACATCTTCCACCGGATTAGATTGCTCAAAGCCCCATCCAGCCTGGCCTTGAACATCTCCAGTGATGGCGCATCCACAGCTTCTCTAGGCAACCTGTTCCAGTGCCTCACCAACCTCATTATTAAAAATGTCTTCCTTATGTCCAATCTAAATCTGTCCTCTTTCAGTTTAAAACCATTGCCCTTGTCCTGTCACACCTGGGTGAAAAGTCTGTCCCCATCTTTCTTACAAGCCTCCTTTAAGTACTGAAAGGCCACAATAGGGTCTTCCTGGAGCCTTCTCTTCTCCAGGCTGAACAACCCCAACTCTCTCAGCCTGTCCTCACAGCAGAGGTGCTCCAGCTCTCTGATCGTTTTGATGGTTCTCCTCTGGACCTGCTCCAACAGGTCCATGTCTTTCTTGGGGCCCCAGGGCTGCAATCACCACTCCAGTGGGGGGCTCATGAGAAGGTGAATCACCTCCCTCGACCTGCTGGCCACGCTTCTTTTGATGCAGCCCAGGATATGATTGGTTTTCTGGGGTACAGGAGGATACCGATGAGTAATTCTACAGCATTTGAATGCTATCTTTTACTGCCTGTCTCTGTAGCAACACTCAAACGTTTCCAAAAGCAAAGGCTTAGCCAAGTGCTGTTGAGCTGCCGGTGGATACAGATGGGGAAAACCCAGCTGCATCCACTACACAAGTTGCACTGGTTCTGAATGGAGCAGCTGTCCGTGGCTGTTTTCCAAGTACTCATCAGTTGGTTCTGTGAAGATGCACACAATTTAGCCTTAGGCCGAAGGCTGCCACATGCCTACAGAATAAAGTCACCCCATTGAACATATCCAAGCCTACAGCATGTCTCATTTTAGTCTGAAAAAATATTTTTTGTATTATGACTGCATCGTTATTTATAAAACAGTCATTTTCATCTATGGTTTCCTGGTTACTTTTAAACAAATACTCTTCCTAATGATGAACTTTTTAATGGCTTTTGAAACCAGATTGGTTTTTATCCTGAATTGTTTGCTGTTGAATTCAGTGCTTGTGAAAGCTGCTAGATAACTTCCTAGCATGAGGCTTTGCAGGCTTCAGTTTGCATCAGCAATGAGACACGCACTTCACATATTTCAACTCAGCATTAGCAGAGGCCGTTCTTACGAGAGGGAACTACATGAACGTACAGCTGAACGAGATTCCACACTCTTGACATTTCTCCTGGTGTAGCCACCAGTGAATGCAATATTCCTGTTGTGTTTGTGTCCCAAACGCTTGCAACTGCAACTGAACCATTAAGTTCCATCCACTGTGAACAGCCACTAGGTTTCACAGCAGATGGATGTAGCCACAACTGAAGCCAGTGACAGAACCGAGAAGCTTCTATCTCATTACACCACCTCTGGAAGGGTTAAACACAATATAGACACACGCATGTTCTTAAAAGGAAAATCACATCCAAGACAAAATTCATGACAAGTCTGAGTTTACACTTAGAAATGAGAAAAAGACTCACAGGATCTCTGGAAACTATTACTGTCTGACAGATCAGTGGAGCCTTCATTTCAAAGAATTTCAGCCAGTTATTCACATCCTCATCGGTGTTCAGAGGACAGGCAGAAAATTCTGGAGGCTACAGCAAAAATAAAAGCTTTATAAGTGAAAGGAAGACACTTGATCAAGACACTTTTCCTCTAGCGACTTTCCTTTGCTTTTCCCCTCCCCACTATTCTCTTTCGTTTCCTTTTTCCCTAAAAGCAGCTCACCAGTGCCTGTTACTGTGTAACTGCTGGAAAAAGAAGTGACCAGAATATCTTTCATTGCACAGGTAGTGGGAGAACTACTGAAGTGAGGATTCTCTTCCTGGTGTATTTTAGAAGCTCAGTTATTTTTAAAAAGCCTATTGCTTCTTCTAAGTATCATCTCAACTCACATATTTAATTTCAATTCATTTTACAATAGGTCTACAGTTCTCTGGCTGCCCACAGATTTCAAAAGAAAAGATGAGGGTATTAAGGCCAAGTAATACAGCACCATTAGTTTTGCAATGTCAGTTTTGTAATGTCAGCTCCTTACTTTACTACGCTGTTTACCCTAACAGTTTATGCATACATTTAAAAATACAAAACAGAGTCGAGGCACTTAGATGTTACACCCTGATTTATACTTATGTTTTCAGAAGGCTGAAGGAAGTTACATGAATTGAGAAAAACTTACCATAATGTGAATCTTTGCTTTCCCCTTCTGAATGACAAATGTACCACCCATCCCAACTGGCTTTTCTCCATAGTGTTTCTCTAAAATTTGTCTCAGACAAGACACAAAGTTAAGTTCCCCAGTCCTTCCATTGGCTTTCACTTCAATGACCTGGAGAATAAAGTTAATTTGTCACTGCTGTCTCCCGCTGCAATGGTTCACAAAGGTCTGTGAAAGCTGCTCTGAAATTCTCCTGAGCTTATAACCCAAGATTACTTTCTGAAAATGTGAGTTTCTCTGTAAGTGCTGCTCCACTTGCCTCCGTCCAGTACCTCACCACTCTCTTGCATGACTTTCTGTTCAGTGCCAGTTTTGCCTGTGGAAGGTGCTGGGCAGCAAGTCATTTCACTCACACATGAGACAACAGTATAAGCAACCCCTTTCTCCCCACCACTCGGCTTCCACTCCGTTCTAAAGAAACTCTGGAAAATAGAGAATACTGCTCAGTTTCCATGCAGGAGTCAGGTTTTGGACTGCTCTGCCAACACCTCTTTGTGCTAGTTGTGTTGGAGGAAGCACTTCTACAAAACACTAGACGAGTGCCCAGACCTGATTTACACAAGTCAGTCATTGCAAAACTGTTGCATTAAATCACTGCTCGTTTGGACTGGATTTGGATGGATGATTTATGATGGAAAATTTGCAATGGAAAATTTTTACTAAACTAATACTTATCCCTCAAAAATTCAAATGCCTGTCTGTCCCCACCAATCTTTCCCTCGCTTACCAGTAGCAGTTCCTTATGCTTGGATATTCTTTCATGGAATTACTACTTTATTATTACCACAGAAAACTGCTAGGAGAACATCGAAACATGAGTTTCCCTTCAGCCACAAAGCTCTACAAGCAAAGTCACCTTTGATCCAAGAACGTACCTTACCAGGTTGGCCCTCGCTGGCATAAAGGTTGGCCAACAGCCCAAACTCACAGTCAGTGTATTTGCTGCTGTACTTCTCAAGCAGGCACCCTTTATCTGCAGGATTTATCTGAGCGACGTAGCTCCCGTTAACAGCAGGCTTTTTTTCACTCTTAGTTTGAACAATAGGGATAAGCTGGGAAAACGAACATGTAAGAATAAGCTGAATAAGTTGATAAGGACATACAAGAGTCAGTCAAACGAACAGAACTCACATAAATGCAATTTAAGCTTTCAACTGTGATCCCAACAAATAATCCCCTCCATCACACAGCTGTCTCTCTCAGCATGAGGTCTGTACTAGTAAGAAAAATACACTAATACTGTAATGTAATTGAAAACTGCAGGAAACAGTTTTACTTTCTCTGTAGATGAATGCTAGTGTTATAAAAAAAATAAACAAGAAAAAAGTCTAACCATTGAGATATGGGGCCTGCATGCAAGTATTGGAATTCCATGGGATACTTTCTCAGTGTACAGTAACAGCTACTATTATAGTGGCCCAAATATAATGCTGAGATGGTCTATAAATGCATCAAAAGGAATGGTAAGACCAAAGGTTTATGACTCTAACTAACCAAAGCTGCCTCAGGCAGTAGTTTTCGTCTCCCGCCTCTCCTGTCACCGATCATTTTGTATGTGGCATCTTTAAAATTTACAATGGTAAAACACAGCCATCCAAGAGGGCAAAAGACAGGGAGAATTTCAAAGGCATCTACCAGTAACTTTGACAAGCCTTTCTAAATCTTGTCTTTAAAACCTCTGGTCAGGTCTTTGCCAATCAGTTTCAAAAAAACATGTTTCTTGCAGGCTTCAAAGCAATCACATGCTTCCTAGAGAATTACAAGTTAAAAATTAATCTTTATTATCTCAATAGTGTCCACCTCATTGGTTGGCCCTCATCTGAATTCCTTCTAATGTGTTTTATCTGCTTTTGGCATGAATGGTGCTTATTAAATGTTTTGTGGTAAATGGGAAATACCCAGCATGATACTGCTCTACTACTATGATACTTCCATGAATTCATTGAAAACCATCACACTTATTTACTGACCTCTGCATTTACTCCAAGAATCTTAGATGAAGCAGCTCCAGCTCCAAGAATGAAAGCTCCAGGTAGCTCTATGTCTTTTGCAACTGTATTTAGATCATAAACCTGCAAAAAAGGAAAAATCCTTTGATTTTGGTGTGGTGCTCTGATTTGGAATTGTAATTCTGTTCACTGTAACCTCTGGACCCATTTAATTCACAATGCCCTCATTAGTATTTTGGATAATTAGGTTGGTTTGTGAACACCACAACATTTGGTAGTAACAAATTGGGTATGTGCCCATCTGTTTAATGAAAGGTAGAGTCTGCCTGTGTGTTCCCCTGCCATTTTACCCAAAACGAAATTATTGTTCTCATGAAAATTATATTTGTGTAGACTAAAAAATTGAAGGAACTATCATATGGAGACAGATGGGGTGAGGTGTCAGAAAGGAGGCATGATATTCTTGGAAAAGGACAGTAATGTGAATCCAGTGTTGGCCTGAAAATACAAATACAGCCAGTTTTCACAAAGAAGCGTAGCTGTGACTTGAAATCAGAGGTGTGCAGCAAGCCATATTCAAACACGCAGACAAGCCCCTTGTTTAGCAGTTCCTTCCATGGCTCCTGTCACAGACCATACGTCTCTAAAACCCGTATTTGAGGGCAGGAAAAGATGAACCATCAACCACGATATGCTATTTTTGCTACGATGTGTAAGATTAGCTGATGTAGTCTATGTTCAACATATGTCAGAATCAATCTCATAAACCACTAAAAAGTAAGTCTTTTTTACCAGTGGAATCTTACAGTATCTATTAGTCTTTAGTTTTGTGTATATTTCAACAAGATACTGCTTTTCTTTAGATAAATGTATTAAGCCGCACGGCTACAGGAAAAACTCACCTTTTCTTTCTGTACAACAGGTATGAGGTAAGGAACCCCTCCCACATCTGCTATTCTAGGCTTTCCACAGATTCCTGGAAGAATACAGCCAGTTAGATTAGTAAAATGTTTTTTCCTAAAAATCTTAAATGAGCATGCAGTCTAACCCACTACTGAACTGGTTACTCAAACTTCTAAAACCCTTTGAGAACCCTATTTCCCTAGCATGCTTAGATAAATTGTTGCACTATTAAGAGGTCCAAGGACAGTAAACCCCAAAATGATTCACAGTAGAATTTAATGCTGGGCAACCTGTGAAAAATTAACTTTCTCTAAGCACAAAGAAATATTACAGTGGGCAACAACTGCCATTTGCCAGTTCTCCAGTAAGTCACCCTCACTACACAGTGGATATCCCTGGGACACAGTGGGACTCCACTTGCAAAACTTCAGCAAAGCTGGATGCCCAAGTCTCAGGACAATTCATCCCATTTATTTGAACATGTATTTTAAGAAGGGATGAATCACTTTCTGGAGGTGATTCTTTCACTACATTGATGACAAAGAGAACTCAGATGAATAGCACAGATTATATCAAAGAAGATGAATCCCTTCACAAATGGCAGGAATTTAAAAAATGAATGGAAGCACAACTCCTTAGGTTCAGATAGTGATTGGCATGGATCTAAAAAATTTCTCCATCTGGAAGACAACAACTTCATTTCAAAACCTTTTTATTACACTAAATAAAGCTGATGAAATAAGTGAGTGCTGCAATCATAGGCTAGGAAAAAAAAAATTATGACAAGTACTTGGTAATGACTTGTCCTTGTTCATACATCAACTAGGAAGCAAATCCAGAAATAAAATGTAGCTTTCCTCTCATGCGCATTCTTTACCTGAAAAACAATTTAAGCTCTCCCAACATCTTTAGAAGATCAAAACCAAGCAGGATCAGGTAGAAAGAACCAGACCATTCTTAGTAGAAGACAGGAATGCTAGGTTACCTTTGGCAGGAAAGTTGAAGGGTTCCTGAGTGAGGTCAGGACAGTCTACAACAGAGACTTCAGCATCAGCAAAGTTTTCTTTAAGCCCTTTCTGCAAAACTATAATAAAGAATAACGGCAAAGTTATTGAAAATGAAAAAATTACCAAGAGTTTGACAAGTTACTAACAACAATGATGTATCTGTTTAGGCTTTATTTCAGTAAGATACATTAGAAAACTTATGCTTACCCTAAATAACACCACTGATTTAAATGTTAGTGTCTGTAGGCACTTGCTTCCTGAGTCAGAGCTTCAGGGAAGAGCAAAAGCTTGTTCAGATAATTGTTACCTACCACACTAATTCATTTTTAGAATTTTTAAAACCTTTAAATTGAAATGCAATAACTGACTGCTCCTGGTAGCACTAAGAGCAGCACAACGTGAAGTAACATGGGTAAACTCAAGCCACATTCAGCGGTGGTTTTGCTTCCCAAGAGCAGGCGATTGTGACCGTGGTCAAATATCATACAAAGGCAAAGGAGGAAGTAAGTTTTAGCTGAAGTGACAATCAGTTCTTTAAATATATTAACTATATATATCAAACTGTCTCTGCTTTCTGGAAACTTCTGCCATCACAGGATATTGTCTGTTATGCTTACGTTCATGTGGAGATTTTCTGGCAAGTGCCACTGTCAGTACAGGACAGGTAATGAATGGTGCTGATGATAATGAACAGCCCTGAATCTAAGCTTTTGGGTTTGCTTCATAACAATGCTTTTAGGCAACGTCACTCAAACAACATGGAGGATTCTGGCTTAGACAAATGCACTGTTTGGAAACAACTTCCAAACCTTAAGCAATCCCTGAGCGTGGGACTGCCTTCACATCCACTACTTCAAATACCGTGGTAAAAGGTCTAAGTGCTTTCATGCCTGGGGGTCTCCTTTAGCAGATGCCTCAAAGCAAGGAACAGAAAATCCAGCCTGTGATCTCAAATCAGGCAGTTCCTTATTTACTCAGAAAACATCCCTGTGCCTTTGCTTCCTCCTATCAGGATTTCAGTTGTAGCTTACTACTTGGGAGCAGAGTTACCTCGCTGTTGACCACCAGGGTCAGTAGAAGATACTCAGCAGGCTTCTAAATGCATCTCAGTACCTTTTGGTAAGTGGAAAAGGGCAGTAAAAGGGCACTTCTGGAATTATACTCAAGAGCTGAGCAGCAACAAAATTCACAGCTTACAGAAGGTCCTCAGGATGGGGCTGGGGGGAAGAGAGGAAAATTCTGCTTCACAATCCATCTTTTCTGCTACTGTTTTAAGCTGTTCTGCTGCAAGTACACGCTGTTCTCTGCTGAGCCCACAGGTCTATGGCAGCCCTGGCACATTGCCCCGCCTGATGGCTACTGGGCAAGAAAAGCACTGAGAACCACACAGGGTGCTGCTGGGACCACGCTTCTGAATGCATGGAAATGTTAAACTGACGCGGATTTGGGAGAGTGGCAGACTGAACTTGAGAATGTCTCTGAAAGAAAAAAAACCCTTTAGTACATCTGCTGCAGGAGATAGACTGCCAGAAGGAATAATGCCTTTCTATGAGGGCAAGGAAAGAAGCTCATGAGCAGGGGGGTTGGAGCAGATCATCTCCAGAGGTCACTTCCAGCCTCAACTGTTCCATTGATCCCAGCACATTTTGTGAGAGCTTTGGAAAGAAAAAATAAATAAAATGTTTCCTGCAGCCTGGTTCTAAGGCAATCACCAAAAAAGGAGCTAACTAAGCTCAAGCTGCCTTGCTACACTGCATCTTATCAGCTGTGTTTTTAGTAATCTTGAAAAAGAAATATTGGAGGGTAGAGGAGGACAGATGATCCCATATGCATAAGTAAGTTTGGTCTGTGGTTGTCAAACTTTCACAACCCCTGCACAAATCTGTAAACGCAGCAGGCAGTTTTAACGGGTTTGAGAGCCTGTTGGTGTGCTTAAATGTCACTTGGGGTTTGGGAGAGGAGTCATTGTTCATTCTAAAGAAATAATAGCATATAGAAAAATAGTGCTTTTCTTTACATCTCAGTATGCCAAGAGCAGGAACATTCACAGAATCACAGAATCATCATGGTTGGAAAGGACCTCTGAGATCACCAATTCTGCATGTACTGGCTGTAGAAGAGTTTTGGTAAGAGCTTTAAGATAAGTTTTAAAAGTACATTATAAGTTTGCAGAAAGTTACAGGCTGCATGACTTACCCCCCACAAGCTCCTCCAGACTTGGGACATGAAAAGCAAACCTTTCGACTTTGGCCATTTCCTCACTGGTGCTGATTTCTTCAGGTAAGAAATTACAATGCACCACGCTGTAGGGGAGACTGATCTGTCAACAAGGATAACAGTTTAACCATTAAAACAGGCAGATTTGTTACTTATTAATGTTACTTATTTTTCAATTTCACTCAGGAAAACATAGACAGCAGTAGAACTGTAGTTCCACCATCAGAGGAAAGACTAACAGCTTTGATATTAATTTTCCTATGCACTTTGGAAGATGTGTCTGTCAGCTCCACAGCTGGCTCAGAGCATTACATATTGCTGGTCCCCAAGCTTACAACTGGCTGTAGGCAAAACACATCCCACGCTGAATCCAGTTCAAGGGACAGGTCAGGAGATTTATCTCTCCTTTGTAATCCTGGAGTCACAACTTATTTTTGAAAGGAAACTGGACTTTTTTGAGCACATGAGCTGCCTCCTCAGGTCTTCCCTACTTTAATGTTTACTTTTCCAGCATTGGCTACGGTGGACTTTCAACTTCAGCAGCAACATGGTCTCTCAAATGATTCTGGCCATGTGTTTCCCCTGCTGGAGGGGAACAGTCTAGCAGCAAAATAGCGAACAGCAGCGAGTCCTGCAGTATCAGGCTCTGCACAGGTACAGAACCCACAACAAAAAGTTTTGTCTGAACATCAGTTTAAGAACCCCTTTGCAAATGAACTATACTTCAGTCGGCCTTGCAACAGCAAAGTCAGCTACTAGCTCGGGGCAGAAACAGCTGATTATACACTACCTGTAAATCAGCCACAGCAATCATTAACTCCTTAGGCACGTGCCTGCTTCACACAGCAGAAAAAGAAAATGGGGCTCAATTATGCAAATCTCAGGCCTTGGAGGAAAAAGGCAAAAGCCTAATTACATTCTCAGACATGACAGAGCTTCTGTTAGGAAGGACTATCATGTGAGCTAGCTGTTAAGGTATACTTTTAGCTTCTATTTTAAAAATACCCTAGTTTTATGATTGTTGAAAATCATATACCACAGGCCTCTCAAGTCTGCGTAAAGGGAAAAAAAAGCTAGTGGAAAAAAAAAGAAATAAAAAGAGTGGGAGACCGTAGCAGTCACCTAACCAAAGTCTCTGAGCTCAAAGTTCAGCCACCCCAAATTACTGCTGTAGCAAGCAGTTGAGAAAGGGAGAAAGACAGCTACCTGTGTACAGTAATTCTCATCTTAGCTGGTCTTACCCAACTCCCTCCCCCCTCTGGCTGTGGAGGAGAAAATAACAGGCTGGATTTGGTGCCTCTGGCAGAAGGCTGCTGTCAGATGGAAAGAATCAGGCTCCAAGACTGTAAGTGTGCACCAAACACAAAAAGGGAGCAATTCAGTCAGAGAAAAAAAGTGAGAAGATGGCTTTGGCAGCATTGTTTTAGATGGTACTCATCCCCTCAAGAACCCTTTGCCATGTCCAGTAGGAAGCTGTGCCAGCAACTCAAGACACCAGCTGAAAACAGACTTGAGAAGCCAGGCGAGGACTGCTGTTGAGCAAAAGGCAGCAGCAAGAGACTTGGACACAGTTCAAGTAAGCAGGCTCAGATGCAGCATCTAGACCACTGCTTGCTGTTTAAAGGACAATAGTCAGCTCCCCACAACCAAGAGGGGAGAAGACTGCGAAAAGCTCGATGTACCCTAATAAACCTGACTGCTAAACAGTAGCACTTACCGGGAAGGCCACAAAAGAGAAGTAGACCCGTCAGTCACCACTGCAAGGAGAGCATTCACAGGGGAGTTCGTCTGGTGTGGGAGAGCCTGAAAGGAGACAACACCACACAATTAGGATCCATCGTGGTGGGGTGGAGTGACACTGAATTACTACGGAAGACTTGCAAAGAAAGAACACAAGTTCTAAAAGAACAATAAGATGATTAGATCTGGGATGGTGCAACAAGACTGGCGAGAACAAGCATCTATGAACACTTGAGAAACGTATCGTTTTGAAGCAGGAAGCAAAGATCAGAGAGAGTAGTCAAGGGGCAGGAGAATGCAATGAAACGGGAACCACGATATTAATGGGGTGGGGAGAGTTGCCTAGTGTCAAAAATCTGAATGAAAACTAGAGTGGAGGGTAGAAGCCAGAAAGGGGAGGTTACAGGCAGGCGAGAGATGAGTCAGGGTGGGGGGAAAAATGAATACATGGGAAAAACTGAAGATGCAGTCAGGGAGAGGAGAGAAATTTAGCGATGACGCCAAGAAGAGCACAGAACAAACTCCAGATGCCTCCTCAGAGCCTGCGTTCCTCAGCCGGGGCCGCGCAAGGAGCTCCCGCCCGCGGCAGAGGCAGGCGGCGGGACCGCAGGGGCGGCGGGACGTGGGGAAGCGGGGAGGGCGGCAGGGCAGGACCTGGAGCCGGGCGGGACTGGGCTTCCCAGGGAGAGCAGCCGGTCAGCCCGGGAGAGCAGAGCGCGGGAGCAAAGAAACACTAAAGCCGACGCTGCGAGCGGAAAGAGGAGGTTATTCAGGCCGGAGCCGCAGCCGGAGGGGAGCAGAGGCAGGACAGCGGCTGCGAGAGCCCGACGCGTCAAGGAGCAGCCCCTCACAGCGAGCGGGAACTGTGCCCTGAGGGGGAGCCGCGACCCCGCGGGAGAGACGGGGAGAGGCCGAAGCGGGGCGGAGGGGGGACACAGCCAGCCGGCAGCTGCCCCGCGATCCCCGGCCCCGCACCCGCTCGCCGTTAGCGCCTTGACCGCACGTACCTGCCCCGCCGTCCAGGCTGCGCGGCGGCACCGCCTCCCCCCCGCCGCCGGCCGGCCCCGGGGACCGCCCGCCCCGCCACCCCCAGCATGGCGGCGGGAGGAGGCCCTTCCTGCCCTCCCTCCCGTCACCCCCCGCACCTCTCGCGATCGCCCGGCGCTATTTAACCTCTCGGGCGGCCATTTTGCGCCCTTTGGGGCGGCGGTGCGCGAGGCGGCGGGGAGGTGGGTGAGGCGAGCTCGGCATCCGCCGCCATCCGCGGCGCCTGGGGCAGCGGGAGCCAGGGAGCCGGGTGAGGGCGGCGGTATCGAGCCGTGGCCGCTTGCCCAGAGCCTCCACCGGGGAGCCCGCCCGCGGGGGAGGACCAGGGGCGGGCTGGCGGGGCGGCCTCGGTTCGTCCTCGGGAGCGGGCGGTGCGGCGGCCGCCGGTGAGGCTGTTCTCGGGAGCGGGCGGTGCGGCGGCCGCCGGTGAGGCTGTTCTCGGGAGCGGTGCCGGTGGGTGCCCAAAATGTCCGCCGTGGCGCCGGTTGGGGTGGAGGGGGGCGAGCGGTGCGTCCTTTCGGCCTGAGGTAAATGTCGGCGAATTAATCGATGGCTTCTTTTGGGAGGAGAGAATATTGCGTGAAATAATCAGCCAGTTACATGTCGGTTGTTTTTCTTCCTCAGGAGGTGTGTCTGGTGTGCCAGCCGTGAGGAGGGGAGCTGCAGGAGGGGCGGCGAATGATGCTGAGCTGCCAACTGTAAGTAGCCCCTGTAGTTAATAGTGCTGTTGTCGTGTGTGTTCCTGCTTTTATTTTAGGTTGTTCCGCCTTCGGATGCTGTGTTTGTGAAGTTCTGGGTGGACTGACAGTAGTGGTTCGTTTGTCCAGGGCACAACACTGCAGGTTTCTGTCAAAAATCCCTTTTCCTCACAGCGAAGGGCAGAATTGGGCCCCTGCCCTGCTCTTTTAAATGTGTTAGGATGAGTTTAAGGTCTAGTGTACTTCTATGAAATATTTTCATTGTGAAAAGTGCAGCAGGGGAAGTTCTGCCTTCAACAGTTAGATGATGCAAAAAGCCATCTAAACGTAAACTGTTTAAAATTCAATCAGTGGTGTATGGCTGCAGCAGACTTATGATGTTTTATCTGCTTTGTTCTGAGAATAAGTTCGAGGTCACTGTAGCGGTATGGCTAAGAGAGGAAATGGAAGTTAATATGAGCCGTCATGGTGGGTTGTGTTCTGTAGCCGTTGGTTCTGGCTTGCTATTATTATTCTTTACTGCCAGTCGATATGTATCTGCAGTGCTTTCAGAGTTCTCAATTTGCTGGGCAGCCTGCTTGCTGGATCCGTGCAGTAATCTGTACGCTGAAATGTGGAACTGCTATCCAGACATCAGCATGTTATCTGAGGACAGTAGATGAGCTTGGCTATAGTGTATTCAGGTGCCAAACTGTGTGTTTGAAGTATTAATGGATATGAGATTGTATGAGTTATGGGGTTATATGAGGTTATAAAGGCTTATCAAGCATTGGAATGGGCTGCCCAGGGAAGTGGTTGAGGCACCATCCCTTGAGGCGTTCAAACGAGAGGTTGTCATAGTGCTTAGTGATACGGTTTAGTGATGGGGTTTTTTATAGAATCATAGAATGGTTTGGGTTGGAAGGGACCTTAAAGATTACCTAGTTCCAACCCCCCTGCCATTTTTATCAGAGTTAGGTTGATGGTTGGACTAGATGATCTTAGAGGTCCCTTCCAACCTAGACAATTCTATGATTCTATGATGATGGGCTTGTGAAACTATAAAAAGCACAGTAAAATTACTAAGATACAGATCTACAGGGCTAGTAAACAACTAACACGCTGGTAAAATAACTCAAGGCTGTCACATAGGAATGGCACGTTCCTCTGTGGTGTGTTTCAGTCCCTTTTGTATAGAGTTGACGAGCTGAAGGGGTGGATTGGGTTGTTTTGCAGATTAAACTGAAAATCACAGAATCACAGAATCTTCTAGGTTGGAAGGGACCTTAAAGATCATCTTGTCCAACCGTCAACCTAACTGACAAAAATAGACACCCGCACAACAAACAAGGAGTAACCATCGCTAAACCATACCTCCCAGCACTACATCAACCCGTCTTTTGAACACCTCCAGGGATGGTGCCTCAACCACCTCCCTGGGCAGC
>QJSC01012565.1:445717-484306 GCA_003697955.1 Calidris pygmaea | reverse complement strand
AAGTCCAGGTAAACAACATCCACAGCCTTTCCTTCATCCAACAAGCGGGTCACTTTGTCATAGAAGGAGATCAGGTTTGTCAAGCAGGACCTGCCCCTCGTGAACCCGTGCTGGCTGGGCCAGATCGCCTGGGTGTCCTTCATGTGTTGTATGATGGCACCCAGGATGATCTGTTCCATGATCTTCCCAAAAATGAACCTTTTCATTGTGGGGCTAGTCCCCAGATGGATTGATAACCAGTGAACAAAGGGCTGATAGATTGTTAGAGCTGAAGGCTTTAGGTATCACTAGCCAGCAAAAGAACAGAGGGAAGATGGCATCGCTTCTGATGATGATGCTGTCTTAGATCAGTTTTAAAAAGCTGTAAACCACAGTAAAGTATTTGTGTATGACTTAAAACTACATTATCCTTACAAGTATAAGGCACTGTTGGCTACATGCATCTGTGCTTATATGAGGGAAAACTTATTCCTAGGAAGGGGAGGGTTAAAACATGCAGAACTCATCTCTAGTTCTGATGTAAGTTTCTCTAGTAAGTTTTGATGGAACTCTGAAGTTAGCCTTGCTTTTAGTAGGAGGAGGTGGACCAAAAGAGCTGTAAAAAATCTTTTCTGACCTAAATTATGCTATGATTATCTTGAGGTAAGTGGTTGCATCTTAACTGTTACTATGAAGGTTAATACATTTGCTTGTGCTTCATAGGGAAATCTTTGTTTGCTCGCATATTATTGTAAGTTCACCCTATTAGGTGGAGTGGTGGAAGGCTTGTTACCTAATTAACATAGAATTTTCTTTAATTTCTGGTGGACCTGCTCTGAGAGGCAGTTGGATTAGATGATCTCCAGAGGTCCCTTCCAACCCCATATCATTCTGTGATTTTTAGGGCGAACTGAAACATGACTGATACAGATGAGTCACAGTCTTCTGACTCTGATTACCCTGATGCCCAAGAGCTGATATGCAGTCAGCAGAAAGAACCGTATAATAAGGTACATGCATGTGAAACAAATACACGACTGGAGTGTTCACTTTCAAGGCAGAAGAATGGTGCTCCTGAGGAGTCTTCAGATGAGCTTAACAGTACATATAAATCTTCAGATGAGATTTTACTGGACAGCAGTGATTCAGAAAAGTGAGTTTTTATCTCTAGTTAAAATTTTTCATGTAAAGAACCTGTGTTGTTTATCATAAAACTATACATTCTTTTGAAAGTAATTATTTTTTTCTTCTTCAGTGATGTCTCTGCTGCTAGTGGCAGTGAGTACCATCCTAGGTGCTCCATTGCACCTTCAAAGGAAAAAAGGAGATCTGAATCTTCAGAGCAACAAGCTGAATCTGTTGCAGGAGCGTGTGACGATGAAAGCTCTTCAGATTCTTCTCTGTCCCCTCCAAGTCCAGTGAAATCATCTGAAACTTCCACCAAGAAATCAAAATTCAACTTGAAAGCCATTTTTGCTTATCACTTCAGGGGAAAGAAGTTTAAAGCTGCTGCACACCGAAAATTTAAGTGTGGCTCAGGCAAGAAGAAGAAGAGAAAGTATGTGAGCACACAAATGCCTATGGGGAGGCCACCACTGACAGCCTCACCTCAAGAGCGAAAGAGAAGGCTTCTACACAGAGGCTTTCAATTCCCATTCGTTGAAAAACATTATGGGAAGAAACATATTCCCTTAAAGATGGTTCTTGGCTATGAGGTGAGTCTTCTGTTTGGTGGAATAAATGTAGTATTGTGTTTTTTTAGTCTAAAAATGAAGGGCATTTAAATTGGCTTCTACCTGATCTGTTACAATAAACAATGAAACAGTTTTAACTTCTGTTAAACAGGACATTTCATGTTGTCTGTTTAATAACTTTAAGAAAAACACAGGTGAAAGATGGGTGTCAATATAACACCATAATTTAGTTCATAATATAAATGCTTTATAGTGGTATCTTTAAGATCTCACCTCATGCATTTTTCTTTAGCAAGCAGCTGCAAAGGGATATTTCCGGTACATTGAAATGCTTAAATATGAAGAACATCTTAGAAAAGCTTTAAAAGCCCTTCAGGCCAGTGAAGACTTAGAAAGAGAATGTCTGGTGGTACGGAAACACAAATACTTAGATGATGAAGGCCCCATTTCCCCTATTCAGGAGACGAAGTAAGTTCATTCTTATATTTTCAGGTGGTATAAAACTTGCTCTTTTGTTCTTAACTAAAATATAAGTTTGTGTGTATTATGGATAGATGCATCAAACACACAGACACAACTCTTGGTCACCCCTGGCCTGTGTGCTGGCGTGGGGAGGGCATCAATGCTGCTCTAGTCACAAACCTAAAACACGACACCATACAGGCTGCTATGGGGAAAGCTGACTCCATCCCAGTCAGACCAGTACAATCTCCTGCTCTTACAGTGGAGTTCAGGAGGTAGTACAGTTGCTTGTAGGAGCATGCAAGTTTGTGACAGAGTTGTAGATATATCAAGCTGAGTTCCTATGCTGTCCTTTTAGTCTATATCAGCATTGTGTGATCTAAATGTGAATATCTGCTTATGTAAGCATTGTTTATTTTGGGAAGAAAGCATTTAGCCACTTGGGATTCTGTCACTGTAAATGTGAGTTGGAGCTTCTTGCAGAATGAGGTATTTTTAATGTGAAGACTGATCATTGTTTCAAATGGTGATTTGTACAGTCTCATTAAAATGGCACGGTAGAAATGTTTAAAAAAAAAGTTATTTCCTGAATTTAGTCCCTCTATAGTTTTCCCAAATAAAGATGTGGAGTGTTTTATGGCAAAGGCTAAAAGATATTTTTTTAAATTTCCTTTTTACTTAAGCATTGAAGTATCAGCTTAGATCTTTATGGTCAGTTAACTTAAATGTAGTAAAGGGATCAGTAAATCAACGAGGATAATTAATGTTATAAATATACTCAGCACCTAAAACTAACAAGCCTAACAGTGTAAAGGTACGAAGCTCTTTGAGCTACTGTTGGCTTTAGTAATGACTTACAGTGCTAATTTATCTGAGTTGAAGTATTAGGTTGAGCCTGTAAAATCAGTAACAATAATTTGCTTTCTTAAAAAAGCAGAACAAGGAAAGTTCTGTAGAATAAGTACAAGCCAGCTCATCCAGGACTCGAGTCTTGATATTTTATGAGTACTAGAAGACTTAGGAGGTTTTGGAACCAGTCCTCTGGTGCCACTTGTTGAAACCATAGTACTAAATGGGCTTCATCTCTTTCTGGGGAGTTCTTTCTATCTTGAGAGAAAAACCTGGGGACAGTAGTGGAATTTCATACTAGTTTCATGGCAGTCTGGAGATAATCTCAGCTGTTGTGTCTCAGCTGAGGCCTCTTACTTTCTTCACTGTATTCTGCTTGTTTTCTGACTTGCTGACTTTCTCGCCTGTTTGCCAGTGTAATCCTAAGTATCTCAGTACCACTAACGATGGCTACTACTAAGTCTCTGTTCTGCTGAGCACTGCTTCCATCCTGCCAGTATGGCTAGTTGGGATGGAATTCTGCTGTCAGAAACTAGCATTTGAGAACAATGTCATGTAGAAGTAGTTATATCTTACACCTACAAGCTGTAGGGCTTCCATACGCATTAAGAGAAAACAGGGCTTGTAGTAGAAAAGTAGTTTACACATTGTAGCCTACTGTAAAAGTGCAGAGCTTGATCTGAATTTCTGTATTTCAGTGATGATGATGACAGCTTGAATTCTGATAATCCAGGAGACTTTGATGCCAGAGTCGTGGTGAGTAAATATTCCTTAACTTCAGAAACTCTCTAACCTTTTTTCTCTTCTGAGTTTAAAGAATTAGTAGATGTTTTCAGTACTTAATTCTTGAGCTTAGTTCTAGAGTTACCTGTATGATACTTACGAATCTTGATGTGGAATGCAGAAGGAAGTTGTTTTGAGAGTCCACACTCTCCTCTTCGGAAGTAATGCTGGAATGGGTTGGAATTCTAGAGTTCTCTGAAGAGTTCTTAAAGTCTTCAAAGTTACTGTCAAAATTTTACCTCTTAAGTGGCTCAGAACTAGACTTGTGAATTTTTCTGTCTTCCATTTGCATAGGAGAACAGCTCTTTCATTATAAGCAGCAAAATTCCCAGTAAGAAAAAATCCAAGCCAGAAAGGAAACATGCGAAATCAGTTGAAGTGATCGAAATAGAGGAGGAAGATGACTCTGCTTCTGAGAATTCCGTGGTTCTGCAAAGTTCCCCTCAGTGAACGGAAAACTAACAAATGAGGTGGCAGTGATCTCTCTTCCCATTCCTTTTTCATGGCCTACTTGACTTAAACCACTGGTCTGGAGGGAATGTTGAGCTGTCAACCAAGCAACCTAGGCAGATTTGGTTTAAGGTGAGTATATTGGGCTTGTGTCCAAGACGGTTACAAAACAATTATAATCTGCCTTTTTGCTAAGCTTTTAAGTGTCTTCTGTGCTGTCCTGTACCAGGTGTGTAATATCCTTGATTCGGTGGCTCATAATCTTCCTGAAATGCAACTTCTGCGACTTGACTTCTGTTGACCAATGGATCACAGAATTTATGTAATTGAAAATAGGAAAACAAGTTCCAAATATTGTAACACAGAAGTGGCACAGTATAGAAAAGTGTATGCATGTGCATCTTACGTATACATGCTCATGTTACAAAGGACAATTTGGACCCCTTTTCTCTTTCATAGCTGACTTTTTGTGGGTGGTGCTTGAGGGGTGGGTTATCTTTCTGTATCTTATGGAAATGTAGGTTATACTCTGAAATACTTTAAGAGCTGAGTAAGGCTTAAAGACAGAATTGAAGCTTAACACAGATCTTTGTGTCAACAGTAAAATGTAAAATCGTTAGTCAGCTTGGACAAAAGTCTGTTAATGCATTCTAATGATGATAAAACCAATGTGTTTGATTGAGGTTGTCTATTCCATGTGGAATAACTTTTCAGAAAACTAATTCTCTGCTCCTGAATGTAATACAATTGTTTGAAGTTCTAAGTTATTTTAATAACTGCAGCAGCACAGTGAATCTTAAAAGATTCTTTTCCCCCTCTTGCTGTCCTCTGTCCAGAATGGGGCCTGATATCAATGTGACTAAGCAGACCATGAAAGCTCTTTCTAAATGAAAGTACTTAAAAAGCATTGCCGCAGTTGCAAGTAGTTTTCTCAAAGGTGTTTTGGACAGCTGGGAACATGAGTAGCGAATGCATGGAAATGGTCTGAACGTGGCTAACTCCTAGACGACAAGGCTGTCTTGGTAGCAGTGGAAGTAAAGTGTTTGAGAAGTTGACTTGTGAATCAACAAGATGATTGTTCAACTCAAATACTCAACTCTTTCAGCAACACACTAACAGCTGTTCAGCAGCTAAAGGTAGTTTGTACTGAACAGGGATGTTGTCAGAAAAAGTATCTACTGGCTTAATTTCCTTCAAAATGTAATTGATGGTCTGAGGAGATTTACAGTAGGTGCTCATACCGAGAGCAGATCAAATTGCGTTCCTCATATGCTGAAATTAAGGTCCCAGATCTTCATAAAGGAAGTTTGGGGTTTCCCAATTGCAACTTGGTAGCTCTAGGGAGTAAGCTGCAAAAATTACTTTTTACTAGTTAAAGATCCCATTTACTCTTGGTCCAAAATTAATGGCAAAATGTAACTCTTTTAGGCATCTACCTGAGAAATACTCTGTATGGCTTGAAAGACTCATCCTGGATCTGGGAGTGGGGTTCTTGCTTGGTAAGGCCTAGCGAGGTGGTATGTGGAGTCTCGCTCATTCTGCAGTTCATGTGATGAATTTTTCTGTTCAACTGCTGAGTGACTCAGAAATGAACTAAATTTCAATTCTGATTAGAACTGGATAAATATACATGAAAATCAAGCTTATTACAACTGTTAAATCGATTGCTGAAACCTGGCTTTTGGCTGTAGGAGTCTTATTTGACAGTATCTGATAGTTTTTATCACTTTGCTTTTTTCCTTCTAGTTCATGTTGCTTTTGGAAGATGAAATACTGCTCAAATTTCTTGGATGTGCAAGGTAAGCTCTTACTTGGCTTGCAGTTCCTGTTTTCTTCAGATAGCTTTTTTGCTTTACTTCGTGAAATGTTTTTTAAAAACAGTAATTGGTAGTTCAAGTGAATACATGGCCATGTTCCAGAGCAGTGCAGCTTCTGTGTGAAGCTTCTGAGGTCTCCAAAATTGAGTTCAGGGAAATATCTGTTGAGTCAGTCTGAGCAAAATTATAGCCTGTAGCCTTTGCTTGAATGAAAACTAAAACTTCTTGAATACCTGTATATTAAATACAATTTTGTTAGAAGTTATGTATAGAAATATTTTGTTTTTACCCGATGTTGAATGCTGCAGGGCAGCTCCATCTGTTTTGGTTCAGACAATACCTGGGATCTTCTCTGCTTATGATGTTGGAGAAGTTCTGTAGGTGTAATCTCCTAGTGGTGCCTCACCCACTCTTTCTGTCCTGGGCTGTTGGTACAGCTGCACCTTCTGATTGCTTCTCTCTGGTATCATTTCATTTCAATGCGTGTCCTGTGCAAGAACAGGAGGGAGAGCAGAAAAGAGCTGTTAGTCTTGAAAGTATGTATTGCTGAAGCTGTGGAACTTGTCACCAAGTTTGTGTGGCTTCAGGAGAGTCTAGGAAATGGCAAGGAAGACAGTGCCATGTAAGATTACTGGGCTGGAAAACATCTTTAACATAGAACCGTAGGATGGTTAGAGTTGGAAGGGACCTTAAAGATCATAGAATCATAGAATCATTNCCCTCAGTACCACATCTAAACGTCCCTTAAACACATCCAGGGACGGTGACTCAACCACCTCCCTGGGCAGCCTATTCCAATGCCCGACCACTCTTTCAGTGAAAAATTCCTTCCTAATGTTCAATCTAAACCTACCCTGTTGGAGCTTGAAGCCGTTCCCTCTCGTTCTGTCGTTAATTACCTGTGAGAAGAGACCAGCCCCAACCTCTCTACAGTGTCCTTTCAAGTAGTTGTAGAGAGTGATGAGGTCTCCCCTCAGCCTCCTCTTCCTCATACTAAACAGTCCCAGCTCCTTCAGCCGCTCTTCATATGATTTGTCTTCCAGGCCCTTCACTAGTTTTGTTGCCCTCCTCTGCACTCGTTCCAGCACCTCGATGTCTCTTGTATTGAGGTGCCCAGAACTGGACACAGTACTCGAGGTGTGGCCTCACCAGTGCCGAGTACAGGGGCATAATCACCTCCCTACTTCTGCTGGTCACGGTATTTCTAATACAAGCCAGGATGCCGTTGGCTTTCTTGGCCACCTGGGCACACTGCCGGCTCATATTCAGCCGCTTGTCAATTAGAACCCCCAGGTCTCTTTCCTCCAGGCAGGTTTCCAGCCACACTTCCCCCAGCCTGTAGCGCTGCATGGGGTTGTTGTGGCCCAAGTGCAGGACCCGGCACTTGCCCTCGTTGAAACCCATGCCATTGATCTTGGCCCAGTGATCCAATCTATCTAGGTCCCTCTGTAGGGCTTCCCTATCCTCCTGGGAATCAACACTCCTGCTTAACTTGGTATCATCTGCAAACTTGCTGATGATACACCCTATGTCCTTATCGAGATCATCAATAAAGACGTTAAATAGAAATGGTCCTAACACTGAGCCCTGAGGCACACCACTAGTGACCGGCCGCCAGCTGGATTTGAATCCATTGAGCACCACTCTTTGGGACCTTCCAGTCAGCCAGTGCTTGATCCAGCAGATCGTAGGCTTGTCCAGGCCGTGTGAAGCCAGTTTTTCCACCAGATTTGTATGGGGGACAGTGTCAAATGCTTTTTGAAAATCCAGGTATACAATATCAACAGCCTTTCCCTCGTCCAATAATCTGGTTATCTTGTCATAGAAGGAGATAGGGTTCGTCTGGCAGGACCTGCCTTTCATAAAAGGAAGCCAAGCCCTCTTCTCTCGTGTCCTCTGGGGCTCAATGCAGAAGAGATGGCCCCTCTTCAGGAGGGGCGTGGGGCTGGGCTGGGCTGGGCTGGGCTGGGCTGGGCTGGGAAAGAAGGGCCCGTGCAACTCTTGTAAATTAAACAAAAGTGTTTATTGGTGGGAGATGTTGCAGGTGAGCCTGCAGGATGTCCCCAGAGTTGGTTTTGTCTGGGCTGGGCTGGGGTTGGGATGGGAAAGAAGGGCCCGTGCAACTCTTGTAAATCAAACAGAAGTGTTTATTGGTGGGAGATGTTGCAGGTGAGCNCCTTGTTGAAACCCATGCCATTGGTATTGGCCCAGTGATCCAATCTATCTAGGTCCCTCTGTTAGGGGATCATCAAGTTCTAACCCCCCTGCTGTGGGCAGGGACACCTCCCACTAGAGCTGGTTGTTCAAACGTGGGAAGCCCTGAACTGAAGCTGGGCAAGTAATGAAACCTTGCAAGAATGTAAGAGGCTAGGAACAGGGCATGGTATTTGGCCAGTGAGGGTACTGGGCTAGCTAACATACCGATTTGACACAGCAGAAATTGTTCTTATGACGGTGTGTCTGATGCTGAACTTCTTGCCACAGTTACTTTAGTCCAAACTATACACGTCTCTAAAAACAGAGAACACAGTAGCAGAAGGTGACAGTTATTAATGGTAAGTATATAGTAACTGAGAAACGGTGTTAAATCATGTTTCAAGAATAGTGGGGAAAATGAAAGCCGATGCATTCAGTCCGTTCTAGCACGTGTTCAGTTTTTGTCTGTCGCTGTAGACAAAAACCTGGAACCTAGTGCTTAGAAAAAAACCCTTCTTTTGCAACCCACAGCTGATGAACATATTAGTTGTGTTACTTATGTGAAGGGACAATGTTTTCATGTATTCGCACATCAATTCATTCAAATACTGGTGAATCTAGGGCGTGGGTTTCATGTTGCAGAAGTGTAGTGATACCAATTCCTTTCCAGACTCTGCAGATGAACACACCAGATCAGCAGCAGTGAGCGGCTCTCGCTTTTTTTTTTTTTGCACAGCTTGAATTCTTGACAGCTATTTGCTGACCTCCTGACGTACAAACCTGTTACTTGGATGGACTTCAGTGGAATGTGTTAGTGGAAGAGGTGAGTGAGCTTTGTGTTACTCCTGAACTTCAGCACAAGAGTGTTAGATTTCTTCAGACAAGTACTATTTCCTGTAGAAAGTAATCAGACTGATTTAATTTGTGCACTGTATGGTATCTGCACCCAGCAGTATCTTCCTGATGGGGTGTTCAAAAAGCAGTGCTACAGTATTTCAGCAGCTGGCATCGTTGGTTTTCATGCAGATGTGCTGGTTAAACTTGGTATTTCTGTTGAAACAAGTAGATTAAAAATTTCTTATTGGAAAGCTTGTCAGATACAACATTGAAGAACTGTTGAACTGTTACAGGATAAAAGTAAAGTTAAATTGATGACCTTCTTCCAAAATATTTCTTCTTAAAGGGGCATTTCTGTGGTGCCTGGAACACAGTGGAAAGCCTCTACTTAAGGGTGAGTATCAAGGAAGTAGTTGTGTTTTCCTAGATGGAGGTAGTTGGATGAGGATCATAAAAGCTCAGATCTTAGCTTTTTGGTTGCCTTTTTACAAAGAAACAATACTTTGTTTTGAAACAAAAATACCCAGATGGCAGCTAGTGGCACGTTTCAAAGTTAACTGGCCAGGCTTTAAAACCAGAAACTATTCTGCAGATGTTGTGAAGAAGTTAATTGTTATGCCTCGTTATTCAGCAAATAGACACAACTCACTGTGTGTCTGAATTGAAAAACGTGGCTAGAAGAGTAACAGGTTGTGCTTTCCTCACTGTACAGTTAATTGCAGTGGTGACAATGAGACCTGTAACAGGTTTGCTTAGTGGGACAATTATGCAAACGTAGTTAAAGATGGAACTGCTGTAGAATCCCAAGGATAAGCTTGTTTTGGTGATTTTTGAATTCTGCATCCTGCCTACTAAAGGAAGTAGAATTAGCAGGTAGAGGAAAAATACTGCAGATGGCTTATTATGGCATTTTTGTAAGATGTCTTAAAATAGTATGTCTTAAGCATTTTCTTTACATCACAGAACCAGCTGACTGTTGGGTGACTCCCTTGGTTGTATCTTCTGTGCTGTAATACTCCAATTCCTTAAATTGCTGATTAATTTTGTTGATGGTTGTGTGATATGATAAGAAATGCTTAGTTTTGGCATTAGCATTCAGACAGTGTAACTGGACTATGGCCTGCCTGCATCCTATTTAGTACAAAAGTATCTAAGTCTTAATAAATTACTTAAAATACTCAAGAAACTTGGAACTGTTACTCACATGCAACAATTTACTTCTTTCTAGGAAGTCTACACCATGGTCCAGTCTGAACTAGCCTTTTGGTAAGTTAGTGTGACAGATGGTTTTTTTAACCCTTGCCTGTTGCAGGTTAGCTGCCTTTAGCTTGGTGAGCTGGTTATATTGCTTTAGATAAGAGCTTACCTTCCCCTAAACTTTAGAATGTAGTGAGAAAATTGTTGTGATGATTGGCAAAATGTTCAACTGCTCTGAGAAGAGTGAGTGAGAATAGCCTTTCTGAACAAATTACTACATGAGTGTCCTTTTCATGTCACTTTATTCTGGGCATCTGAGTATTTAGCATGCAGTGTTTTGTATCACTGAGCAAAGATCATGAATACGTGACTTTCCTTTAAAAATAAATAGGAAATGTCAAATTAAACAGGATAATACTTAGACATTATAGTACCTTACCTATAGTACCTTAAAGTGTGATTCCGAATACAGGCTATCAGGAACAGCTGTGGGGGTTACAACCACTTGAGTACTCTGCTGGTTTGTATGCATGTACATGTCAGCTTGTAACCCTGTCCTGCTTTTTCAGGTGATATGTAATTGGGGAAAATGAGAGAAGAGGTGGAGGGTGCTGCTTCACAGAAAACTGAAACTTCTTCTAGGTTAGTGCAACATCTGAGGTTCTGCATATTCCTTAATGATCAGAGGGCTCTGGTGTTCCGTGGCTGGAAGTCTGTATCACATGAAGCTTACTGACTTGTGGAGTGTTTCAGGGACTTATTTCAACACTATTTTGGTGTATTTTAGTGTAGTATTCACTCTGTTAAGTGAAGAATTTCTTATAAGTTTGATTTGTTCAAAGAACACTCATACAAATTTCTAAAAAAGGATGTGATCAGCTTAACTATTGAAACTGATAGTTTTACTTCTACACGTTATACTTTGCAGGAAAGTTATAGGGAGGATCCTGTGCGAGTACAATTTTGTGGTTAATTCCCTTTGTCGTTTGCCTTTAGTTAACGTTAACTTCTAACATTTAAACTATTGCTAATATGAAGAGGTTACTTCATATTCCCCAAGTGTTAGTGTATCATTTACCTTCCTCCTCCACCCAGATGTCTTGAAACCAGTTAAAAAGACAGTAGGATCTATGAGACCTTTCCAGCCTGCTTGATTTGTATCTATTGTGTTCGTTTATGCTATGGGGAATGTTGAGGTCTATCCCGATAGGATCTCCTCTGTAGGTTCATGTCGTTGGAAACGCCTCACAGAATAAACTTGTGGTTTCGCTTTACCCATTGAACTACCTGTTAGCTCTGTGGGATAAAACTGCAAGACAAATCTCGGCAGAAGCAGCATCCTAGGAACTGTAATAACACGTTATGTTCTCCTGTAGGTACTGACTTGTGCTTTTGATACAAATGAAAAAGTGATTCAAGTGGAAAAGCTTGGTAAGAGTCAAAAGATGGTGTGTTCTGGGACTTGGAGTATAACCATGTTGAATTGCATGGGCTGAACTTGCTGTTCAGCCAGATTTTTTTCCTGTAGTTACCTGATTTCTAACATTATTTCATGTGAGTTCAGTTTTTTGGAAAGAGTTCCTCTCTTGATCATGAAGGAGTGATTATTAATTCTTGGTTTGGTGGCTACGAGTAAGGAGAGACAGCACTGTCTGAACTTAACTCCATAAACGTGCTGCATTCTTGTTCAGCATGAAGAGATGCTTGATAGTTTCATACTGAGCTGCAAATTGGGATTATATCTTTTAAGTTTGGGCTTTAAAGAGTTGATTTCTGAGCAGCTCAACCAGTTTACTACTATACCATTAAAATTCCTGGTTTCTGTTCTATAGAATACAGACTTTAGAGTAAGAAAAGCAAAATGCTCTGTGGAGGAAGTATAAATCCTTCATGGTAGGAATATATAAAATCTCAGAAGAATTCTGAAGCTGCCCTTCCTGTTAAGAAATTCATGGAGTCTCTTTTCCCTCGTGAGTTGCAGGGCAGCTTTTGTGAAGTGAGGAGTCCATCAGTGTAGCTTGTCGCTAGACACTCACTGGTGCCTACAAAAAGCTCAAATGCTAAAATGAGCAGTTGTGGATGAAGAGCTGCTGCAGCTCTTGCACTGTGTGGTATCTGCACCCAGCAGCCTTCTCCTGGTGGGGTGTTCAAAGAACAGTGCCACAGTAGGTCAGCGTTTGGCATCGTTGGTTTTCATTCTGCTGTGTCTGTGAAACCTGGTATTTGTGCTGATACAGCCTCTGTCCTCTTCGGGGATGTGGGTGTACTCACTACGTTCCTGTTTCACTGTGAGAACTGGATATTGGGACTTGGCAAGTGCATTGTTTCTTTTTTTTTTTTTTTTAAAGTAGGTGCTTTAAGATACAGAACAATGTGAATTTTGCTGCATTCTTAAAAGGATGAGCTGTGGAAGATGGTAACAACTTGTTTGCCGGGTAAGCACTGAGTTACTCGTCAGTTCAGAAGGTTTTATGCAACTTTACACAAGTTTGTGCGTTAAGCTGGTGTGACTCGGGAACGTTGAAGCTTCAGTGAACTGCTGTAGGACCAGTTGTCTGGTAGCAGAGGTTGCTGGGCAGTGATGACCCCGGATCTTGGCAGGATCTGAGGATGTTGTTTATCTGCGGGTCATTCTTGTGTGTGTACGTACACTTGAAATGGATGTCACCGTTGTGCAGTGATCTGTAGAATCCCTCTGTACGCAGCTTTTAACAGATTTTTAGGCTTCTTGGTGTACACACAGCTTGGCTCATGCATTGGCATGACTGATTGGTCCTTAACGAGAGAGGCTGGGAAACTTGAATTGATTTAAGTTGGCGGTAACAGCGGTGAGAGGAGAGTACCTGGTCATTACCAAGGCTGCTGGGATGTTGCTGTTTCTGGTGAGCTGTGGACATGACCGTAAAGCAAGTCCATCAGACTCTTGAATTTGCCACACGAGGTGGCACTAAGTCTGCTGGGAATAAAGCTTTAGTGCAGGTCACAGACACGGTGCTCCATCCTGCTGTGAAGGTAAAAGAGCAAGTCCTTGCTGAGGGGCAGGTGTGTGGCTGCACCCTTGGGCATCTCCAACACATAAGCTACAGAGGAGTCAAAGTTCTAGCTGGAACCTCTGTAACTTGGACTCCAGAAGCTGCTGCTGAGAGGAGGGTTGTCACACGCTGAAGCAAAAAGGGGAGACAAAAGGCTGCTCCGAGCAATTTACATCCAACTTGAGTTTGTTGTAACTAACTCTTTATTGACACTAACACCACATCTCTTTAACCCACAGTGTCTGCTGCCGGGTCACTGCACATCAGAGGGGTGAGAGACACCATCCAGTGCCACCAAGGTGAGTCTGAAGGTGAGAGCGTGCAGCAAAATTGTGGGTACTGAAAAGAAATTGAAGGTCACTTCAAAGAGGGTTTGCGTGGCTGAAAAACCAGCAGCTCTTAACGCGGTGACCGCACAGTGAAATCCTCTGCAGGATGCCGTGGACACCCGGTGTGTGCTATGGTCTATTTATGAGGAGATAACACCTCTCGAGGCCTCTTGGAGTGAAAAAGCATGTTTATTTTGAGATGCTGATGTAGGGAAGGGGCTGCTCAGTTCCCTTCCGAAACCAGTTGACTTTTGCAGCATGTGCAGTTGGAGGACAACAGGTTGATCCAGCTGTGGCGTGAGGGGGCTTCTAACATACTTGCTGCTTCCTTTTCCCTTGGCAATGATAGGGTCCTGGGGCTGGGTGGGAGCCTCGGGGTGGATAAGCCTGGAACAACTGGAGCTAAGTGAGGGAGAAGTGTGGGAAGATGACAACAGTTCAAATGGCTTTTCTTTGGAGTGAAAGTGCTAATAGATCCTTTTTCTCTCTCAGGTCCTGGTGATGTTGCTGTGAGTCTTCTGCAAAGAACTGCACAGCTCTTCCAAATAGAGAAGGGATCTTACCCAGAGTGTTTAAACGTTCATTCTGTGTTTCCTTGCTGCTTTGTAAATTGAAATAGCTCATGTTGTTTGGAACCCAGTTCAGAAGCGTGAGGTACCTTTGCCCTTCCCCTTTCAGTTGTGAATTCCCTGGCTTGCCCCTCTGGGAGATGCAGCAGAGCTACCTCAAGTGAGGTCACTGGAAAAGGTCTTGTCAGCTCTTTTCCCTCACTTCTGCATTACTGAACTCGACTGTACCAAAGCTCTGGAGAAGGGGTTTTTTGGTTCAGAATGTCACACATTTAAATAAAATTGATGTCTGAAAGCTGCAGCCTGGGATTATTTCCTGTTGCTACACCATAGGCAGACAAAGGAGTGAGCAAATCCTGGCTGATGAGCACTTGGGGCTTGTGGTCTTGGTCTCTTCCCTTCTGACCATAAGACTGTTCATGCAGAAGAGCCAGGAGGGTGGAGATGAGAGGGACCACACCTGCATCTCTACTCTTTGCTGGTGTTGGCTTATGCCCTTCACTTTGTAGGGGGTTAATGAATTGCTTTGTAGGGGGCTAATGAATGTACTGCTACTGCAGTACATGGACTGAAAAAATGAGTGAAAACAAGCCCAAATTATAGTTAGTTTTGAAAAGCAATTAAGTTTCTAAGGCTTTTCTCTGCTGCATTTTAAAGAGGACCAGATTTGATAAAACTGCCCTGTTATTCCACCTGCTGGTAACACCATTCAACTTGAGCTTTGTCTTGATGTAATGACTCAGCTCTTCTCTCCAGGTTTCCTGAGCTCCAAGTCAGCTACAGGCAGCAGCAGTGACAGACCTGCCTTCAGGAGCTTCAGCATGTACCTTGAGTTAAATCACACAGTGCAAAGAACAGAGTGAAGTTTCAGCTTTACAGGAGAAATTCATCTCTTGCATCCTGAGGGTTTAAGTCTTGTTAAAAAGAACTTTATTTAAAAATGGTTTATACATGTATATCACAAAAATTAAGGCACATCAAGAAAGGCTTTTCACAATATCACTCTGCTCAGAGACAAGCCTGTTGGAAGCAACTGTCAGTCTGCTGCTGGAGTGGTCTCAGTAGTAAAATCTGCATAGTATTCATGATTTATTCATGGTTCCACAATTAACTTGATGAAGTCTGCAGGATCCAGGGGTCTCTGGGACTGTACCAGCACAGTAGTGTTCCTTGTTGCTCCAAGTCTTCAGCCAGTCACGATACTTTCCAATTCTTCCTGGCTCGTAGTTTTTCCAGCATTTTCTGCAAATAAAACAAACGGTGAGACTGCAGTAACAGGACAGGGCCTGGCCCAGCCCGTGGGGGTTACGGAGCATTTTCTTCCTTCCACTTAAGGCCCCACCAAGGGGGTGGGGAGAACGAACAACTGGAGTGTCCTCATTCAAGCCCCTACTCTAGGGCCACCACAGGCAAACCCAGAGAGGGCTCCTGTAACCTTAAGCTCAGGTGTGCTCAGCTCAACACGAATTCTGCAAAAAATCCCCAGACTGTCTTACAATGGAAATTCAGTCACATTTGGACTAATAGAAGCTCTGCCATTCTGCTGCCAAGTAGAGTTTCCAGCAGCCTGAGTCCCACCAGCCTTTCTGCTCAACCTCAAGTCACCAGGAAAATTAAGCCTGAGGCAGAGACCCTTTTTTGAGAAAATTTCAGCCCAGTCCTAGTGTTGGCAAGGGAACTGTTAAGAGGGATGTACCAATAGCATCACTTAAAATCCAGACTAGTTTGATGGTCTCTCAGCTGCACTCACACCACAGAATTATGTCCCAATTAGTCTGATGAGAAGCTCAATGAATTGGGAGAACTAACCAGGCAGGACAACACTGTAGCATACTGACTTACCTTCTGAAACTCTTTAGCCTTTTCTCTGTTTTTAGCATAAGTTTCTTGCCTTGTTTTTTCTTCCTTTCTGCTTTTTACTTCTGCAAGTTGATTATAAAGTCTGTTGAAACAGCAGGGACAAAAAAAAAGTGTCTTGTCAGGAAGAAAGTGGCAAAGCTGAAGGGTTTCTACAGTCTCAATTGCTAGAAATTAAGAAAGGAAATCTTGACTCAGCTCTCCATCACTTCAAATCCCTCTTTGGCTGCATCTAACACACACCCCACGTTCAGGAGCTGCACGTTACGGTTAATGGTGTCCAAGTCCAATTGTGAACTCTGCTTCAAGCTCAGTGTGGTTCCCTGCACCCTCTGGCAGAGCCCCCGTGGCCGGGGGAGCCGAGGGGGCGGCCACCAGCCCTGCTTCTCCCTGCAGCTCCGCAGGGAACGTCCCAGCAGGTGCCCCGGTCACACACACTTGGCTTCTCCCTCCCAGCCACTCCCTGTTGAGCGCCAAGTGGAAATCACAGACCGACCAGTAGCCTTCACAAGGCACAGACCGTGGAATAATTCCTCAAATGAAATTATATTGAAAATACAGCATTGTTCACACATTTAGGAAAAGTGTAAAATTGCAATGTTTCCAGGGTATAATACAGCAAGGAAATCTGCTCCATCTGCAATTCCCTGAGCAGTACTGCTCGCGGAGCAACACCGAGGATGGAGTGAAGATTCCACAGCCCAGCCCTGTGATCGTACAGCAGATTCAGGAACAAGACGGTCCTATGGATAAGCTCTGTATTTGCTGCCCTGAGCCAACAGTCTGTCAAATTTTGACAAGATGCTGTCCTTTGTGCGAACTTTGCTCGTTATAATGTCCTTCTAATTCCAGAACACACCTCCATCCCAAACGCTACCCGCCTCCGTGGCGCAACCTTTAAATGTGAGGTGAGAGAATTTTACACCCATCATCATAAAGGTATTTACGACTAGAGTCACTCAAATTCCACCTTGAAAGTAAAAAATAGTATAAAAATAGCCCAAGAAAGGGGGGGTACTAGGGAAGGCACCATCCTGAACAAGTCTAGCAGGACGCCCATCACAGACTGCCTTTGACCTGGGACCAGTCAACCAGCTGAGCCTTTCTTCCCCCCTTAGGGACGCCTTTGGGTAAGACTTAGACTGTACCGAGTCCTTCTCCGGAAAACTTAGAAATCTCTCTAGAGGGTTACTCTTCTACATGTATCGCCAGGCTGTATTGTCTCTAACTTTGTCATGCTTTTTGTACTATTCACAGTATTTTTATTTGCACGTGCTTTGCAGGCAGTGTATTTATCACCGGCAATCCGTAAGAACTTTTATAGATGTTGCTTGAATAAACGGCACACTTAAGTAGCTAGCCCTTTTGCTTTCTCCTCGAGTGTGACCAAACGCTTGGGAGTGCTAGTTCACGAGCACGACTGGACTGAAGGTGCAGTCCACTAGTAGTGTATCCGGAATCCTCATAGTTTTAATATATTAAACACGACTGGACTGACAGCGGTGAATTGAGCATCACTCAGAATTTAAACCTAACTGCACCCAACCTCCCACCTCGGTGAGGAGTGTGAGAACACAAGAGGGTTTATTTTCTGCCAAAACTACTTTGCCTCTTAACACAACACAGACGAACCCACTGTATGTTTAAATCCAAACTTCTCCCACTTGTGTGCATGCAATACCTTGAAGTACGTTGGTGCATTTCCATTTCTCCAGACTTCCTGTCCTCTGCAGAAGACACCTTCACTTCTCCCACTTTTTTCAACTGATTGGTAACCACACCTTGTTTTTCTTTACAAAGAAAAAAAAAAAGCCAAGCATATCTTAAACCGCTAGTCCAGCTGCCTCAAAAGCATGATTTTTAAATGACGCTACAAAAAGAGAGATGGGCAGAACGGACTCAATGGTGGTGACGTCTCACGTTGAAAAGAAACCTTCACGCTGCTGCCTGAACTTCAGCCAGCCCTGCTTCTCAACAGCCAACTTCCAACGCCCCAGAAGAAGACATTAGAGAGGCATTAGTTCAGTTCACTTCACATGGTGGTTTGATAAACAGCTATTATCTGCAGAGACCCCTTATGACTACAAACGTGTGAGCAGATTGTGAAAATACAATAGGGACCCGTAAGGGCCTTTAGAACACTAAAAAGGAAAAGCCAGACAGCAGGAAAAACCCTCCCCACATCCCTGAGAAAACAAAGAATTCCCCACTCTGCGACAGCAAAGAAGCAACAAACGTGAAATCTCTTCTTGGATGTACAACAGCCACTGAAGGGGTACCTAATGCTATGTCTTTCCCCAGATAAACCTACCAGAGGTAAGCAAAGACCCCTTTTGCCTGCTCAACTTCTCAGACTTTCCTCTTTGAAACTGCCTGGCTTCTGGTTTTTCATTTTCTCTCTCTTTGTTTTTTATTTCTTCTACTCTTTTCAGAGATTTCTGGATGAAGTCCTTCTTTCTTTTTAAAAAGGATTCTTGCAGACTTCCTGGTGTAGCCGTGAACTCCAGCAGCATCACTGTGGAAGGAAGTGAGAACCCTGAACATGTCTCGCTTTTAGCAACGAGCAACATCACTTCTAATGGGCCACACATTTCAATGGATTTCTCCCAAAATGCTGAGCTTGATTATTTTTGTAAATCACAGGAGGAGAATGACTTTGGGAAATAGGAGAGATCCTGCAAAACAAGCAGCTGTTCCGACCTATGGAATCTAATAACGGTGAGCAGGTCTGCCAAGACAAACACCGTGGGAAATACTGCATCAAAAGCATCTTGATGCCTCAAAACATATCAAGGACCTGAGAATTCCCTACCACGTTTGAGTTCTGTCAATTCCTGTCTTTCATGTTACTGCTGTTCATTTTGGACAAAAAGTCTCTCAGTATTTTACTGCTGTTCCACACTATCAGCAGAATAGAAAAAAACAGACATTCCTTAGCTACTGCGCTTGGGGACTAACAGGAAATAAGAACCAAGTGAAGGTGCATAAATTATATGACAACAAACCACAGAATTTTTCAAAATTGAGTAGTTAGAACACAAAGAACCCCCAGTGTACTGCAGACATCAGCAACTTCCATGAAAATCTGCCTGGCATAGGAAGAGACAAGCCAATAAAACACATATTAAACGTGGGTCAAACATACTACAAACCAAGCCTGAAGAGCAAGATGCACTTCCCTAAGAGAAGCTCTATGTTTTTTGAAGGAGAGCTGTATTTTATTAATGATTTTAACACTATAAACAAAAACCTTTCTCCATCTCAACCACAGCATATTGCAGTTACACATAGTTACCTGCTGTCTGATGTGATGGGACGTGACTGTCATCGGGACTCCGGGCTTTGGAAGAGCCATCAGGTCTCCCACACACTGAATAATCTGCATCTGGAGCCAGCAGTAAAAATTCTGTCTCCTGTTTTAAAAGGAATTGATGATTGGAAATGCTTAAAATATCCCACAAATTTGAGCACAGTGGTTGTACTGTCCCACTAGCATAGACCTGATGGCAAATAAAAGACAATACTCTTTTGCCTTCACAGCAGATGGAAGAAAAACCATCTGAAATGGATCTTGGTAATAAATATTAAAAAGCTAGTTTCTAAAAGAAACACTTTAAAGCTTAAAAAAAATAAAAAATAATCCATTAGAGACTCTTTGCCCACCAGATTTCAACTGTTCTTCTTAATGCAGGACTGCATAATTTCATTGTAACTTTCCCTCTGTTCTCTCTGGTTCTCCCCCTGCTCTGGCTCTTTTCCTGGTTCTCAGCAGGAAGGAAACACCCGCTGCAGAACTACAGCCTCCTGCTGCCCACCTCCACCTCACCCACATTTCAATTACTGTATAAAACCCCATCCTTAGGCACTTTTAGGATCTTCTCTAGGTACCTCCTGCTATCGAAACATGACTTCATCACCTAATCTGTTCATCTAACAGACACGCATTACTTGGTTCTATGTTATTGCTTCAGCACTCAAAACACACTTTCATCACAAACCAGCCCCTCTACAGTTTGCAGCCTTTGCTGTGTATAAGCAAACAGCAAAAACCAAAAATCACACCACAGGGAAATTAAGCACGGCAGTAGGATGAGCTGATCATATTTTCCCCCTAAACCTGAAAGTGCTGCGTGGGCCTGGAGCTCCATCCATCAGATGGGGGATTTTTCCTTTTTTTCCCTGTTTAGTTTGTAGCTCCTCTTTTGTCCCACCTTCTCCTCTCGTTCAAGTCTTCAACTAATGGGATACAACTTAGTCTTGCAACACCAGCAAGATAGTTCTGTTTCTTAGCAAAAGTCTTCCCAAACTATCTACACTGATACGACAACGTACTGGTTTTAAGGAATAACACAAATTTAAGATCCATTAGATCTGCCAGAAAATGACATCAAACCAAGACGATCCAAGCAATTACTAAGCTCAGATAACCCTAATATTCTCTCATTTTGCAAAAGGGGATTAACTGCTACAGTGGGGCCTCTCCTTATTATGATTAAGACTAAGTTAAAAATCAGGATTAGATCATAAAGACTCACTGCATTTAACTCAGACTGATCCACACACGCTGGGTTATTGATTTTACCCTCCTCCATTTTCTCTCTGTTAGGATGTTCAGCGTCTGACTCTGCAATACTGATGTCATTGGAGCTCATCAGAGTGAGCTCTGGTTCTTCCATAATACCACATCCTGACTCCGTCTCCTACAAAATAAATTAGACAAGACATCAGCGTAAAACAGAAAAGTAATAAAAAAGCCCGCTGTTTCCAGCACTAGGAAGAGCTGTTATCCTGTCAGAAAGGGGAGGCTCATTCAACATGTAGAAGAAAGAAAATCTGCCCCCAAGCAATAAATGAAATACAGAGAGACCACTTTGCCTGAGGATTTGATGTCCGCAAAACCTGGAACTTAAATTCAATGCAAAGGCTTTTATATAGCAGTGTTTAAAAAAAAACAACAAATAACCCAAAGCAACAACAAAATCTCCACCTCTGCTCCACTCACCTCAAGTTTAAATTACTCAGTTCTAAGACAAACTTTTTTTTTTAAAGCTACAACAAAGCTATTTCCTTAAGTTTGCGTATGCTTTGGTTAAATTATTTACCTCCTTCAGGCTTCTCAGTGGGGCCAGGGGCTCCCCAGCTCAGTAGCTGTGCCCTGGAAGGCAGAGGCAGGTGTTACACCAGCTGGTGCTGAGAGAGGGAGATGCTATAGGTCCTCCAACCACCACGGAACTCCAGCTCACTTTAGCTACTGACAGCTATTTCAGTGCTATGATCTGAAAGTAGCAGTAAGGCAGAAGTCCAGGAAACAAGCAAGTCAAACTAGAACTGTAAAAACAACACTTGCCAAGCTTTCAGATATTGAGGATCTAAAATAACTCGGTGCAACAACAGAAAACCCAAAAGAAAAGCCTGCCCAAATCACTGCTTTTGGAAATCCGTTGTACTCACCCAGACTGGGATACGAAATGAGCTGCTGGGCACAGAATTAGAGTGTTTTTCACATCTTTCCAGGGAAGAACCGTTCTGTCGTACGACAGCCTGTAAATGGATGTCTGAGTCTTCCAAGTTAGTTTCTCTGGGAACCCTGGCAGGTTTCTGTACTTCTGGAAAGCCTTGCTCTGGCTCCTTTATATTCCTATTGCACCGAGAATCCAGCTCCACAGCTTTATCTGCTTCATAGACGTGAGAGGATTTTTCAGGAAGCTTCACATATTTCTTATCAAATGCCTCCACAGGTAATTTTTCAGAGGACGTTGTCTCTTTTAGTAAGTGTGGAGGGAAAGGTTCCTCCACTGTAACCGGTCTGGTATTTAGCGGATAAAATGCTTTTTGCTCTTCCAGTGGATTCAGACTTCTGTTTCGCAGATCTTCCATTGAACACTGGAGATTAATACGTTCCAGACTTCTTGCCAGGTCTTCATATTCTCTGGCAGATGAAATACAGTTCTCATTGTTCCATTTTTTAATTCCAGGGGTTTCTTCAAAAGATCTCTGTAACACAGCACAGAGGTCCTCCGGCTGATCAGCATTCTGACAGTGACCACTCAGAGTAGACTCTAATTGCAGTGGGTGAAAAGATTCTTCAGATCCTGTTTCAGAAATTATCAAGAGTCAAAATTCTAGCTAAGACAACAGAATTTCAATTTGAAGTCCCTCCATAATGAAACTTTTCAGTAACGTATAATAAGTAATTTAGTAAATAGGAAGAAACATTTTGTTTAAAAAACGTCCACTTAAGTTTCTTCAAACATTACATAAAAGGATTCCTTCACTGCACAGAAAACAACTTCAAGCAACAACACTTTGTGTTGCTTCTTTTAGAATGTGTTTAGGGTCAGAGTTTGCGATGGTGCTGACATAACTACGTGGAAAGTCAATGGATTTTACAATTTCTACTCTGTAAATGGAAGCTCTTTGAGTCCCTTTTGGGCAGCCAACAAAGCCTCTAGAACAGGAAGAAAACAATCCAAACCAGCATTACTTGGGCAGAAGCTCTTCAAAGCAGAAGAAAACATCCAAATTGGAACAATGGTTGCTCTTCCTACAAGTTACAAGATTGCACCTTAAATTGCCTTTCCCTTAGGATCTATGCATACAAATCAAGATTTTTTATTTTTTCCAAAAGGTTTGGAAAAGAGAAAGATCAGGTGTCAAAATTTTAATTACTGGGGAGGCATTTCAGCAGTACTGCACTATACAGTATATGCTGTAGAGAAAGAAATAAAATATATACAGAATAGTCACTTGCAGCTTTAAATAAGTTTCCAAAAATTTTATGTATAAATATGCAAATAAGAAAGATAACTGACTAGGAACATTTACATTATAAATACAAATATTACTCAAAATATTGAGCTGAATTTCTGTTACCATTCAGCTTTCTGTTGGAGCACCTTAAAATGCTGCAACACCTGGCTCCTGATCTTCAGGAATATTTAGATTACTACTAGTTGCCTTTGGAATTTCAGATTGGTCCTTTCCTTTAGAATACATGAATATCAAGTTAATTTGAATTCAACTGCAAAACATTAAAAAATACTTCTCCTGCTATGAGCTGCAATTAATGCCGCTGTAGAATCATAAACTTTTAATCTACTAAATTAATCACTAAATTGTAATTTAAAAGTTTATTCCTTCCTCTCTCTTCCCTCCCCTTTCATTTTGTAGGCAGATAAAGCAGTTCTATAATCAGTCCAAATCCCACAGCGTGCAGTGCGTAATGACTGTTGGTGTGACTGCACAGCGGGAGAGGAAAATTCAATGGTTTCTTGAAGGATACATTATATTAAAAAAATAAATGAGTAGAGAGATTCTAACACATACACCTCAAAGTTTTAATCAATTTATGGAACTTCCCTAATTTCCTCAAACTTACAAAGTGATGGATTTGCACAAACAAATATTTGGAAAAGTCGTTAAACTGACAGTTTCAGCCAGAGTTCATATTTCTTCACTAACGTCATAATTACTGCACAAGTAACGAGTAAAACAATATCTGTTCCAGTGACTTGAATACACAAGTCTGCTTTCGTATTAAGGTTATAATTGCTGAGGAAACAAAGACCTTCACAAAATGTAATTACCATTAAAGGTGGTGGAGAAGAGCATGTGAGAGAGCAGCAGCAGCAGCAGAATGAAGGCATTTCAAAGCAGAGCTGACAGAGCAGTGAGGAGTTTTTGCCCAGTTTCAGCACAGCAAACCCAGTGCAAGGGCTGGTATTCACAGACTGGCAGTGGGTTGATTTTGAAAGCATCGATCTGACTGCGCTCTACGTACCCAGAGTAACGTTTTCATTAACAGACTCTTCTGCTGCTGCAAGGTTGTTTGCCCCGCTTGTTTCAAGACTAGAAGGCAGATTTTTTCTTTGTATATTCAAACTGCTGTTTCCCACTTCTAGAAACGTGGACACATCTTGACTTTTTGTTGAAAATTTTGAAGTCTAGTAGTAGAAAAAAATAATTTTAGTTATGATTCATTTTCTTGGAAATATGAAGGATAAAAAGCTAAAGGTACTATTTGATTTTTGGATCACATTTCTGCTACAAACAGCAAAAATGCTTCCAGTTCTAAGTATATCAAGGAATATTATCGTGTTTCTTCTAAACAGAAGACAGTATAGAGATTATACATTTAAATCTTACAGAAATCTTAAGCCAAAGTACTTCCTCCATCAGAGTTTTTCTGTAGTACCTTGCTGAATTCTCTACTGTCTTGTGAAGTTCTGTATTGAGAAGAGGATGATGAAGTATCATGGTCAAGACTTAGTTCCAAAGGCTGAAAGAGCTGGTGATGGAAGTTCAAAAAATCCATGTCTGTTTCAGGAAAATCAGGTTCAGCTGCTGGAGCTATAAGAAAAAAGGTTATTTAAAAACAAACACACCCCTCCCTCAAAGAAAACCCCAATGGACATCTCACACCGTGCTTCTATATGCAGTAAATACAGCGTATAGAATTCTGCAAGTATACAAATACTAGCTTTTAAAAAGAAATAAATTAAATCTTTCCAGCATCTAATTGTTCTGCTCTGATACAATGAAGGTACAAAAAAGCAGCAAGGAAGTGCTACAGTGATGTGATATTGTTTTTTTTAATGAAAAGATGACGTCCATAAGGTCTCTGTTCAGTGCTTGTGGCACTGCCTCAGAAGTAGTGTGGGTTTCCCAGTACAAAACACGCAGTGGAGCAAGTCCAATGAAAAATCACAAGGGTGACTACAGGAAGCACATGATATTCAAAGAGAAGCTAAAAAATTGAGTTTGTTCAATCTTAAGAAAAGGCTTGGGGGTGTGGGGGAAGAGGCACAGAAGTATCTGCTGTCTTCTACATTGTGAGACACAGCACAGAGAAGATGCAGTCAGCGTTCTTGAACATGCTTAGTGAAAGAAAAAGAGAATGGACACAAGACGGAACACAGGAAATTCTGGTTGGATACAATTAAAGGGAAAAAAAAAAAAAAACAAGAAGAAAAGGAAGAAGTTGTTAAGATGTTGCTCAGGGGAGTGGGGAATCTCTGTCCTTAGAGATATTCAGAACCTACCTGGACAAGGCCTGGAGCAACCTGGTCTAAGCTGGCTCTGCTGTGAGCCGGAGGGAGAATTTGGATCACGTAACTAGAAGTTCTTCCTGGTCTAGATTAATCTCTAATTCCATTATTCTAGCTTTTCAAGCATTCCAGGAGGAAGTGGTTCAAATTAAAATACTGGCACTATCTTCACGACAGCTAATAAAGATGTTCTTATTTTCATGAATCGTTACATTCTTCTAGAGAGCACAGAACTCCCACCAGCCTGTTAATCAGCATTTCATCAACTATGCGACCCTATGTGAGTAATGAAGTATTGTATATTATTGTCTCTACCTTCCTGAAGGGAAAGCTGTGCATGAACAAGTGATAAAATTGGCACAGAAAACAAACATGGTACCCTAGCCATGGTAGCAGGGAGCTGTGCAGAACTAGATGATGATCAGACAGACAGCTTCACCTTCTCGTGGATATGAAGCTCAATGTGAGCTAGCAATGTGCACTGGCAGCCCAGAAAGCCAACTGCATCCTGGGCTGCATCAAGAGAAGCGTGGCCAGCAGGTCACAGGAGGTGATTCTGCCCCTCCACACTGTTCTTATGAGTACACCCCACCTGGAGTAGTGTCCAGCTCTGGAGTCCTCAGCACAAGAAGGACATGGACCTATCGGAACAAGTCCAGTGGAGGGGCACAAAAATGATCAGAGGGTTGGAGCACCTCTACTATGGGGACAGGCTGAGAGAGCTGGGGTTGTTCAGCCTGGAGATGAGAAGGCTCCGAGGAGACCTTATAAAGGCCTTCCAGTACCTGAAGGGAGCCTACAGAAGAGATGAGGAGGGACTCTTTGTCAGGAAGTGAAGCGATAAGACAAGGGGTAATGGTTTTAGACTGGAAGAGGGGAGATTTAGATTAGATACTAGAAAGAAATTCTTTACTGTGAGGGTGGTGAGACACTGCAACAGGTTGCCCTGAGAAGCTATGGACAACTTCCACATCCCTGGAAGTGTTCAAGACCAGGCTGGATGGGGCTTTGAGCAACCTGCTCTAGTGGGAGGTGTCCCTGCCCATGGCCAGGGGGGTTGGAACTCGATCTTTAAGGTCCCTTCCAACTCTAACCATTCTGTGATTCTATATCTGATCAGAAAATCTTTTTTTTTTTTTTTTTGCATTACACGAAGAATGTCACGTACCATCAAAGCTCTTGCATGTACAATCCTTAGTGCCTTTAAAATATAAGCTGAATATAAATAATACAGACTAACACATAACACTGAGTAAACTCCTCCTCATTCCATATAGAGAACACAGCACAAAAATGCTTTAACATGGCAAATACCTTGGAAACATGTTTTGTCCTCTGAGTAAGAGTTCAAATCTCCAGAACATTTCCTCATGATCCGCTGTATCTGACTTCCTTTATAAAGGTACCTCTCTCCTTTGGGCAACTGAGTTTCAAAAACTCCAGACAAATTCTCTTGCCTCTGCTTCAAGGTAAGAGGCAGTGAGGATTTCCAAGGGCAACTTGCTGTTTCTCTCAAAATTCTATCTTCTGTACTATCAGAAGACAATCCTGAAACAGGAAGCTGGATGTTCACAGTTTTGTATATAAACCACTTACACAAAGTCATCTGAAAACACTGCTTAATATCCTGAAATATTCATAAAGAGCTCAGGGGGTTTGTTTCTTTAATTGTCTCCTGTCAACACTCCTGCCTTACCACATATTTCCACAAATTCAAGCTGATAATATCTAATTAGGTAGTGCTCAGTACAGCTTAGCACTTACAGACTATGTAGACTTAAGAAATACTGGAAAAAAAAAAAGCAGAAAAGCAAAGCTACAAACAAATCATCTTAGGATTTGCTATAGCTTTCTGATGTCAATAAATCCCAGATTTGTCACATGAGCTATGAAGTTTATTACTCAAAATAACAATTACCAGTTTAGAACATTAGGGTTAAAATGAGCCACTGATACCTCAAGGCTGTAAAGGCTGTAAAAACTGTAGTTTTCAAAAATTGCTTTAGAACCATGGAATAACTCATGTACACATATGTTGTTTATGAGATCAGATGTGCCAGATTAACAAAATATTAGGACTTCAAGTAAATAAATCCACAGGTCACTATCCAATAACTTTCAAACTCAATTCCCATGTTCATAAGTGATAACATCAATATACAGAGGAGAAAATATATGTATAATAAATGAATTTTTAATTTTATGAAAAGCTAATAGGATCAAGAGGCAGACTGCAGGCAAAAAAGGATATGAACATGTATTTCCCAGAAAACTATTAAAAGTCAATATGGCATTCAAATGACATTTTCACAAGTAAGTTATTAGGAATTGCTAGGTTGACAAGCAGATATTGGAACAGTTCTCTTAACAGCAAGACAACAATCATGGCTCTGTAAAAACCTAGGATATATACTGATTAGAAAACTTATCACTGTATCATTTGGGGATCAGTTTCTTAAAAAATTTTGCCACTTGAAATCTGCAGTTGCTTAATAAAATATCCTTTGCCAAAAGTAGATGTGTTATAAGATTAAATTATTATAAAAGTTAAAAAAAAAATCACAAACACATAATGAAACCTTCTAGTTATACTCAACTCTGTAAGATATATTGATCATTCTTAAGTGAAGTTCCACATTAGTGTATTTCAGAAGACCTTATGTCCAGTGAGTTAGACCCATTCTGCTATAAAATAAAGAGAAGACAAGAGTTTTCCTTCTACAAGAACAACAACAAAACCCAAACACTTACCAGTGTCCACAGGGCTTGCATCCAACGTTTCACTGGTCAAAAAGCTTCCAGTGGAAATTGTTGAAGATAAGTCACAGGGTGTTCCTTGCACAAAAGCCTCCGAACCTACGTTCGTGGATACGACTTTAGAAAGTACTTCCTAGGATGAAATCACACCTATTACCGTGCATTCCAACAGCCATAATGGAAGCTTTAAAACCACACTTTTAATTCTGAGCTCAGTTCAAGTGTAGAAGCCTTCATGCTCTGTGCAGTCAGGCAAATACAGACTCATCATTGCTCAGCACAAAACATTCACACCCAATGTCTCAGACACATCACCCCCCAACAGCCCCCTCCCCTCAACACACACACGCACACACACACAATTATAAAGCCTCTCAGAACTGCATACAAATCACGACACCTGGAAGATAAAATTATCTTCTGGTGGTCAGATTTGGCTATTTCTCATCACAGACCTACTGCAGTAGAATTGTAGATCTCAGAGGGACATATATGCAATACATGAAAAACTCAGGAATTTTACAAGTACTTGCAATATTGAGCCTTTTGTAGACAGGAGACCAACTTAAAAATGTAATTCTATTAAACTAAAAATATACAAAGTATTCTAAAATATTATCTTAATTTGAGGTAAGCTCTACAAAGTCAGGAAACAATAACGAGGATTCTTGTACTTCCAAATTTTGAAGAATTAGATGTAAATATTTCTTCCCAAAGTCTGAATTAAAATGAGCACTAAGAAAATCTAATAAACCCTTTCCCTACATTTTTCATTATATACTACCTTAGATAAATATATCTAACATACACATATAAAATGTGTACATTTGAAAGCAATGTTATATACAGCATTTCTTTAAATAACGTTTTTATCTCCTGACAAAACAATGGGATCTTTGGGGAAAGCCAGGGGATATCACTGTTGTTGATTTTGGCAAGACTTTTGACACTGTCTCTCACAGTATTCTTGTATCCCAGTTTGCATGTCAAAACCCGGATGGATGGATGGATGACAAGACGGGTGAAAAAAGGCTGAATTATCAGGCTCAGAGGACAGTGATTAAAAGGCGTGGAGCGTGATGGGGCTCCTTCCTAGAACCTGTCCTCTTTAACGCCTTTGGCAATGACCCAGGGGAGGCAAAAATCATACTTTTATCAAGTTTGCAGATAACACTAAGTTGGGAGAAGCTGGGAGGACCATACGATACACTAAACGGCAGGGCTGACATCTAGAAGGACCCCACAAGGTTGGCCCTACAGGATTGTTATGGAACTCAGAGCACGAAGAAACGCGAAGTCCAGCACCCAGGAAGGGAGAATCCCACGTATCACTGGGGAGCAGCCTTGTGACAAAGGACCCAGGGGAGCAGAGAGCGAGCTGAGTGTCAGCACACGGTGTGCCCTGGCAGAGAAGAGGGAGAACAGAATCCTGTTCTTTATGAAGAGGAATACAGCCAGTAGATCCATCACAGTGGTTACCTCTCTTTACTTGGTCCTTGTTATACTGCTGCATCTAGTAGACTAAGACAGCAGCCAGTCTTAGCCCCTCAGTATGAGATAGAACGAATTTCTCACAAAATAAAGAATAAGATCTGTTATATGGCTATTTTGATATGACTAACCGTAGTATCAAGTCTGAATGATGGTCCAGAACGTGTTGTAACTCCCTCTCCAACTTCAGCAGCAAGAACCGGTGAATCTTGAGCCACTTGAGAATCCTGGGACTGGGCTGAACACAAATATAACAGAAGCAATAAGGAACAGAAAGCAATTTTTGAGTTCAGTCAGCAATATTTTTTGAACACCAGATGGCAGTAATACTCCGCTGCTGCTGTCTTCACTATTAGGGCACCGATTTTGTCCATCCTTACAACTTTCTTCTCCACTGTACCACCAACTTAATTGGCAATCAGTGGTTCTCCTCGACCAGCCTTCCTAAAACTTTTAACTACCACAACTGCTCTCTAGAGAGCACGCAGGAAGAGCTACAAATTCATACTCCGGTTTTGCAGAATGAAACGTGGCTTTGCTGGTGTTACTACAATCGTTTCATTGGGGTGGGGGGGAATCTTTTGCCCTCTACCATTACAATGATTACAAAGAAAAGCAGACTTTCTAAGTAGATCAGAGAAACCAGAAACACAGAATTACTTAACTATAGCATGACTACTACCATGGAACTGAATCACCTTTGCCACAATGCCCTTACACATAAAAATATGTAAGCTGTGTAAAAGAAGTACCACAACAGCACCAGAAAAATGCTGTTTCTGTATTCAGTGCCAACGAGGACCTTCAAAGTTTGACAGTTCTTCTAAGATTGTAAATTAATTGCCAACAAACAACTCTAAAATGAGTATTCTTATTTCCAGTAACAATTTTCAAGTAAGAAGTGCTAAATATCAAACCGAAATTAAACAGTAGAAATTAAGCAGGTATGTTTTCTCTCGATTCTACCAGGGTTGCTTGTGACAGAGACGTTTCAAATCCCCAGCATTTGTAAGATCTATACTTAGGTACATGTCATAACATTTTGTCAATCCTAAGTTTTGTACAAACTGAAACTCAATTTCTTACTAGAAGGTTGAGTCCAGTTATTCCATTCTTCCAACTACACACAAAAAAAGGGGCTTCCTCTGTGAGGCAACACCAGTGAACTATCTCTACGATGTGATAATTATGCATCTCAAACAATATGAAGTATTTTGCAACTTATTTCAGGTAGGGGAAAAAAAAATATTTAAGTGGAACTTCCTATGTTCCAGCTTGTGCCCATTGCCCCTCATCCTATCGCTGGAAACCACTGAAAAGAGTCCGGCTCCATCATCCTTCAACCCACCCTTTAGGAACTTGTAAACATAGATGAGGTCTCCCCTCAGCCTTCTCTTCTCGAGGCTAAAGAGCCCCAGCTCCCTGAGCCTTTTCTCGTAAGGGAGGTGCTCTAATCCCTTAATCATCTTAGTTGCCCTACGTTGGACACACCATGATGCAGTGGTGTGATTGAGTCCAGACACACTGCAGAAGTCTGCTCTTCTTCTTTGGAGGAGAATACAGGAGCCAGAGGATCCTGAAAATGAGCAAGGCCTTGAAGAAAATTCCTTTGCTGAGCATGAGAACTGCAATCATATAATCTCTTGGTATTTAAGTATCTCCATAGGAGGAAAAAAGCACAGCATAAAAAACTTCTAAGCTCAAAAGAAAGTAGTAACAAGAAGCAGTGGCTACAAATGGCTATAAGATTCAAATAGACTATTTACTTTATAATTGTATAAAAAATTAATGCTGGAAGAAGCTACCAAAGAATTCTCCATTTCCCGATACCTCTACCTCAAGATTAGATACTCTTCTGAAAGAAATGATTGTATTTTCTAAAGGACATGAGAGTGACAAGTAGTAATTTAGGATACATATGAGATGAGATTCAAGCATTTAATACTCCCTTGTATATAAATTCTATGGAGAGTTATGCTACAAATGTTTCATTACTATACTGTAATAACCTGCATTGTTCTTGTGATATTAATACAAGGAATGAACAGTTGCAATTTCATGCTATAAACCAAATTATTTAATTCAAAATACAACATGCTCATATCTCATTACTTCAGTACATTAGTATCCTTTAAAAAAAACCCTGTATTTGGTGACTCATAAAGGAGGGTTTTTTTATTCTTCTCTCCCCCCTTCAAAATAATAGTGCAAGGTTCTCGTTCCTAAAAACTTCCTGACATTGACATGGGTCTGTCATGCTTTAAGCTCCTGGCTGCCACACTGTCACAAAGAATTTGTATTTAATATCCAGAATGCATTTTCTTTTTCTCCTCAACAGAAATTTCAGTAAAATAGCAGCAAAGGTGCAATTTGAAAGATAACAGACCAAACAACAAACCACTCACTGAAGACAACACAAAAACAGAGATTAGTCCAAATCCAACCATGTAGACAAAAGAAGGTGTACGCCATAGTTTGCTAAGCTGGTGACAGACAGGACAACCTGTCACAATAATGAATTATGAACAAATATTTGGAATTAATAAAAATAGATTGAAATCTCAGGTTAACTTGGTTCACACAAAAACCATACATGCTTAGAATAACATGTCTGTATGGGGGAGCAATACACAAAGATAATCACATCTGGAACACTGCTCAAGGGGACCACTGAAGATGAATAGAGAAAAGCCCGTTGATATGTAATGAAGGAGAACTATGAAAGAGATGCATGTATCAAATCCAGTTCCTATTTTCAGGCTGACTTCTTAAGGAAATTAGGTTTATGTCATCAAACTGCCTGTCTCATCTGTGGGGTTACTCTGCAATTCCGTACTAACAATTTGCATTCTATTACCCCACTGTAACCAAACTGGATTGGGAAGAAGAAATATTGAGTGTCCAAAGTTCCAAACTCATCCTGTCGTACATTGGTGCATGGTAAGAGAGAGCAATTCAAATCTGAGCCTCACTGGTGGCACTTACTGCCACATCTCTTGAACAGCTACCTGTCCTCTCAGCTAATTGTAGAAATTAAAAATTGCCTGTTACACAGGAACAAGTGATGTATCAAAGGAAACTCACATTTATTGATAAAGCATCCAAGCAGATCTACCAAGTTTATCTTTTTAAGAACCTGTATAACTTTTACATTTTTAACTTTAATAGTTTATTTTGAAAAAGCACATGAGCAGTGATTAACAGGATTTGTGCACATCTAGTGGTTCCGTAATCATGAAAGCAGTACAACTCGTAAGTTGCAAAGCTTTACATTATTTGAATGAAGGCGGAAACCACCAAGAACATAACTTCAAAGAGTAAGGTCAAAGATCACATATACAAAGCACTTGTTTGTTCTCACCTTTAGAAATACAATTATGTCTTGAAAACATGGGTAAATTGCAAACACATTCTGGGTAGACTCAAGTGACAAAAAAAAATAAAATATATATAAATCCCACAAATATAAAATAACCAAAGCTGCTCTTACAAGTAACAGCTTAAAATCTACCTTAAATTTCCCCTTCAGAAATTTTCTATTAAACACTGACTGTAGATTTCCTTGCTGAAGATACAGCACTAGTTACCGAAAGTACCACGGAGGTTTCACAGCCTTCAAATTACAAAGATACTGTTGACAGTTTTGGTTGTTGAACTGAGGACAATCCTCTTAAATACATAATCACAAGAAGCTTAGCTTTTTCTTTTTTAATAAATAGAGATGTTCACATGAAGTTTCCTAATCTTCTTACATAAACCATCACACTGCTCATATATAATACTTGCTGATGTAAAAAGACACTACATGAAGATTTTTCCTATTAATTTGGTAACAGCTGATCTAACAATGCTTCAGAAAAAGACAAGCCGCCGTCTTCAAATATTGTTAAAAAAGACAAAACTCCTTAGTGATAATTTAAGTTTAAATATAGGTATATTTCAAAATGAGTATTCTGAGAATTAAAGAAAGCAATTGAAAGAAAATGAGCTTATATGTACTTATTCACAAACAACTTCAATCCCTAGTAAATCCTGATTGAATCAAAAAGGATGTCTCAACCCAAACTAAATGAGAAGTTATCTTAAGATTTGGGGCAGCAGTGAAATTTCTAGCAAAACCAGGAGGTGCACACTACATAGCTGTATTGCTTGTAAAGATGTACATATAAGGTAGCAAAGTTGCTGAAAACTCCTTTGCGGCTCTAGTAATATATTTATTTTAGATAGACACTGAAAACTGTACTGGACCACAAGATGTTCTCATCTTGTAATAAGCTTCAAATTGCTTTAGTCCATGTTTTGCAAACTGTGTAACAGTGTCCTGGGGTGCATTAAAAAGAGCACGGCCAGTAGGTCAATGGAGGTTATCTTCCCCCTCTACTCTGTCCTGGTGAGGCCACATCTAGAGTACTGTGACCAGTTCTGGGCTTCCCAGTTCAAGAAGGACAGGGAACTACTGGAAAGAGTTCAGTGGAGGGATAGAAAGATTATCAGGGGACTGGAGTACCTCTCTGATGAGGAAAAGCTGAGAGACCTGGGTTTGTTTGGCCTAGAGAAGACTGAGAGGGGATCTCATCAATGCTTATAAATATCTAAAGGATAGGTGTCAACAGGATGGGCACAAGACAATGGGCACAAACTGGAACACAGAACATTCCATCTCAACAGGTTCCTGCCTGATGAAGCTGCAAACCTGAACACTCTACAGTCTGGGAAGAAGACACCTTCCTTGGGAAGAAGACACACGCAGTAAAATCAGCGATGCTGAATGGTATTCACGTAATTCTGAGAAAGAAGATGATTTCCTCACCCGAATCAAAGGAGTTTTCAGCAGGCATCATCAACACCTCATGTAATGATCTCCTTGACTGTTTGCTTTGCCTTGGACTTCCATTAGAGATGTGTTCCTCGTAGTTTGTTATGCTTAAAGGACACCTGCCTCCCTCAGGAAAAGCACAACTGTAATGTTTCACAGATGCAAACTTCCCAGTAGTCAAAATGGGAGATCCTCCACCAACAGAATCAGTTTTATCTGAATTTAAAACATTTGTTAACAGTTTAGATATAGAAATACAATGTTTTCCTTCATTACAAACATTAAGATGCACCTTCTGTTCTACAAATAACCTGCTGAATTTGTGCAGTGTTCCATTCTAACACAGTCAGCCACATGAGGTCACTAAAAACCTTTGCATTTCACAGTTTATGGATTGTACAGGTTAAAAGATTATACAATAACTTCTAACTCAACTAAAATATTTCTTCAAAAAAATTAAAACAAATTGGTGAACTTGCTATGTGGAAAAAAAAACTTTCAGTAATTTTTCCAAATGCAGAGACAATATAACTTCTCTGCTCTGGCTTAAGACTTCTTTTCTTCCCAACCTGCCCCACAAAACAGCCTTCTTTGGTCACACAATCCAATAAAAACCTCAAGTTCAACTTTTTACTACATACCATGCCCCACGGTTAGATAATATAGGAATAAATCACCTGTGCATCATAATGGGATTATACAGCAAATGAGTATTCTTTACTCTAGAATTCCACTGGATAATATTTCAGAAAACTTTTTTGCTGTGTATTTTGATTTTTAACCTTTTTTTAAATTAAGATGTGTAACACTAAGTCAAGTGCTTTTGAGACTACAAATATATTCTTCCATAAAAACTTTCACCAACAAAACTTGTCATCTAATCAAGATACCAAATTAGTCCAACAAGAATAAACTGCATAAACTGATGCTGACTGGCATTAATTACTTTAATTAAAAAATATACATATCAGATATGTCATTTTACTTAAGATGAATGCCAGCCTGACAGGCCTACTCAGACTGTTCTGCTTAGCCCTTTTAAAAATCACTGCTACAATATTAAAACTTTTGCAAAATATGCATTAAATTCTAGCTATGGAGAGAGTTAAATAAATTGAAATGTTTACATTAAGAAAACATCAGTTTGTTGTATCTGTTACTGAATGTTCCTTACAGAAAATTACAAAGCACTACATGCAGACTGGAACAAACAGACTTGGAAAATACTTGCTTTGTGTAGTTGCTCTCCCAAGATTTTTACAAAAAGAGTGTTTTGTAATAGAAAAAAAGTCTTTTAGAAATGGTCATAAAAAATTCTGTAGAAACTTGATACTAACTCCTTATTTAAAAGATTTCACACTCACTTTCTTGGTACGCTCTAAAGGTAAGCCTCTAAACACCTTCCATCAACTCTGATGCTTCTCTTCACAATTATCGTACAATTGTCTGCCTACACCAAACCTGCCCAGCAGGAAAATCAACAGGGAACTTAAGTCACAGAATTATGGTGAATCTTCTTTTCTTGGTGAATTTTTGTTTTGATTATGTTTTTCTAGACCAACACTGACAGGATAAGCTTTCTCTATAACTCACTTTGCTTGTATACGAGTTATACCTTAAAATAAGGCAACAGTATCAGCTATTATTTCACGATCTATCATCTCAAAATCTTTTCAGAAAAGATTACATTTCCTCCAATCTGTATTTCTTAGGAACAGCAGCATTTACCATATTATTTTATATCCATACATGCATTACCTGCATAAGAAACGTTGCAACTCTTCGGTGTGTCTACCTCTGGTATAACACTAAGTTCATGTTGTTCCAAGTCAAGCCCTAACTTAACTTTCGTCACAGGTGGTTTGGAAGATCTCCATTTCTGTTCTTTGAACAGAACTTTCTCTGACTGGTCTGTAAAATAAAGTTTTGCAGTTTAAATTCCTCTAGCATGTTGCAATAATATATATATCAAATTCACTTGGGGAGATGGAAGAGAACTCCATCTCAGCTGCAAAATGAGAAAAATTATAATGAGAAGTACTATAGAGCCTTACCAGTTTGCTCAGCTGAACCGACGCACTGTGAAATCATTTCACTTCCATGAAATTTACTCCTGCCACAATTCTCTTGCCGGTGCTTTCCCGAGTCTTGGAAAAATTCAGTCCTATTAATCCAGTCAGGCTTTTGTGCCTCTGTCATTTCTTCATTTGTGCGGATATGTCTCACCTTAATGGAGGGGGGAGTGATGGGAAGCATCTGTATATAACATTATATTTACACACATTTATCAAATCAGCATTTTTTTGGGTGTGTATTCCATTCAGGACAACATTGGGCCCTTTGAGAAAGTAATTCAAGTATGCAAGGTACTGGACAGACTTGCTTGGCTTACAAAAACACTTGGACATACAGATATTCTATTTAGCTCCACAAGCCTAATGTGCTAAAAACTAATTATTTACATTTTCAGGGCCTTTGTTAGAATAGATCAGAGTACTCAGCATATTGAACAGGAACAACTCCTGAAAAGTCTGCTCTTAGTTTTTCAACTGAATTTAGGAATTTTAGCTGTTTGGAGACTGTAAAAGCAAGAGACAAGGACTCTAGGCAGCAGCCATTTTTCTAAGATGGCTTCTGTTTATACATACATATATTTAAAAAAAAAAAAAAAAAAAAAAAAAGAGGGTAAAAGGAGCTTCTTTAGAAACTCAAAAATAAACTTGGATTTTTCTTCCGTTACCCAGAAACAAGCAAAATTACAAGGCAAGATCGCAGCTGCCAAACAAACTTCCTAACACATACACATAAAAAGACAAACTTAAAAAAAATAATCTATTCAAAATACTTATTATATCCTTTGAGGTACTGCTTAAATATTTTAACACAAGAGCCACTCTACATAGAGCTGCATTTCTAGGGCTGAAGAAAACTATACCCAGAGATATTTCAGACAACATAACTATTTCAATCAGCATTATATTCAGAGACCAAGCACGGAAGTTCATACTATTTCTGTTAGACTGAACAAAACTGCACTCTGGGGGCTTACAGAAAAGAACTACTGATTACAAATCACAAGTCCCAGTTAAAATTTTCATTATGGTAAATCACCTAAAACTATCAACACTCCATGGGATACTTTGCTAATTGGTAGGATTCACTCTTAAGTTTGATCACCTACTAGATGGCTCCCAATGCAAAGCATTTATAAAGCTTACCTTCTTGTTCAGAAATTCTTTCAAAGCCTCATGCTGCCTCTGCATCTGTTCTTTCAATTTATCTTGCTTCTCTAACAGTAGTTGTTCTTGTATTTTCTGTCTAGAAAGAAGAGCTTCTCTTTGTGCATCCAGCTGCTCTTGCAGTTCTTTCAAATACTTTTGCTGAGCTTGGATGGTTTCTGATGAGGCCAACACTCTGTCCCTTAAATTCAGTATATCAGAATAATTTAACAAAGACGCATTTCCCGTTTCGGATATCAAGCACTCCTCAATGCCCTGGGCTTTAGAATCTTCATGAGATGAAGTCACAGGCTCAGAAAGTTTGAGAGGCTGTTCAAAGCTTGTTTTGCTGGTGCTCTCTGCAGATCCTTGCCGATACGCCAGAGAATCAACTGAGGCTGCCTGAGCTATACGAGATCCCTTTGTTGCTGACATGAGGGGCATCTTATGTGGAGGCTCTTCTGAGCCTCTCATCTTCTGAGATACCTCTTTAAAGCACACTGTTTCTGAAGCCTCAGAGGAATCTTCTGCAGGCAAAACAAATTTAACGTGTTGTACACGTGCTTCTGGTTGTGTTCTCACTGCAGTGACATCTTTCATGACTAACTCTGATGGTAACTGGAATTGAGATAGTTCCCTGACACAATTACTGGCGGTTTCCAACATTCCCACTTGTTCCTGTGAAGGACAGCCACACAGCAAGCAAAACTCTCCACGCTTCACCTTCGATGCTTCTGAAAATCGCACATGTTTGCCAGGACAAACGTGATGCATTTGCTCTTCGTGTTTCTGTGAAGATGTTTTTTCCAACGTACACAATGTTCCTGAAAACACAGGCACTGACCGTGCATGCTCTTGTGCATGAACTTGTTCAGATGGCTGGTGGCGTGTTGGTTGCGCTCCTTGCCTCTGCATAAGTGGTTCTGAGATAGGCTTTAAATGAATTGATTTTGTTTCCACAAAGCCTGGCAGTGTTGCAGAAGTAGACAAGTATCTTTGCTTCAATTTATTCTGATACTCCTGTAGACGCTTTCTAGCTTCTTCAAGGGTCTGTTTGTGCAGCCTGAACAGAACAAAAACATGAATCATTCCAGAGTGGTGCAAAGACAAACACCAATTTCAACAATCAAAGAAATTCAAATTATTTTAAAACAAGCAACTCAGACTTCCATTTCATAAAGGAGTTTACCTGTTTTGCTGTAGAAGGCG
>QJSC01012565.1:304647-442860 GCA_003697955.1 Calidris pygmaea | reverse complement strand
GGCCTTGCTGGTCCTCCCCTTGATTCGTACCCACAGGCACTCGACTCTACTATTACCCTCATTTACCTCCACACATTCGTATTCCTCCCTAACATACAGGGCCACTCCTCCTCCTCTCCTTCCTTGCCTGTCCCTTCTGAAAAGCTTGTAGCCATCCATTGCAGTACTCCAGTCATTTGATTCACCCCACCACGTTTCCATGATGGCAACTACATCATAGCTTTCATGCCGCATAATGGCTTCCAGCTCCTCCTGTTTATTGCCCATACTACGTGCATTCGTGTAAATGCACTTTAGCTGGGCTGGTTTTCCTGTCACTTCTCACTCAGGGAGCAATGATCCAGGAGAGCCACATTTTCAAGGCAATCAGACTCTCAGAAGAGCACAGGTTGTGCAAATGATTCCAGATTTAAAAAAAAAAAAAATTACTTTCCTTCAACACCTTCAATAAATTCCTCTCCTAAAGGCAGCTGTTTGAGATTTAGACAGAAAAACATAAGGTGGCTTTTTTTTGGTAAAATCTTTTCCCCCAAAGATTTATTTCTTTCTTGAAAAAGGATACTTGTACATGTATAATCATTATATGATTCTAATACGATTTCACTAACAGGTATTTTAAACAGACATGCTGCCTCTGAGACTATGCAAAGACAATCCAATATTCAAAGTCCAGTGATATCACGTGAAATAAAAGGTTCTACATTAGACAAATGGAAGCTTTTACATGTACGAACATCTGATTTGTCGCCTAGGAAATAAAAACTGATTGTCTTGACTGATATAATTTAAAATTGGCAAAGAGTGCTCTTGATTTTTATACAGATAATTAAAAAACTACACACAATTATCTACAATTCTTCACCTCACGTTCCACTTTGTTCCGCTGATCTGCGGAAGGAACACTGTGGCTTTGTACCAGCTGACCTTGCTCTTCCTCCTCTTTTTTTTTCTTGGTCTCCTCCAAACAGGTTTGCATTTGGATCTTCAGAAGATCAGCCTCCAAGCGTGCTCTCTCTTCCTCAAGTTGTTTAAGCAAGGCCAGCTGTTCCTGTTTCTGTTGCTCTATTTGCTCATTCTATTGAGAAGAAAAATGAGGGTGATTCTCCAGAACTGAGCGACAAAGAAATCAAAGACCCCTCACCCACATGACCACACACAAAACTTCGTTCCAACCTACAGCAGAAATTTTATTGCTTGTGACAGGCATTTCCAAATCATAAGAGGCCTTTAAAAATAGTTCCAAAGTTTACAATAATAATTTTGCTTTACTAGCTAGATCTTTCTAATATCCCTGAGTCCATTTGCCATTGCGCTATTATTTGTTCTCAAATTAATAGAATGGATAAAACCAGAATGTATCTTGAATGATTAGATTCTCATTTTCCAGAGACTGCAAAAGAAGTCCTTTTCTTAAACTGAATTCAGAAGTCTACTTTGCATTTTATAGAGCTTTTCATTGGGAGTTCAACACATTCAAATGTTAATTCAAGCCTTATAAAATTTCTGAAATAGCTAACATATAACCACCTAAAGAGCACACCATAAATCACCAAAGTGGTTTGTTTATTTTTATTCTCTTTCCGGATACCTATCAGCTACAAGTCACTTAGATTCACGTGTAGCAACAGCATATATACTTTTAGAATGGAAGCGAAGAAAAATTTTGAAGTATTGGCAATGATGAAGTCAACAATAGCCTTTAATGAGACAGTCGGAACGGGGCTGTCAGGAAAAGCAAGCTGATAAAAAGCCAGACTATTCACATGTGGATGTGGCAATATATACACCTGGGCACGTGCAAAGTGGGAGAGAAAGAATGTTAAATAAAGTAACCACATTTTCAAAGAGGACCTGCTGCTACTTTCCCACCCCCCAAAACAATACCATTTTGTCATTTTTGTTTCCCAAATTTCTGAGCTTTAACTCTGCAATTTAAGGCTGCACCAAGACTCGAATTTCAACTTTTTTTTTTAAATTGATAAACCACCACATAATAGCTAGTAGGTCTCTACAGATACAATAAAAATTGAAAATATAATGTAGCATATACACAATACATATAAGGAAATAACACACAAAGTTATTATTGTCTAAATATAATAAATGTAGCATTCTCATAGACACAAAATACTTTCTGCATTTGTTTCACTGTTAATTTAAAACAAAAAAAAAACACAAAGCAAAAAAAATGAAACACTCAAGGTTTGTAAGTTTTCCCTGTCATATAAACACAATCCCACAGACCCTCCCATGTGATTACATGGAGTTAGCAAAGTTTTCAGACTTGAGTATTGTTGTCTACATCCTCCCTAAAGCAAAGATATTAATCTGTAATTGGGATTCTCATTTAGTCATAGGGTGGCATCCCTCGCCTATAACACTTATTAGATTTTAAGAAACTGGGGTTTTCGACTCTATTCTAAATTCCAGCCAGAGCTCAGTCATTTTTAAGAAGTTAATACGCAGAGGCTAGGTATAGAAAACATTACAGGAAAAGCGTCACAAGCTTGTTAAAAGAGTCTATGTTGCTGCATAACTTGAAACATTTTAAAGTCTTCTGCAAATTACTTGTTTTCTTAACCATAACTGAGATAGGAATAAGTAAACACACACTTACCCACTTTTGTCTCTCCTCTTCCAATCTAATTTTAGCTGCTTGCTCTTGAGGACGGGTTAGAACTGAATTTTCAGCTGCAACATTATTTTCCAACATTTTCACAGAGTCTAAAATACACATTATTTAACTGTAATTGCAGTCAGGAAGAGCCTTGGATCTTCTTTACATCTTGCTTTACAGCTTCCCAACCTCTCTAAACAAAATGCATAAGTTGCTCTTGAAAAGATTACCATCTCCATCCCACTACTCTGTCTGTCTCCATAAGCTGAAAAATAAGTTTTTTGTATTATTTAAGCCTTTCATGGCCCTTTATCACCTGTCTGTCTTGAATATACAGTAAGGGCCCAGCTCCAATGGGACTGAAGATTGCTTCCACCAAGATTACTTGGTAGCCTAACAGCAAGATCATCCTGAGCAATCAGGAGGCACACACATTAACCTCCCGGAACAAAGAGGGTCTAAAACTGGCACCTGCTGGACAAATGATCTAACATTTGGCTACTGCACAAAAAGTAAGTCTTCGTCCTGTACTATCAGCTTCAAATAGCAGCAAATTTTCCCCAGAAGCGTGTTTTCACTCATGCTGCAGTCTCCAATCCCCAGGCATTATGCTGGTGTATCCATGTACACCATTGAACTAAATCACTTAATCTCATTTAAAAAAACACACATCCTATGAAAGAAAAAAAAAACCAAACTTGATCACTTTAATGCTTCAGAAACCCCACTCAGTGTATAAGTTCACCAACTTTAGCACTAGCATAACCAAAAGAGCATGAAGGATAGAAATGGGAAGCAACGCCAAAATTATTTGGCTACCAAACAAAATGGAACATCTAAATGGTTCTAAATGACTCTGTCTTACACAGAGGCTTTTCAGAATGGTGCCTTGAAGCAGAAAAAACTCCCATGATTTCAGACACACCAGCTCTTGCCTGTCTCATGTATTTCTAGCTGTGAATCTCTGAAGCATCTGGCTTTTCCAGTTCAACAGTTACAGAAATTCAATGCCCAATTTTGCACTGAGGATTCTGCTCCTGGAGGGAAACACCTATTAAAGCACGGCAACACAAAGTGTGACAACAACTTGGGCAAGACTTAAAAGATACAAAGGTACTTTGAATCTCTTTCCTCCAACAGATCTTAATGAGCAAGTTGGGCATAAGAGCAAAAACCTCTCCTATTTGTGGTTTCAAGAAATCCATAATACACTGTGGGCAAAGACAAGGGAATTGTACTTTCTGGTAATGTGCAAACCACCACCACTAAAAATTCATTGAACAGTTTTGTTACAGTCGACCCTTACAAGTCTTTTTTTTTTCCTACACAACAAATTTTGATGCAAGTATGTATTACGTACCTTTGGCTTCACACGCTGTATTTTTCTGTTGCTCATGGTTCAGTTCTAAATCATATAATGGTCTCTCTTCGCTAGCAATTGTGCCTGATTCAATAGTCTCAATTTCACTTTGAATCTCCTTCTCACTTTTTGATGTCCACTCCTCTTTCTGGCTTCTAATCTTGTTCAGCAGTTTCTTTAAGGCAAGTTTTGACTGTGGTTGATGAGTTTTTGCTTCTTCATGATCTATAAAGAATATATACTGTTAAGAGTTTTGGGTAATGAATATCTTCACATCATAAAACCAAAAAAAAACCCTCCTTTTTTTTTTTTCTTACTTGCTTACACAGCTAGACAGATCTCAGGTACATTACCAAGTTTTAAAAGCTTAACAATATTTTCTCTTACCTGCAAAAGAGAAGCAGCAATTTGTCCCTGCATGCTAAAAAGAGGGCTAGGCTAGTTGTAGTGTATTGTAGTCAGACTACTTCTAGACTGCACTGTTGCAAAAATAAGCAGTGCTATCCCCCTGCCTGCCTGCCCTGTATTAACGCTGGCAACATAATGCATCACAGACTATAAAACAGATTGTGCCAGCAAAGGGACGCAGCAGAAATGCTTGGCCAAGCAGCAAAGTTCACTAACACACCTCTTGTTCATGTCACAGTACCCTGTACATGCCACAAACAGAGAGTGTATACACACACACACACCTGTTGCAGCATAAAGGACATCAGTAAGTAGACTTTCACACCAAGTCAAGCTTCAACTTTCAAATATTTCAAAACAAAACATGAAAGATATTTAAGTTCACATGCCAGCATCATCCCATAATTTACACTAATTATACACGAATAATTATGGCAACTAACAGCGTAGTTCTTAAAACAACTGAAAATTATTCTGAGTATACTAATGAACTGAAGTATATCAGAAATAGAAGTCACATTTTCACATTTAAATTCTTAATCATTAGACTATTATCATCCATGATAAACATCATAAACCACTTGATAATGAAATACTTCACAGGCATTAAGGAATTTTAGTACTTCAGGTATTTTAGTTAATACTAAAGTTAACTTATTTGATATATTAAACTAAATCTCATCTCTTCTCTTCTACTATAAAACCAAAAAGTTTAATATAAATGTAAAGTTTAAAAGCTTTACTTTCTGATCCATTGGGGATCTCCTCTTCTATTATCTGTCCCAACTCTTGCTGAGTATCACAAGCGGATTCTGGTTGAGTGTCACAAGCAGACTCTTGCTCCAAAGAGATATCAAGATCATTATCTCGAGATCTCTCAGAAGGGGCTGGCAAAGGCTGTGGCTCAAAGTGCACAATCAGGTCTTTTTTCATTTCTAATTAAAAGAACACAACCACATAAGATGACCAATTGGAATGAAAAGCAAACAACACCGCAAGACTACACTCATCTTTACATAAAAATCACAGACAGTGATCCATCACGTGGTCCAGGTGTGAAATCCTAGAAGATGAGTCAACCGTTCTCCCAGGATCACCATTACCGACTGAGGGGGTTACTGCCTACAAGGAGTGTGGGACACGTGGGAAGATCATATTGGGATTCTATGCTTGTTATAGATATTTAGGGGAGGAACTAAAGGTAGGGAAACTAAAGGATCAAGTTAGCCTGGGGAGGAACAAGTGTGAGGAAAAATACATGAATAAGGGGATAAAAGGGGCCAGTCAGTACACTTGTCTGACTGTGCCTGACGATCTGTCTTGTCTTCTAACCAAATTCCATTTCTAGGTGTTCTCCTTGGTGATGAACCCTCTATTTCGTATGCATATATGCACATGGATATATAAGGGCCAGCAACTGGAGTGGGGACCAAAAGCCACAAGGGCACCTGTGTCCAGAGTGCTGCTAAATGCAGAGACCAGAACGAGCACATATTATGTGGCTATGAGGATCAGTATGCAGTGGCCAGCAAATTGCAAGCTACACTAAACAGCAAGAACGATAGAGGCTTCGGATGTAGGTATCAAGCAGCCCTAAGACTGGGCCAGATATGAGAGACAGCCAGGGGATCTGAGAGTTGGCTAGTGGAAGGATCAGAAGATCCAAGCCAGCTACAGGGGACACCATGGGGTCTCAGGGTCAACGTAGAAACCTGCCAGCACACATGCGTGCATCTCAGAGAGAACTAGAGACCAGAGCATCCAGGGTCAGCTACTGGGTAGACTGAGTATTTAAGGTAAGCACCCACAGGGATCCATAGCATGTGCGTATTTGTGCATACATTCACATACCCAACCGGGTCTGTAGCAACAATTGGAGTAGAACCCTGGGGGTTCACATGCCCAGGAACCAACAAGCGGAGAGACAAAGGGTCCAGGGCCAGCTGCTAGGGAGGGCGAGTGTCTAAAGCCACTTACTGAGTGGTCCATAGCACATATTTGAGCATAGCAGTGTGCAAGAGGACACGGAGAGGTCACTGGAAGGCTACAGGGCCCAAGATGAATTACTGGGCAGACTGGGTGTCTAAGACCTGTTACTGGGGGATCCATAGTGTGACGAGTGGAGACCTGAGATGCAGGGGATGACTACTGGGTAGATGGAGTACCTAGCAGTCCTTCCAGCTGTTGGAGGGATCCATACTATCTACACAGACATATATCCCACTAACAAGCCTTATCCGGATCAGCCAGAGCAGTGAACAGGATGAGGCCATTTGTGCTGTTTGTGTTTAATGCAAGTGCTGTGTTGTCCTATGTGGCCATGTGTGTGTGCTGAAAGCCTTTTTCTGTGTGTGCCTACTGTGAATACACACATAGCTTGTCACCAGCTGGACCCAGGAACAGGCAGCTGCAGCAGCCTCTCCTCTACTGGGCTACCAGATTCAGCAATCTGCAACAAATTACTTACTCCTGTCTTCACTGTACATATCTTCAAATGCAAACTCCAGTTCTCTCTGCCATTCTTCTTTTATTTCCATGCGTTTGTATGCAGGCACAAAAACTTGAGGTGGCATCTGCGCTACAATCTGTTTTCTGCGCATCCGATCCATATTCTGCATTTGCTCGAGTTCTTTCAGAAGCCTCTCCCTGTCCTTCAAGTATAAAGAAGGGATAACATAAACATTTAGTGTTCACATTCAGACAGCCATATGTGAGGACTTATAAAACACTCCCATTTGGTTACCAGGAAGTTTGCTTAATCCTTAACATTTAAAGCTTATGCTAGGAAGAAGGTGCTTCCTTGGGAGAAGGCACTTTCTCAGGAAAAGGCTGCATCTGACCTGACCTATCTCAATAGTTCTGTTTTCACTTCTTAAAGGGAACAGTTTGAATATTTCCAGGACTTATACACTGACAGAACCTCAGTCTTTAAGGTAAAAACTTTGAAAAGTTTTCCAAAACCAAAAAATGAACTGTTGCCTTCTTAGTAATAAAATAATCTTTTCCCCTGAAGCACAAAATAACCAACAGCAATTAAAGCTGATGTGAAAAAGTATAGCTCATCAACTATTAAAAGTTTACCTTGATTATTACCACTTGGTTAATAGCTGGTTAAACATTAAGATAACAAAAATTAAAGGATGTTCTTCTAAAGGTTGGTCTTAATCTGTGTGCTTCCATTCTCCCTCCTTCCAAGTAGCCAAAAAGAAGGAAAAAAAGTTTGATGTTTAAACGCATTCTGAAAACTCTATTTAGTCCATCAATTTTCGTATTGTAACTAAAATTGCTTTACTAATCAGCTACCTTAACGCTGACTTAACACTGGTCATTTTGACATTAAAACCAGGCCCAGCTGCTTTGCTTACCTGAGCCAAATGGACCTTCTTCAAGGCATGACTTCCCCTGAGATGCGCCTTCTCAAGCTGCTCTCTTCTCTCCTTCACTGCCTCTCTCTGTAGTTCCTCCAAACGCTTCCCTTCTTCTGCAGCAGCCAACCGAGCATCTGGCTGATAGTCAATCAACAGTTTAGTCCATGAAGTTCTTTGTGGCAGTTTAAAGCATATGTAACAATAAATAAATGAGTAATTCAGTAGCAAAAGCAGTTTAAAAAAGCATACAATGCCATATGAGCACTCCCAAAGGTTTATAATTCTCGGTTGCAAGTGGGACCAAACTAGATTTTTGCCTTTGGAAAAAAACCGTATATTTACATGTTCCGTAAGTGTAGGTGTCAAAGTGTTCTAGTTTTGAGCTCTACTAGGGACAATCATTTGTATGATTTGTTATAGCAGAGAGGGTTTGGTTTTTTCCTACAATACCAGGTAAAGTGAATAATACTGTCATATTATAGACTGACTACTTTTATCCTCATGGTTTTCTTTTAAACAAGAGGAAGAAAAAAAAAAAAAAACAATCCAAAAGCATTTTCATTCTCATTTGGGAAACCAGAAAAAAAAACAGTCTGCAATTTTAAAAAAAGAAAAACCTTATTAATACATGAAAATTAAAAAATACTTAAGTAAAAAAAATTAATATTATTACACATAAACAAACCTATAAATACTAACATTTTGGAATTTTCCAAGACAAACCTGAGCAAACCATAGCACCTCCTCTTATTTGGAGGGTCTTATTATTGGAAGGTCTAGTCCTTCCAATGTTAAGAAAACCTAAAACTTCATGAATGAAAACTTCATGAATTCACTGAAAAAACTATTCATAAAACCAAATTTATTGAGAATGCTTCTCTAGTCTAAAAGAGGCTGATCCAGAACAGGACCTTAGATTGTGGTCTCACATCATCGATAAACCGAACTATTGTTTGGTTCACTTTTCAACAGCATTATCTTAGTTCAAAAATCAGCTCTAAAAGCTCTTGCTCAAACTGACACTTTTCCAGGTCCTCCCCTTCTTCTGATCTGATTTTGCCCTTTGTCTGAGTGTACTGTAAATGTGAGTAAGTTTTCCCATCTGGCAAAAATCTATTCACCGTTCTTTTCCCTCCAAATTAAACTTCTGCCATTTTGGCAAACTGAAACCATGCATTGCATGAACACAAATACGAGGTAAAGACTGGGAGTACACAACTAAAAGAAGGGAAGACAAAAAAGCAGGGCACCTGCAATTTATCATAAACCACAAAGCAGATCTGTCTGTCCTAGCGCTGTGCCAGTCTTGTGAACTCACCCCTTACAGAGGTCTGTTCACATGGGAAAGACTGTCAGGTGTGATCCCGCAAGTGACTGAGCACGTAACAGGCCTTGTAGGTTTCCCCAACTCAGAGTCCAGTTAGTAAGTTGTGCAATGGCAGCTTTATACAAGTTCATGTTTTTAAACAAGATCTAGAAAACTGAACTGTTATGCCCACACTGTATGCAGTATAAAGAAAGATCTATAGAAGCATGGATTTAAATCACCTGCTCTCCATCCAATTCTCTGTCCACGTAAGGTTCTGAAATATGGTAACGTGTAACAGAAAAGTTGTCCGCACCGTAGGGCCTCACCGCAGGAGTCTTCTTCATTTCAAAATTCTAGGACAAAAATGTGCAAGCACAGCTGTATCAGAGAACAGCATCTCCAGCAAAGCAGCTAAACAGAACATTAAATGACCCCTACACTTAAATCAGTACTAAAAGAAAGCCACCCCTCCAAATTCTCTCCTGAAAATATTGTTTAAAACTTTACATACATTTAGTAATTAATAAATCACAACAGCACAAGGCAGTTCTAGAGGACTTAGCAACTGAGAGCATCTAACAGCCTATGGCAAACTTCTCCACGCAAACTGACATTCGTAAGAGAACTCATGTTTCAAAAGCATCACCTTAAAAGCACTTGAGGTTAATGTACTAACACAAATCCCACCTAAAACAGCTGTCATGCTCACCTTAAAGCAGGACAACCACAGAACCACAATATAATTATACCTAACAGCAAAGTAACACTTCTCAAGTACAGACTTTCTTTACGAAATTCAGAATCCATTATGTCCAACTTATTATTTGACCAGATTAAAAAGCATTTTCCATAACTTCACTGAAAACTGTCTGTTCATATATTCATCCCTGGAAGTGTTCAAGGCCAGGCTGGATGGGGCTCTGAGCAACTGGCTCTAGTGGGAGGTGTCCCTGCCCACAGCAGGGGGGTTGAAACTCGATCTTTAAGGTCCCTTCCAACTCTAACCATTCTGTGATTCTATAATGTAATATACAGGGGTTTGGGTTTGTTTGTTGTTTGTTTTTTTTTAATTTTAACTTTTGGGTGCACCACCACATTTCAACTCCTGTCTGAAAGAGTTTGAACACTGAGCAACCAGACCCTCCCTCTTCTTTGGCTCAGGCTGGTGTTGTCAGTAGGGAGGTAGCCAGGTCAGGTAACCAAGTGCTCTGTAGGACCTGCTTTTGTACTTCTAACATCTCCTCCATTAATTTTCTCTCAGCTTCCTTTTCCCTAGACTCTCTCCTAAAAATGGATTCTTATCCACATTAACTAAAACATCAAGTTTCATAGCCCAAGTGGTTTAAAAATAACATGACCCAAAACAAATGCACATACACAAAGAGCAGCATTAAGTCTCAGGAATATCTTAAACTTATTTCTATGATATCTAAGATTTAAGATATCTAAGACAAGGCATACAAAATTTCAGTATTGATTATCTCTTGCTATTGTATAAGGTTTGTAGAAAGTTTAGTCCTTAAATTAAAATCCCACGATATGCAACTAGTTTTTACCTTACCAACAGAACTTCAGTAACTTATTTTATGGTTCTTAAGCAAGTGCATGTTATTCTAGTACGAAGGAAAAAAAAAGAGACACGTGCAAATAAAAGCACACCGTCAAATATTTCACATTTATTTGTACATAATGCTGTTTTAAAACTGCTTTCTTAATCAAAATAATTATAACCAACAATTGTAACCACAACACTTGCAGATACTGATTATAGCTCTGATGAAGTCCCATGCCTAAACCTCACTAGCCACATCACCGACTGCTTGACCTACACTGTGTTACTTTGAGAATGTATAATTAAACCTCAGTCTTCTGAATTATTAAAAAAATGTAAATCCAACAAATCAGTAATTAACAATTCTATTTAATCAATCAAATCTTCAGAATTCTATTCAAAAGCTACAAAGATGTGAGAATTATGTTGGAGGCTACAGTTTTCCAACTAATGTCAACAGCAATTTAGGTTGAAATAAAATAATACTTGTAACATTATTATACCTCATGGCATAACTACTGCAGGTAAGACTCTGTCCATATTTCCATCTAAAGGTTTGTAACTCCTTCCCCTCCTCTTTTTCTCCTAAAAAAAGTAAATAATTCTACACTGAAATCTGGCAAAACTTAAGCAGCAACCTGTCATTAAATGGAAAAAAAAAAACAAAACACAAAACCACCTAACTCTAAAAAATATTATGAATACTTAGGAAGAATACAGTAACATTTTTAGGTTGTATTTCCATTACATAAAAATCTTGCCGATCATATAAAAAGAAGTTCACAAGAACTCTCTCATATCAGATACCTGTCAACAAAATGGTGTTTACAGTTTAACTTCAATTAAGTAACTTAACAGTTGGTCTAACTAAATGAGGCCTCAATTCATAAAAGCCATCCTTCTGAGAATTAAACTCGATTATGACGATATACCTAGAATAAAAACACTTCTTTTGTAACTGGGTAAAGTAACAATAATAGGAGTATCTTCAGAAAATGTTTCTTATATTCTAAGTAACCCTGCAAAGAACACCACCCTAGCTCCATTTTATGAAATTTTATTCAATTGTTATTGCAACAGAGCATCAGATTATGATTATAGTTATGTTTAATAAGCTCTTTATGTAAATTGATTCAAGAAAATACCCATGCTTATGCAGAGGACCTTGTAATTTGCTGCAATTCAAAGGATTTAGAGTAAAGTTAAGCAATTCAAATCCACTGCCTTTTAAGTAATGCATTTGCAAGACAAAGCCCCAGATTTCCTCTCCCCCCCTCCACCTTGAAATTGACAGTGAACATCTTTTGTTTTCTCCCTCTACACAGACCTAGGAATAAACCACAGCTCTAGGAATAAACCACAGCTCTAACCATGTCTGATCTGCCAATTATGTGCCACTTACTTCATGCAGTACATAGCGCCCAGTTACTCTTCCAATAAGATAACTTTATTCTTCACCCCATGCCCTACCAGCAACATAGGACTATGACAAAAGGCTTAAAATTCATATAGATATGAAAACTAGGAAAAAGTTTCAAAAGTCAGCTAGTCTTTACATGGATCAAACTGACACACTTTGCTGTATTTTAAACAATGCAATGAAACCTCTTTCCTCAACAAAAATCCAACATGGCTGCAGAACTGTTGATTCAATTTGCCATTACAGAGCATGAATTTATTAAAAAAAACCACTACTTTATTGTAGAAAAGCCAGATGTTTGAACACTCTGCTAAAAGCAGCTAAAATCGTATTTGCTGAAAAGGTGAGTAATCCTTAATCCTTTCTTATCAGTGGTCTGAATAACCCTGAACCTGACAGTCTGAAAGGGCACAAAAACATGTAAGGCAACTTAAACTCTGCATTAATGAACTTCCATTAAATTTACTAAAAGTTATGCCAAAGTAAAAATGCATCTGATGTTCTTCCTGCAGTTCAGACCTGAAATCCTACAGTAGCTTCTACACCCAGGCAAGATCTCTCTGCAATCAAAGCAGCATGAAGAAGGTACAAAGTCGCCCCCTAAAAAGGGTACGGCATAGAATTAAAAATACGGTTTTTATCTACTTTCCTCCCCAAAAGACTTAGGTACTGGTTTCCTATAAAAATTGAACAGCTTACCCTACATTTAGTATTCCCTATAAGAAACAAAGAAATTGGAGGGAAAAAAAAAAAAAAAAAAAACAGAAAAACCCACAGCTAAAAAAGGTAATTTTTATTACAGAACTAAACAAAATGGTACTACTGCATCACTGTGACAGAAGACTGAGGTTATGTGTACATGCTGAGAAAGATCATTGTAGAGTTTAATACCGCTGTGGCTATTAAATGGAAAAGAGATCATGATAAGTTTAAAAGACACATACATCCAGAAAAAAAAATAAATCTCAGATGACAAGAAATAAAATCCACACAAGAGATGAGAAATAATCAAATACCAAAGCTCAGTAGTAAGAAGTCTGCTAATGCATAATTCATTAATTTTCTTGATTTTTGCTGAAGCGCTCTCCTTATAGTATGCAAATAGCAATTTTGGATATCCTGTTGCGAGGAGTCAGACCAATAAATAAATCATTACATTACATGGTACCCTGAAATTGAGATGGCAGTTGCATCAGGGATACGTACCTCAAGAGGATGGGGTGGAGGCGGCGGCAGGCTTGCAACTTTGGCTGCTCTTTGTCTTTCCACTTCCAAAGCGTGTTTACGTGCATTTGTTCGCCTTGGCAAAAAAAAAAAAAAAAAAACCCAACAAAAACAAACACAAAAAAGGAGAAGGAAAATTATTCAAGCAGCAATGACAACACTGTGCAAAATAAAAGGCAGACCTAAAAATAAACAGCTTCTGATGTACCTGAATTGAATGGTTGGGAGATGAGGATAGAGAAGCACACTGAAAAGTCAACAGAATTTATGCCAGAAGGCAGCACTGGAAAATTAATTTCTTGAAGTAATGCAAAAATGTTAATACACACAAGCTTCTAAAGAACAAAGCAAAACCCCTGCTTTTCACTTAAGCTTTCATAAAAGCACTGCATCACTTCGACATATTTTAATTGCTCAAGTGGGGACAAAACCAAGTATTAAATCGATTGGTCTCTCAGCTCTACTCAAGCACAACTATCCCCAGGAGTACATCGTTCATTTTTCATGCCACCTCAAGTTTGGCCCCATCTACTTTAAAAAAAAACAAAACAAAACAAAAAAACCACCTACAACGAACCACGAAAAGCCAAACAAAAAAAAAAAAACCACCCCAAAACAGAACAACCACCAAAACCAAAAGCCACTAAGAAGGAAGACCATGGTTCTTATGGGATATTAATTGTTTAGCATAAATAAGTTTTAAGTAGAATAAATTACTGTGGATAATAATTTAGTGTTATTTGTGCTGCTTGCTTAGCACTACTTAGCATGAATAGCTAGATTTGCTGAAACATTTAGGACATAAGAAAGATATTCTCAGTGCTCTTCCTAGCAGACGGTACAGTGTTGTTTAATATTCTAGCATGGGAAAGCACGGGACGTCATACTGATGTTTTGGCAGTGTTTTTCTGAAGCCCAGGACTTTTCGGTTCTCCGCGTTCTGCCAACAAGGACAGGTGCACAAGGAACGTAAACCAGAAGATACAGAGGCTCCAGTCCCTGATGTCAACTGCAAACCAAGAAAGTAAGAGCCTGCCTGCCCCAACACAGAAAAAAAATCCAATTAGATATTAGATGACCCCAGACCAAAAAATCACCATTGCACTAAAACATGTGTGGACAGTGCTTGAAGGGTGCATGAGCGGTAGGTGTAGAGATCACAAGGGTATAATTGCCCAGGGACACCTTTGTCCAGGGCTTTTCTCTTTGGAGGTACCCAACCCAGACTGTCCTTGCTGCTATACCTTCCAATTAATTTAATTATTTTATGAAATCTGACGCCAGAGACTCTGCTGCAAGAAACCTAGGGTCAAGCCTGAAGGAGGAGGAAGCACACTTGAGAGCGTGTGCAAGACCATGAATGGCATGTGACTGCTCAGGCAGCAGCTTCTCCTTTAACAGCAGCAAATGCCACACGTCCTGTTTTCATGTGTCATTTCGTGTGTCACTGACTAGCTCTCAGTCAACAATCTAGACAGAAAATAGCAATATAGAGATGAACTGCTCCCCAGTCATTGAGAGTCTTTAAGGCCAGTTCATATAGTTGAAATTTTTGTCTTGGGTTTAAAACTACAGTTCTTATCAAAATCCACAAGATTTGTCCACAAGCATTAATTCTCTAACCCATAAAATTTCAAAGATTAAAAAAGTTCCAAGCAAGAAGCACCAAGATTTTTGCCTTTCACCTTGTGACATTGTAAAATGCATTCTATGCTTAATAAAACTAAATAACTATTGCATACCGGGCTTGCTCACGAAGCAATTTCTCTTTTTGGTACTTCTGTTCTTTCAGGGCTTTCCTATGTCTCTTCTCTGCTCTTTGTTTCCTTTCCTCTGCTTGTTTTGCCAGAGCTTCTAAGTCAGGTTCCTTAACAACAAAATATTGCACGCACTTAATACAGGGTCTTTTACTCACTTGTTATGCTATTATTGTGATATTTCACAGAATCACAGAATGATACGGGGTTGGAAGGGACCTCTGGAGATCATCTGGTCCAACTCCCCTGCCAAAGCAGGTCCACCTAGAGCAGGTTGCACAGGAACATCTCCAGGTGGGTTTTGAATCTCTCCAGCGATGAAGAGTCCACCACCTCTCCAGGCAGCCTATTCCAGGACTCTGCCACCCTCAGAGTAAAGAAGTTCCTCCTCATGTTTAAGTGGAGCTTCCTACGTTCAAGTTTGTGCCCGTTACCTCTTGTCCTGTCACTGGGCACCAGTGAGAAAAGACTGGCCTCATCCTCTTGACACCCACCCTTTAAATATTTATAGGCATTATATTTCAAATTAAGTACTGCTGGTGATGATCACAAGCTCAAAATTACTTTCTACTGTAACAGAGTAACAATAATCTAAAGAATATTTTTTTGTTCTCTGCTGTCTTCTTCACTCTCTTTTTCTCTATCACCAACAGCAGCAAATTTGCCACATTCTTTGTCCAGTGTAACCAAATAGCGATGTGGAAACCTCAGATTCTCTCTGCATCTCTTTGATAAAGAGTAATATAAATACACTTAAACATTTTAGCAAATGCTGATTAGACAGTACAGAGAAAGCAAGTTACTACCTTTCAGTAATTAATTACAACAGTCACATATCAACAGAAACAGTTCTTTATAATTAGTTCACTGCTCCTATGGCACTGGTAACACAGTTTTCCACAAATTCATCCATCCCAGCATCAGAAAGGACTTTACAGAGAAGTTAATTTAGAGACGCTGAGATATGGAAAAGTATAATGCTACAAAAGGTTAAAAAGCCTAACTAATTCAGGAAGTGAGCTAGTCTGCTAAATTCATGCAAGCAATCTGTGGCATCACTGATTTTTATAAGCCTGGTTCAGAATCAAATCTACAGAAAATTTTCACCTAACAACCGGAATGATCTCTCAGGAGAGCCAACACTAGTTATAGGACTTTAAAGAAAGTGAAAGTAGTTTATAGATGCAGAATTAAGAAGTGACAGCAGTTTGCAGTCTAGGCAAAGGCCTCTGAAGCCCTTACCAAGACTTTCCATGTCACTTGAGCACTCAAGAAAAAAAAACAAGTGTATTTTCTAAACCACAGAAAAGCTACCGTTACATGCTAGAGAAAAAAAAAAGTTACTATATTACTGGTGTACTTGAGACAATGATTCACCATGTGAATTTAATCAAGTACAAACACACACCATCACATATGCGTACAATCTAACACAAACAAAATAACTTTTAAGAGCGAGGAGCAACAAGCCTTAGCAGATGGGCCTGCTAGACTATTTAACTCTGGTTTTGTGGAAAGATATCCACAAAAAAAAGTACATAAACATTTCTAAGAAGTTACCATTCTTAAAAAAATGACATTTTAGATATTAGGACTGAAAGACCAAGAATATAAAAGAACCAAACAGCACTCTTGGTATTTCTAGAACATCGAGAACTTCCCTGGCAATAATATTCAGCTGTTTCACTTACATTCTCCTTGGCTTGTCGGTGACCCTCACCAATTGCTCTTAAGCTTGACAAATACAGTTCTTCTAAGGCTTTCATCTTTTGATCCTGTGCTTTCTGCCATTCATCCTTCAGCGCCTCCTCTAACTTGTGTAGTTGTTCTTCTCTCCTCTGCTTTACTTTCTGTCTTATCTGCAAGGCGATATACTTCTGTTGCTCTCTAACCTGTAAAAGCAGCATTTAGGTTTTGTCAGCAACTTAAAAAAGTACAATATTTTTTGCAGCAAGTCTTTCCACAACATACTCTACGCTCCTTTCAGCTTTCCATCTCATCTACTATTCCATTAACAATCTGTCCAGAAAATACCTTAACGTTGCAATTCCCTGTTTCCAAAATTAAGATATTAAATAATAAATTTAATCTTAGTTAAATGCTTCAGTTAAAGTCCAAAGAGCAACATACAAAACCAAATGCAAAAGCTGCTTGGAATATCCTTCCCTCCAAAAACACAACACAATAATTTATTAAAGACTCCTATTACAATGCAACATGGTTTAAAGAAAATCAGCAACTGTACTGATAAATTAAAGTCTGTTTACTAAGTTTTTGGTTTCCATGTAGGTACTCTGCTCAGACACTCTAAAAGAAGCAGTACTTAAAGCACTTAAGAGCTACAACATACTGGAGCAATTCAGTTTATCTAGTGGAAAGCTGTGAAGTTCTGTGTTAGCAACAGGCATTTCTTCTGCATGATCACTATGAAAACACCTGGAACGGTCTAAGTGGTTTCAATCCTCACACATGGGACACATCAGAAGAAGAAAGACAACTGCATGTTCACGGCCAGATAAGAATGGTAGATACTGTGAAGCTGGCAGGGAGAAAGAGATTCTGGAACAGGTGCCAAAGGAAATCTCACAAACAGAGAAGGTATTACAAACAAAACAAGTGCTTAGCAGTAAATAAACATGAGAAAAGGAAAATAATTCACAAACAAAAAAGAAGCCTAACATACAATATTACAAGCCTGAAATTTAGTTTACATGAAATAAATTTTTCAGTTAGTTTTCCTAAATTAGTTGTTACATCATTAAATGAAATACACAACATGCAAAAATACAGGCATACTTGCTGTAGCCTCAGTTTTCTTCTTCTTTCATATTCTTCTTTCAGAAGCATGGTTTCTTCATTAGGACTAAGCCTCAATTTCCCAACTTTTACAACTTTCCTCTTCATCTTTGGAAATGCTGAATAATCAACTCCTATGAGAACAATATGAAAAACAGGAATTGTGCATAAATGATACAAGTAAATCAGCTATAAAAAAAGAGATACTGCCATAATCTTACAAATCTATCATGGTATCTAGGAGTGTGAGCTGCAACTGTTCATGTGTGTTCAAACTGTACTCAACAACATTGGCACTGTCTTTGTCACAGTCACAAAGCGTCGTGCTTTTGAATTACTATGATATATAACAAACTCTGCATCAGTATTACATTCATCTTCTATACTGTGGACCAGAGAGGCACATCTGCAAAGGGAATAGCAAACAACATTCGACTCCTGGGAAGATAAAAAAACCAAACACAATACACCACTGAAACCCACACCACACTGTACAGCAGGCTAGTCACTTAAGTGCTTTGTACTGAAATATTCTCATAATAGTTATAAGATATTGAGTTTGTTAACATTTTTGACTGCAGTCCAAGGTTTTGTGCCTTGAGGCCTGTGAAACTCTGGCAACAGTCTGCATGCCAAGCATTTCACTATCACATTAAAATTGCTCACTGACAGTTTTTAATTCAAGTTTTTTAAACCATTTCAAACGATGTTTCCCTGTAGATTTTACTGTGGAACCAGGATCTGCTGGTTCTGCAGATCACTTCCCAGTTTCCTTGCAATTATAACTTTCACCTGCATAGCAAAAAGACTTTTTCAGCCTGATCTGCAGCCTAATGCAAAACTGCCCCCTCCCCTCTCTCAATATTTATTTGATCTTTGAACATTTTTATCCCTGAAAATACTGTACCAAAACAAATCAACAAGGATTTTTAAAAGCCACTGTTTAGTTCTAAAAATAAAAAGCTTATTACAGGCAAACAATCCACATAGCACTAACAATTTAAAGAACATGTTACACCTGGAAAGATTTCAGCATCACAAATTAAAAAAAAAAGGAATTAAAGAAAACAGGTGAGGTGCCAAACCAAAATAATTATCCATAAGATACTTTTGATACAGGCTTATTAAGCCAGTGAACCCAAAGTTTGTTACAGGATAAATAGGGACAGAAGATGTTCCTGCTAGCCTTCCGTTATTCAGCTCATGAGGCACTAAACAAGTTTATCAATACACATAATTACAGAGCAAATGATTACATTCCTCTCTCTCCCCCTGAAAAGGAAAATTTAAAGGATGAAGCCAAAAGAACTAACCCTTAAAGTATAACAACAGAAGCACATAACGCAAACACCATGGAAAAGCAGTCAATATTTGCAAAGATGTCAGTAAATACACAAGAGTTAAAAACCTAAGCCAGCCTTCCCCGGAAACACTGCACTAGAGGTTCCCGTAAGGAAAGTTAACACCTTTTACTACAGTGCCCGGGAGAGAGCTAACCTAAAAGCACCGCTCCAGAGCCAGGAATGGGAGCAGCTTCAAACGTAAGGAGGAGCGCACCGCACCGGCCGGGGGCTGAGGCCTGATGCGGGCGGCGCGGCTGCTGTGAGGATGGCGAGGACGACGGGGCAGGCCCTCAGGCAGAGCCAGCCAGCTCGGCCCAGGGGGCCCTGGGCCCGCTCGGGCTGCATCGGTGGCCACCACCGGGGCGGCGGCAACCTGACCAGCCCGAGCTGAGAGGAGAAGGGAAGGGAAAGGACACCCTGGCCCAGCCCCAGGAGCCCGAAGGCGGGCAGGGAGCGACCCCGCGGCGGGGCCGCCCGCACCTACCTGCCGCCAACCGGGCCCGCCCGCCGCCAACGGCCGCCGCCGCCTCCTGCGTCACCCCCACGCTCGCCCCGAGCAGCCAATCACTGCGGACGTAGCGAGAAACGGAGAAGCCGCGATGAGTCCGGCCCTCTGCGCGTGCGGAGCGCTCCCTCCCACCCCCCCCACGCCACCGCAGCGCGCATGCGCCAGCCGGCAACCCTGCCCCGCCCCCGCCTCCTGGTGGCCAATGGGAGGCGCGGAAAGCTGTGACTGGGCCGTTGAGGCCGCACGCGGCCAGTACAAAATGGGCGCTGGGGAGGCGTTCGGTTTCCAGACTCAGGCTCTCTATTCCCAGGCAGGCCCTTTCAGAGGATGCGTTTAAACAGTTTAACTTTTTGCCTGCTCAGTCAGGCGATCCTGGTATGTCTCTGAAGGGATTTGTTACCACGGCTTTCTCACAGCACTGCATCAGCAGGCCCCAGTCAGGGTTTCCCAGCCACAAAGCTACTTTTACCTCACTAGTCTTACCTCAGTGTAACTTCATTGCTTAACAGTCTCTTTAGATGCACCATATGAGTAAAAGGAGTAAATTTGGACTCAGGGTAGCCCTGGGCCAGTCATGCCTCTCTGCCTGTCTCCTAGACTTGCATGGGTGGAGATCTGTGCTGCTGCCTCAACCTCATAACTTTTATAAACCTTTTTTTTTTTTTTTAACTCATATCTTCTCCTTGTAAGCTTGATGTAATACTTGCTTCTTTGCTTTCGTCCTTATGTTTTAGTCATCTTTCTAAAAGGGACTGTTTATCAGATATGTGAGACTTGGCAGCAGTTGGGATCTGAAAGCGGAGTCCTGTGATGGCTTTGATTTATGAGGAACATAAAACTGAGAAAAAAATTGTTATTTTGAGAGAAACAGTTCCGCTGTGCACATGGACGAAGCAAGAGAGGCTCTGCCAGGCTGTTTCTTTGCATTGAGTATGTTCCCAGGGCCTGAGCTGCTGCTGTGAAAATGGGAGAAGTGCTTGTGACTTACAACTGGTCAGACACAAAGGAGACAGTGGGTTGTCTCACGCTGAAAGGTGACTGCAAAATGTTGCTACTTTCTGTGCTGGTTTCTTCTAGAAAAGGGAAAAAAACCCAATTCTGTACCAGGAACTAACTGCCATAGTAACCCACCATATTGTGCCCTACAGGACTGAAAGTTTTACTTGGTAAAACTTAGTGTTTTGGTGCATGCAGATGCACGGCCACACAGGAAATACAGGATTGTATTTCCTAAAAAAAATTACAGGATTGCAAAACAAAAGACATGAGCATAGGAAGAAGAGGTAACAGAGCAGCTGCAGGCATTTTCGTCCCTGCCTTCTGCATTGTACAGCTAAACTGCCCTCTTATTCACAGACTTCTGTGTTATGGGAGATAATTTGCTTTCTGTCAAGTGCTTGCAACTTGCTGCAAACTGCTGACTGTAATAGCTGGTACCAAGTTAATACCTGATTGTATATTAAAGACACCCAGATGCTTCCCGGTATGCATACTGAATAAATTAAATGTGAGCAGTGTGCTTCCAAATGTGTTTTCCAGTCTCCTTATTGGATTTTTTTTTTGTCCTTCAGCATTTTCATTATGCCAGTGCTCTCCACAATAACATCTCTTCTAAATAGCTTTATCCCATAGGTCAACAGGTAAAAAAAAAATTGAAGGCAGTCTATTAAGAGAGTAATTGAGATTATAGATTTTAGAATCCTCTACTTATAAAATGTGAAAGAGGTCAAATATATGCTCCTCAATTAGACTACTGGGAAAAAGGGATATTATGAAACCTACATGTTCTGGGTAAGAATTTTGCTTCAAGGGTATTTTCTATTCAATGTATTGCAGAATTATTTCTGCTACCACTTAATTTACATACATGTACTGAAAAACAGGGATGTAGCAGTCATTTTAATACTGTAACGTATTACACTTTTTACTACACCTGTTAGAATCACAGTGCTACAGGCCTGCATTAATTCTTTCCCCTTGTGAAGTAGATGGTGTTCCTTTTATAAAAGGTGAACAGTGATGCAGCAATATTGGTGCATCTAGCCAGGCATATATAAAACTGGACATAATGGCTCCCCTGTGCTTCAGTTACTGGTCACATTTCTCATAGAATCATAGAATGGTTTGGGTTGGAAGGGACCTTAAAGATCATCTAGTCCAACCATCAACTTAACTTTGACAAAAAAAATAAATAAGAAATAAGCAATAAAAATCACTAAACCATATTCCTGAGGACCATGTCAACCCGTCTGTTGAACACCTCCAGGGATGGTGCCTCAACCACTTCCCTGGGCAGCCCATTCCAATGCTGGATAACCCTTTCTGTGAAGAAATGTTTCCTAATATCCAATCTAAACCTCCCCTGGCGCAACTTGAGGCCATTTCCCCTTGTCTTATCTCCTGTGACTTGGGAGACGAGACCAACCCCCGCCTCTCTACACCCCCCCTTCAGGTAGTTATAGAGCGCGATAAGGTCTCCCCTCAGCCTCCTCTTCTTCAGACTGAACAACCCCAGCTCCCTCAGCCTCACCAGTGCCGAGTACAGGGGAACGATCACCTCTTGGGTCCTACTCACCACACTGTTCCTCATACAGGCCAGGATACCATTGGCCTTCTTGGCCACCTGGGCACACTGCTGGCTCATGTTCAGCTGACAGTCGACCAACACCCCCAGGTCCTTTTCTGCCAGGCAGCTCTCCAGCCACTCTGCCCCCAGGCTGTAGCGCTGCAGGGGGCTGTTGTGACCCAAGTGCAGGACCCGGCACTTGGCCTTATTGAAACTCATCCTGTTGGTCTCAGCCCATCGATCCAGCCTGTCCAGATCCCTCTGCAAAGCCTCTCTACCCTTTCCTGGGGGAAAAGAATGATACTTGGAGGAGTTATCTACAAATTCCCAAGATAGTTGGGGGAAAAATCTGAAGTATTTATTTTCAGGAACAGAATGCTTTCTATACATAAAAAATATGTTGCAGTGTGAATCTGCATAAAAGCACAGATTTAAAAGAAACCATTTTATTTCATGTGTTTGGAGAGGGGCTGTATGACCATGAAGTCTGCTGCTGAGGTGGCCTACAGTGCATGGTGAGAAGCTCAAATCACAGTGTGGGCCTTCTGCTGTCCCAGAAAATGGCTTCTGAGAGTGGGACTGTCCATACTGCCCTGTCACAGAGGATGTGACCATTGCCACCTGGGACGTGGCAATCCCAGGCACAAATACAGGTTGGGCGGAGAACGGCTAGAAAGCAGCCCTGAGGAGAAGGACTTGTGGGTGTTGGTGGATGAGAAGCTCAACATGAGCCAGCAATGTGCACTGGCAGCCCAGAAAGCCAACCCCATCCCGGGCTGCATCAAGAGAAGTGTGGCTAGCAGGTCATGGGAGGTGATTCTGCCCCTCTACTCTGCGCTTGTGAGACCCCACCTGGAGTACTGTGTCCAGCTTTGGAGTCCTCAACACAGGAAGGACATGGACCTGTTGGAATGGGTCCAGCAGAGGGCCACGAAGATGATCAGAGGGATGGAGCACCTCCCCTATGAGGACAGGCTGAGACAGCTGGCGTTGTTCAGCCTGGAGAAGGGAAGGCTCTGGGGAGACCTTATAGTGGCCTTCCAACATCTGAAGGGAGCCTACAGGAGAGCCAGAGAGGAACTCTTAGTCAGGAAGTGTAGTGACAGGACAAGGGGTAACGGTTTCAAATTGGAAGAGGGGAGATTTAGATTAGATATTAGGAAGAAATTCTTTCCTGTGAGGGTGGTGAGAAACTGGAACAGGTTGCCCAGGGAGTTTGTGGATGCCCCATCCCTGGAGGTGTTCAAGGCCAGGCTGGATGGGGCTTTGAGCAACCTGGTCTGGTGGGAGGTGTCCCTGCCCAGGGCAGGGGCGTTGGAACTGGATGATCTTTAAGGTTCCTTCCAACCCAACCCATTCTATGATTCTATGTGGATTCCATCAGCAGACGAACTACTGCAAGAGCTGCTGGCACAGGCGGGGTGCCATGGTGTGCTCTGTGGGACTCTGAAATCTGGACAGATGATTAGCGAGACCAGAGTCACCTTCGTGTGCCCTGAGAGAACAGATTCCCTGTCTCGTAGGCAGGTCAAGTAGACCAGCGTGCGCAACCCATACCTCTTACTGCCATACAGGAGCACTTGCTTCTTTCTTCATTAGAAATTCTTATCTGGCTGTCTCTTTCTCTCCCTCTCACAGGGGAAGGATGACCTTGCAGGCTTTTCTACATCTTCAGCAGGTAAGCGCTGGTTTTATAGGTTTTCTCAGATCCAGTAATGGAACTGTACAACCACCTGACAGTTCACCCTCGTGCGGGACTTGGCGCCCTGCAAGAATTAAGTATTCTCCTTGAAAACCTCTGAAGGAAGAGCTTTAAAGAAAGCGTCATATTCAGACACTAAAGTCCCAGCCCTCTAACACCTCATTAGACAGTAATGCAGTTTCCTGTTTCTTCTCTCCTCCTTGCTGATTACTGAAGTACCTGACTGAAATGAGAACTTCTCTCAGTTTGAATTGGCCTTTCTCTGCTTTCAGTATTCCTCAATGTCACCTATCACATTATCATATGGTCTTAAATGTTTCCCTGTGGTTCTGTTCTGGTTTGATCTGTGACTACTTCCCTCATGCTGTTTTATTTCTTTCAGCACCTGACACCGGATCCTGACCACCAGAAACTAACGGGATGTCGTTTTACAAAGGTTTGTGATCCTCCAGTTCATACAGTCTGAAAACTGCAAAGTAATTTTGTTAAATAGTTTGTCTTAAGTGTGTTTTTTACATGTAAGCTTCACAAACATAGATGAAGTTGCCTAACAAGGAGAAAGGGCTAATCTTTATTTTTGAGACTGACTGATCTGTGGTCAGCCCATGCAAGCACAGCCTATAATAGTCTCTGCCTGAGACTGATTTGGAGATAAATTTTCTTGACGGATGTGGAAGGGTAGCTTTTGTTATTATACTCCATCACATGTAACAGAAGGCTGCAAAGCTACGTTTTGCAGTACCAAGGCAACTGTATCCAGAGCTGTGCCTGTACAAATACTCAACTTGCAGATTCTAGTCCTAAGAAAGATGCTACAGTAAAAAAAATGGAGCAAAATAGCAGGCATAAAAAGCTAAGTAGCTGGTAAAAGGATAATTACATGTAATTAAATGAAATACAATATTTCATTTACAATATCCTAAAATTATTGTCATAGAAAGACAAAGAAATGGCTGTAAATTCAGATCTGGTTTTAGATATAAATGGTGCTGTCTTACTGAAAAAAAAGATACGAATGTTTTCTTATGATATTACTCCAGAAGCTCTTATTAAGGAACCAACAGCAACCTTAAGGAATGCCCATTTTCTGCCACAAATGTCCCCAGGACTTCACCCAGTGTCCTCAGCCCAGCTTAACGGTTTGTGTCTCTGGAAAAAAAAACAGCCTTGGGATGGTAAGAGCAGCACCATGTGCTTAAGAGCTTATTATTCATGTATGAACCATGATGCACCACAAGGTCATTTTAAAATGGGCTCTCAAGCTTTCTCCCAAAGCTTGAAGCCAACAGAAGTGAGCCAGATTCAGGTTTTTACGGTTAAAAGGAGCCTTGTGCAGCTACACTGCTGCATGTCCTCAGACCCGGTCTGCCCAACTACCCAGTGATGCCAGCACATGCAGAATTCCACAAGACAAACTTGGTACATGCACATTCATTTACTAAAATTCTTGTAACATGCGTTCAGCCTTCTAAAATAAATTGGAACCATACATAGAATTTTCTCCAATTGTTATAATATGCATAGTAACTATGCGCACAAATAGGCCAATTATGCTCAGTCCAGTAATTTTACAGCTGGTCTTTGCCAGCTTTTCTCAATTACTGTGCCATATCTTGTTTGGCTAACCTTCCTTTGTTTCTTCTTGTAATATCTACTTTTATTCAATTTCAGAAACTACACTGAATATGACTTGCTTTATTGCAGGTAGTTTCAAGCAGAAAATATAATGGTGCTGAATTTCCTGGTATTTCCTTCAAATAATGGATTCAACTCCCGCAAGATCTCTTAAATGGCTTAAAATTTTACCTTGTAGTAAACCATCTCCTTATGTGATTAAAAATACTTTTTCAGTTCAGTCTGCGTTAGTAGTAAGCACCATACTTTCAGCATGTAGTGCAGATGAAACTAATTTTTTTCCTAATTTTAAAATGATTACTTTTTCTCCAACCTAAATTGGCTTGTTTCCTATTGTTTGCCTCCTTTTGATTGCTTATGTTTATTACATTGTATACAGGAGGCACTGGAGTTCTCACAAGCTTCAGTTTCCCTCAGATGTGCATCCAAATGCTGTGCTGTAAGAAATAAAGTTAGTATAAGAACATCTTAAAGAATAGTTTAAGGCTTTAAGGCTACAAATCACCAAAGAAGAGGTTAAAGGTTCTGGATGAAAAAATAAAGACCAAATAAATGGTCAGGTCCTACTAACCTTATGACTAAGTCAATCAGAAACCCTTTTGATATCTTAATAGTCATTTATACATAAAGCAACCAAAAATGTATACAAGATATTCCCTTTCCTTACTGCTGGCTTTTACCGCCTCTGCCAACTTCTACAGTGAGTGACATACAAGATAAGATAGAGAATGCAGGTCTCCTCCCAGGAAAATACATGTCGTTATCCTTGGATATCTGTTATAATATCTTAATATTGTTTTTCAAATATAAGCACAGTGTAAAAGAGTGAATCCTGGTTTAAACAGGGCCTTCACAGTCTAAATCAAACAGACTATATGATCAGACAGACCTGTGATATACCAGATTACATTTCTACCGCAAATTAGCTTTGATGCTTTCTTTAGTAGAAAGAAAATGATTGAATAGATTGAGTCGTTAAAAGACTTTACAGAGGAAATATGTTTCAAAGGAATGGATGGTGAAGAAAAATTTACAAGGAGTGAGAATGAATTTGCATCGAGAGGAAGAATGTGGAAAAAGCTGCAGAGTGAACAAACTTGTATTTAGAAGAAAGCAGTGAACATGGGGCAGTGATATATTGGTTCTCATTGCTCCCATTTTACTCTTTTTAAAAGAAACCAATCTCCCTACAGACACGGAGACATTTTCTGTCACAGTTTTGCTAAATTTTATAGAAGCCAAGGAGGGATGAAGGAACAAAGAGTCTTTAGTGATTGGAAAGAGGTAAATTTAAAGTCAAGTTTGAGAAAAGAAAATGTAGAAGGGAAGATGATTAATGAGTTAGACACTGGCTTGGTGAACTGTAGTGTGAGCTTCATTTTTTTGCAAGACCATAGATTTTCGTGTGTGTGATCTTGACTTAGTTTTTTGGGGATTGATCTAATAAATGGAGCTAACTCCCAGACTCCTGATCCTGAAAAGCCTTGCTAAGCTACTGAAGTCTAGGAGAAGTTAGTGTTTTTTAATCCTACAGATCCCCGATCTTCTAAATTTGCTGACCTTTACATGCTCAGGTTCTTCTAATGTTGACAGGACTGAGTGGCTCAGAATCTAAACCTGAACAAGATTCAGGAATCATACTTTGGTTTGGTTTTTTTTATATAAGTCAACATCTAGTGTACTCAAAGTACATGCAACACAACAACTGCACAGGGTTCTGCACAAAACACACTACTATTTTCTTTTGTGATCGGAGGGAAGAGGCAATTGGAGACCAGGTCTCCAGTTTTCTGTGTTTTTGTCTGAACAGCCTGATTAGAGCCATCTACTCACTCTCTCTATGGCCAAATTACTTGTGAACCAACGTTTTGATCAGCAGCGTGGCTTCACTGGAAGAGGCAGATTATCCCATCTTCCTAGAAAGAGGGAAGAACATCTCTCTGGTGGTGGTTAGAACACCTCTCTGGGAGCTGACTCTGACTTGTACGAAAAAAATTGAGTCTTTCCCACTTCCTCCACAAGTGCCGTGACCACCAAACTGCTGTTAAGTCGATGCAACTCCTACCGCCTGCTCCTGTTGGGGGAAAAAAAAAAAGGAAAAGCTTAGCCCAGCTTTTTTTGGAAAATGTGGGTTCCTATATTTAGTAGAGGTTTGAGGCTAAAGATATATTTTCTGAAAAGCATATCCCTATAGGTCCGAGAGGTAGAATTTAAGATATATTTCTTTTCTCAGTATTTCCTACAAGCTGGTGCTAGATAGCTGCACCTTTGGCTTTAAGTGGTTCCCTACAGGTGTGATCACATCCTTAGATCGCACCTCAAGGTTCCAGTAATGCCCAGGTGATGTACCCAGCAGTATGAGCCTACATCAGCCCTAAAATCAGAGACACCTATTAAATATGGCCCTTCTTTTCAGATATTACAGTAATACTGAAGTCACTGAAGGTGACAGCAACGGTAGAGGAGAAAGACATGGGCAGCAATATCATTTGCCCCAGTAACGTCCTTGGTAAAGCAAAAACATTTTTTCCCACTGGCCCAATAAAATTGCCTCAATCTGCTTCCTTGGGTGATCAATGCTCATCTGGAATTTTATCACTGTCCTTTTTAAAGGATAATTTAATTGCTTTATATTTATAGAGGAAAGGTAATAACCTTAGATTTACATAGAGCTAATTTCTTTCTTTGTGAGTGGGTTCTGCAGGATGTGAGCAATTAAGCTTCTGTGGGAGGATACAGGAAACATGATTAATGGATCAAAGAGACACCATCTAAGGGAAATGGGTATAATACCAAGGGAGATAATGCTCCATTTCATAATAGTTATGCAAATATGCCAAATGTTGGAGAATTCAATTAATATTTGACAAATGGATTTTCTGTGATGCAGAGTAAACACATACTGGGGAAAAAATAAAACTCTATTGCACTTTATCTGTTCGCTTCCTCTTACGCAGGCTGGGTTGGCTGGTCAGGCACCTCATTCCACTGCAGGTGGCAAAGAATAGCTCGGCACGGATCTGTGCCAGACAGCAATATTGTTTGGATGAAAACGATTGACCAAGGTTAAATTCCATGCACACAAGGCCAATCAGTGCTTGTCAGCATGCTTAGGTCTGTTGCTCAGTCCTCTGCTAAAAGTTACATTGTATTGCACATGAATGAAAAGTGGTTTAAGAAGGAGACAGACAACATTTATGCTCTTGATTTTCTTTTTGCACTTCTCTTTTCTTATCTGTAAATAAAGTAGAAAACCCCATAATCAGGTAAGAATGGAATGCCTGAGCTAGAGGTAGACACTGGGCTGGTACTCAAAAAATCTGAGACTCAGTTACCAAAGTACAAAATTAGGTTAATACTAATGATACATATAAAGGCAATGACTCGTTCCGATACTGTAATGAAGGGAGATGCACAAATATCTAGATTTACTGAAAACATATGTGTCTTGTTCGTTTGCTAGCTTCCATGCTGGATATGGTATTCTAATCTCTGTTCTAAAATACTTCATTCCCTTACTAAAGATGTAATATGAAGCTTTGTTCTGAGAAATCCTGATCCAGAGAAGGAAGCCGTTTGAGAAGCACATTGAAGCAACTGAAGAGTTTCTGACCTTATAGTCTGGGCCCTGAGGTAATGAAACATGGCAAGAGTTATGGAACTGAAGCTGTAACCACAAAATCCAAGTTTGTCCTTTAGTTGCAGATGTGCTACAGGGCTATGAGGGCTACGCACACACAGAGCCCTTAAGTCACGAATCCCCTGCATGGTCTAGGAGCTCCCCAGCTACCCACCTGCGTCGATGATTTAGATTGATTTCAAACAATGGATGGACTTGAGGCAAAGCGATTGACTGGACTTCCAGCCACCTTCGCAATTAAAAATTCTAACTTTCACAGAAGCTCTCTGGGTAGGAATTTTGGACAGTTCTAGAGATTTCGCCAAACAGGGGACTGTTAACATTAACATTCTGGGTGGATAATCTCCCTGATGTGGTTCTTGCTTGGTTTCAGAGCACGATAGGCCAGTTAGATCTAAGAACTGAGCAAAATGGTGGTTTAAGAGGCTGGATCACACGATCCGGTTAAGATACCACTGCAAGGACCCCTTGCAATGGTGACTCCCATTGCCATCTCGACAAGAACTAACCATCCTGTTCGAAAGATCTAACTCGCCATGTGAGCGTTCCCTGTGCCAAGACCTCAAGAAGCTGTTTCTTTTCAGCCAACACTCTGAGTGTCTGTGCAAAACAAGTTCTGGGCTGTTAGGGCATCCCATGCCTTGCAGTCAGGAGGAGTTCTAGGGACGTTCCTTCGGTGCCTAGAGACAAGAAGTTGGGAAAAACTTAAAAATTAATCTTAAAAATCCTGTGTTCCTCAGAAAACCAACTCTTGGAGATGGCATGGTCCTACATGAGTTGGAAGCTCTCTCAATGCCTCACATGAGGCTTCTTTTTACTGATCTTTCCTGTGAAAGCAGGTGACTGTGAAAAGAGAAGTCTACCATGATGCAACCAGGAATGACTGGGTGAGCTATAAACTTAGATATATATCACACAAGGATTGTGTTTTCTTCAATGGCGGGGCATGACAGCCAAGTTACCCTACTTAAAAGTGATACTACTCTTGTATTTTCAGTGGGGTTGCTTAGTGGTCAAAGCAGTTATCCCGGGCAGTGGAGATTTGGGGTTGATCCTTAGCCTGCAAATGCCCTGTCTCAGGCTAGGCAGGTCTCTTTGGGGCATGCCCTGTGCCAACTGGGCTGCTGTGCATCCAGGAATGAGACTGGAAAGAAAGCGGATAGGGGGGTACCAGGCTCTGGAGGCATGGAGAGAAAGATGAGGGGACCTGGAAGTCAGGCAAAGGTTGAATTCTTCTCTGCTGTGGTCTGAATTACCAATGCATTTTACTTTAGGTAATCGTGAGATGAGCATTCACAGCTAATGAGATAGTTGAGAGACCAGGTTCGGCTTGTCCTTCAGCCATTACATTCCTCTAGAAAGAATGAGCTATGCTCGGTTAGGCACTATGGTGAGGGGAAGCCTCATTGCTGTGTATCCTGAGCGGGCAGAAGCTCCAACGTCCAGGAGAAGAGAAGTGTTCAAGACACATGTTATCCTCAGGATTTTATACTGGCTGGCCACCAAGGCCTTGTGTGGCATTCTGGGCTACCCTGGCACGTGTCCAATTCTCTTCTTTGAGAATATGGACCTTACACGCGTAATTTTACTTCTTTGATTCACTCTGCTGGGACCAGACTTTGTGATGCCTGTAAATAGTGCATAAATAGGCACTTTGGATCTCATCCTCGCATCATTTAAGTGTGCATTTTCCCTTTGTTTTTGACTGCAGGGGAGGATATGAGCCCTATTTCCTACTCGCTGATTCATTCATTTTGATTCACTATGGTCAAGTTACAAGATCTTAAGAAAATCCTCGTATCTTCTACTAAGCCGTCAATTTAAATCAGAGATAATAAATTTTAGTAAACATTGATATTTTCCTGAGTTTATTATTTCTTTTAACAAGCAATTTTACTGTGATTTTTGAGTTATTGCCGCTACTAGATGACTTCCCTGTTGTCAGGGCTGATTCTATCTCAAAATGTATTAATCTAACCCACATGTATGCTTTAGTTAAATGTATCTTGGCAGACATCCACCACTGTGGATGAACATCACCGAGTATTTTTTGAGTTGGATATAAATTTCATAGTTTTATCATATGATTCTTCGCCATACGGTGTGTCCAATTAGATTTAATGAGCTCATTTTCAGGACAAGTTGACCAAACTATGCTGCTAATTTATAGAGGTTACAGTAAAAGTTACTTGATTCATTTCTTTCCTAAATTAAAACTTCCTAGGACATACTGTTGCTTCTTTTCCTTTGTAGCACGTGAATATACAAAAGCGTGACTTTGGAAATAAAATGTTTTCCCAGTGTGTAATTTCCCATGATTGTTGTAGTATCTTCGTTTTTCCTTGCAAATGTTTTGGCAACAAAGATAAGTCTAGCATATTCTTATATCATGTTGATAAAACCAAGCTAAGGAACATGATGACTGGGAACCAGTAGCAATGGAGCTATCATAGCATGCACTGAACAAGCCAGCTGGAAATCCTGTGTAAATACTTGATAAGTGGTGCCCAAGCTCCTCCAACTACACTGCCAGCTCAAGAGATCAGCGCAAAAACAGTCTTGGCTAATACAGAACTGGTTTAACAATCTTTTTCTGCGGAAAAATTATCTTACCGGACACAATCACGCTGGCTAGGACAGAAAGAAGCTTCAGCCATTACTGTCTGAGTTCCCTAGACCGTGCGAGGTACACAAACCTGAGCTGGTCCACGCTGGAAAGCTGTGTACTGCAGACCTCATCCAAGAGATCGTAATGGAACCCCCGGAAAGATTAGAGCACGGAAAATGACACAGAGGAAGGACTTCATTTGGCCTCCTTGTCACAGCAGCACTAGCCGAGGGGGTAACAAAGCCGAGCGGTAAGTTGTTAGTTGAAGATAAAATGCAAAATGTCAGTGTTAACACATGATTGAAGAGTGGTATTTGGAAAAAAAAAAAAAGGAGTTCCAAACACTTGAGACATTCATTCACAAGGAAGGGCTCTCTAACAAGCTGATGTTATTCTATGTGGTACTCTTCTGCCTTCCACCTTTCATCTAATGTCAGTGGAGAGATGATGGGAGCTGGTAGGCCAAGGTTCTCTTTCCAGTTGCGAGAGCAGGATGGGAGCAGCTCCGTGGGATGGATGCTGCTGGAAATGGCAGCCCTGCTCCTGCCCTTCTCCTCCCTGTGCTCGGCTGCATGGCTTCCTCCCACCTCATTCACCAGCTCATTTGTTTAGGCGAGGCACTTGTCCTAGTGGGATCGCTTTCCACAGTTGCAAAATGGGAATAATATACCCATTTTTGAAAAATGCATTGAGAACTAACAGCATGAACCTCAGAACAGGGGTGGAAATTACTGTTATTGCAGTTTTACTGGCCCCGACTTGCTTTGTGACAGTGTCCCAGGCCATGATTGCTTCATAAATTGCTAGTTCGGAGTTATTAAGAATTAAACAGTTACATTCCTGATTGCATTGGATAGACATATACTAAGGCTTTCATGGCTGGTATCCTTGCTACTTCTTGCAAAGATATTTCTCATTTATATACAGAAACAATGAGACAGACCTGAAAGCTGCATATCACTTCTGGCAATAATTATTTATCTGTCCACCATTTGGTCTATGCATACTTTATTGTCTCTCAGCATATAACAACATATTACCTAACACAATCACAGGTGCTTATTTGAAACTTGGAATGCTCTCTTACAATGCTCTGTACAAAAACAAGCAGCACAGTGGAGGACATATGCACATTTTACACCTAGTGATCTTTTGGTGTTGATTTATTTACATGCACCTGGTTAATTTCCTTATAGAATAGACCACTCTTCCTTCCCTAATGAAAGCAGTCATGGGAAAAGTGCTTGAGGTGCTCTAATGAAAGCCAATATATTATAATGTGTCTTTAGCAGAGTGGGTTAAGCATGAGTACCTCGTGTGTTAACTGTTTCTTTCACCTGTACAGTACAAATTTTGCTCTAACAATGACAATGTATTAGCATTTTACACAGTGAAGAGTCAGCATTAACTAAACATCCTTGTCATATTCACTGAGAGAGAAGAACATCATTAACCTCTTTTACAGATGAGGAAACAACATGGGATTAGCATTGTAACTCCACTAACTTCTGTGTTCTTATTCCAGATTTACCCCAGTAGAAATAAGACTAACATTAGTCCTCAAAAGAATAAGTCATTTGCTCGTGGTTATCTAGTCACAAAGCTGCACACTCAGGATTAGAAACTGAAGACATCCACATTTCCTTTGCTGTTATAATAAGACTTTCTACTGAAACAGCATCTGTAAACCTTTAGCTAGGATAATTTAAAATAAAAACCTACACCACCACAGAATCTTACATCGCTCTCCCATTTGTGTCTAGAAATAATTGCCCTGTGTCTAGAAAGGTCTGAATCCTATGGAAATAAATGAACAAGAATAATTTTTGATGAACTTCCACTTGCCCAGAAATGTGGATGTTTTTCTGGGTAAATTTAATAGCAGCAAAGAATAATGGGTTTCCAAAGATTGCCAATGAGCAAAGAATGTAAGTTAAAAGCCTTTTTATATGCAAATACTTCATTATCGTTTGGGTTTTTCTTCTTTTTTTTTTTTTTCTCTTTTTTTTTTTTTTTTTGAAAGCAAAAGCACAATGGGACATCAGTTATTTCAATTTACATATGAATACGGGGAATTCACTTTCCACTTGCAGTTATTCCAGAGTCCTGGTGGTACCTGTCAGCCTTTGAGGACTGGAGTAAAGTGGGAGTCTGCTGACTTCTCTAGACAGAGTGCTCTGCAGAAATTAGGGGTCTACACTATTTCTGCAAAAACAGAAAATCTTTTTGCAAGGTATGTGGTCCCTCCCAAGTAAGTGGTGGCAACAGCATTATTTCTGAAGAAATATGACTTGAAAACACAAATACAACTATCATGTCTCCTAGTTAAACTATTTCTAATGTATCCATTATAAAAATGCTTAGCTGTCAGTTATACTCGCCACAAGTCTGGGAACTCGAGCTGGAATTCAGCCGTGCACAGAGGATCAGCACCGAGTTCATGCGTGTCCCACTCAGAACAAGGTTAAGTCCCACTCGTTAGTCTCCATGCTCTGAGTGGCCCATTTGGGTTGAATAAATTCTTTACTGTAAGGGTGGTGAGACGTTGGAACAGGTTGCCCAGAGAAGCTGTGGATGCCCCATCCCTGGAGGTGTTCAAGGCCAGGCTGGATGGGGCTTTGAGCAACCGGTTCTGGTGGAAGTTGTCCCTGCCCATGGCAGGGGGGTTGGAATTAGATGATCTTTAAGGTCCTTTCCATCCTATGGTTCTATGAAATGTTTAAATACTTAAAATCTGAAAATCTAAATAGGAAATAAAACATTTCTTTCTTCCAAAACTGTTTTTCACACTAAAGTTATTCTGAAGGTAAGTGTATAAGAAAAAAAATTACGTAAAATTCTTTGCAAGACTAACTCCGAGCCAGGAAATTAAATCCATTCAGATTTTAGCAGAACTCCAGAGATTGTAGTCCATTCCTAAAAATTTTCAGAGACGAGAATCAGAGGTTGAGAAAACCCTACTAATCTCAAAAATCAAAGGCAGCATTTTAAAAAGTATGGATTAATTATTTATAGTAGTGTGTAAGTAACCATCACCGTTAAGATGCCAAAATATTCACTAATAGTTAATATTCAAAATGGCAGGTCAATTTGCAAATAGAATTTGGAAAATATTTATCACCGTTTCGTTACTTCCATTACCCACAAGTGCTGCTTTCTTTCTGTGTCAGAGATGCCTTTTTCTAATACAGCTTATCATCAAGTGCGATTTTCAGCTGTCTCACATGGCAGCACTTGAATGCAAGAGAGATGTTGGCAAGTCCAACAGATTTTGTGTGGAAAACTTTTCCTTTGTAAACAGTAATAACAACCTTCCTGAACAATAAATTAGAAAGCCTGTGGATTTCCCAGTCCTTGGACTGTATTAGCAAATAGTCGTGAAGGTTAATTCTATTTCATTGGCTGATGTTTCCTTATTTAAGGTAAGGCATGTTCACCTTTATTTTTAATTAACTGCACTAGTAAAACACATTGGGGTTTACATGCTAAAAGCTGAGATACAGATAATGAGATACATTCCCCTTAGGGAAAATCTATGATTTACATATGGATCTGCAGTCTTATGTGGGGAGGATGTGTCCCCATCCCACTCTGTCCCTTCTCTGCCTTCTCCCCCACACACTGGTCACAGAGCCACAGGGTGAAAGACTATTCTTTTCTCAGGGTCGGTTTATCACCGGATCTGCAGTGTGAATAACTTACCCCGGGGTTATATTCACCCACATTTCAAGCACTCAGCCTCCTGCTCAGCTTGCTTCCTTGCACAGGCTTGTCATAACATAAAACGGCAAGTCAGTCTGGGATATGACAGGATGAGGCCAGTGCTTAACCAAGAGTACAGGCTTTTGGTTCCTTCAGAGTTGCACTCCCTTCGTTGTTCCTGTGGCTTTCAAAAGCACAGAGCAGGAACAGAGGAAAGCGCGTGCTGCCAAGGTGAGTTTACAGGATACACCTTACAGGTTCCTCATAAAACACAATGTAAAGTGAAATGAAAAGAGCACTTTACTTTGTAAAACGGCCACAAAAGTAATTTGCACAACTACTGCCATAGCAGCCACATGGAAGTGCACAGTTATATCACTGCAAATGTGGTCCCAATCTCCTGTCCCTCACCATTTATGCAAAATTTATTTGAGAACAAAAGATGGCTAGGAGTCTGAAACACTCCTAGGAATAAAGTAATGCTCCCAGTTCAGAAACAAGGATTTTCACGTTCCCTCTCTTCAGAGAGTTTTGTGGCTGCCGTGCCTCAGACCTTTGTGTCTCTGCCAGAAACCTTTTTTCTGGGGACTTGAACAAACCAAACAAGGACTGCTCCAACTCCTTCTGCAGCCAATGGGAAAAACTCCAGTTGAGTTCGTCAGATTGGCTCAGGCCCTTAATCTCCCGGAACGTATTTCCATTCGAACAAGCAGCAGAAAAGGAGGGTGACATGAATCTATTTCCAAACAAAAGAGATTTACGGGTCAGTTGGAATTACAGCACATTTATTTTCTTTAAAGTTAATGAGCGGCATGATCCAATAATAATTGTATCTTATGCTTTTCATAAAGCTCTTAAAGCATTTCATAATCAATTAACAGCTCAAGCACGTCATCATTACAGAACACTTTGCAATAATCCATTAGGAATTAATGTAGAGTGAGCTTTCCATCATCACTGAACAAACCGCTACACAGCTAGGATCCGCGCCAAGCAGACAGGCTTTGAATTTTCTAACGAAGATTATACATTCCCTGCAAGCATATTGCCAGGACTTTCTATCCGCCTCCTCCTCACCACCTGCGAATTTTTTTATGTTTAGCCATTTCTCTGTAGTCTGGTAAGATTAATAAAACCCAGTGCTTCTGCGCTGCGCTCCCGTTAATTCAAACATTTAGGATAAGATGGATCACAGAAAATGCAACATGGAGTAGTTATACTCCTGGATTGAAAACCAGTCCCTAGAGTGACTTCATGTATTTCTGAAGTCTTTCTTACTCTGACGTGAGTCAGACTGCCAAATAAACTTCTGCTGCCTCTTCTTAAATCTTGCTACTCCTCTATTTTTTCCAGTCAATAGTTCCGGACATTTCCTTTCCTCCTCAGATCAAACACAGAAAAGGGGGAGAGAGGGCCTGTGTGGATTTCTCCCAGCAGCTGTCAGACCCAGCAATGAAGTGCCTGGCTCTCACAGGTGTTTTAGGGCAGCAGTAATTCAATCAGGCTCCTTAAAATTCCGGAAATAATGCCTGGGTCTGAAATCCAAGCTTGCACCTAAACAGCTCCCTCGCCTGGCAATAGCCGGCTATTCCCTCTCCACCGGAGGTGTTTGTGGCTTTCCACGACCATCTTCTGCCCAGCAACAGTTCGTCCCTTCCCATCTGCAGCAACACTCTCATGTAAGCATCTTGCCCTGAGATCAGCAGCAGGAACTTACACTATGATTTGCAAGGCAAAAAAAAAAAAAAAAAAAAAGCTGCTTCTTCAAAGCTTAAAACTCCTTTAGATGTCTGACATTGGGCCCCCACACTGACAGCATCACACAGGATGTAACTTTTAAGCCGTTTAAGCCAGACGTGGTTTTGTTTTACAAAGACAGTGCACAGTCTATTATTAATCTTTTGCATGAGAGACATGGCAGTCTCCCCGCTGTTATGCCAGACAATGTGGTTTGATTGCTTCTGCCTCCTGTCACATCTCCAACTGGAAATGTGTAATACGAAATGAAGTGCGGCAAAACAGATAGGGACGGGCTGAGGTCGTTAAAACAATACTGGGGTAATTAAGGGTCGGTATCTACACTAGAAATAAAATAAGCCCACTGTTTGGATGGTTGGATTAACACTGCAGGATTGTAAGGCTACCCATGACACGTACTCTGTACAAAGCAGAAGGAGAAAAATCATCTTAAAACTGGAAAGTTTGGCACTAAATGTTGCTTACTGGGAATATTTAATTTATTTAAAGGTTTTCAGGAAAGATCTCCTCCAAGCAGAAAGAGGAATAGAAAATGGTTCTTGCAGCAAGTTATATAGTGAGAGGCCACTCTGATTTTTTGCTGGCATGTACTGCATCATTATTATGCGCTTAGACCCGTGGCAAACATAGCAATAACAAAGGAGACTGAATGCCAGTGGCAGAAAAAAACTAGCAGCAACTGACTACATAAAACATGAGGAATTCCTCCTGCGCATGCCACATTTTATTTTTTTTAAAAAAGCCAAAAGCTCCTTCTTTCCCTGCACCAAAAAATGATGAAGTGCTGCCTAGAAGAGCCGTGTTGAACCGGGAATTGCTCTTATTAATGCTATATCATGCAACTTCAAAAAACAACCAGCTTTGCTCCAGAAGGTGCCAAAATCCAAGCAATGGAGAGAAGCTTACTGCTGGGTGTCTGATCCAAAACTTCCCATCTTTTGCAGCTCTTTTAGAGATTACATTTGCCCTCAGTACCCTGTAACCTTACCAGGATCCTTCCCCCCTGTGTCCAGCTGCACTTCTTTGACTATCAAAGAGAGTCATTAATTCCTGAGTCTTTAATTCTATATTTACAAAGTAATGATCCCTCTCCTTTCGAGAAGAAATACAGTCCATGCACAACTGTTAAGTCACACCCATAGTTGTGCAGTCTATGCAGTGAACGTGGGAAAAGAACGGAAATATACATTCCCATTGGCTTCAGATGGGATATATGACTGGGATATATCTTCAAAAAGATGAAGGAAAAATGAATGAAACAATTCCAGAAGATACATTGCCTCTCTTTCTTTTCCGTCCTGCTAATCATGCCTTGTCTTGTACGCAGTTATCATCTCTTTTCGACGAGGGAGATATTCACGCAGTGCAGCCTCACTCAAACTGAGAGTATTCGTACTTTATTTCCCAAAGTGAATGTATCAATTGAACCAACTCGTCAGCTGGAAATTACTGTGCATGAGCCAACCCCAGCTTTCAGTGTTGTCAACTGAATGATGCACATTGCTGACAAGCTCAACAAAACAGGCCATTTCACAGTTGTGAGCTGCAAAGTGACTGAGCCGATGCAGATTTCCAGCCGTATCTTGCCCTAAAGAGCTACTGCTTCCCATTCCCCCTGTGACACAGCAAGCGTTAGGGATGCTCGACCCTCATTCCTTCTGCATGAAAAAAAGAATAATAAATACAAAAAATACTGCAGTGATTACCTCTAAATAACGATTAACACCAGAGGAAGGCATATTAATATCAGCAGTGATCTTGTGACTAGTGTACTACTCGGAAGCTGCTTAGATTAGGTTCAAGGCTCAGCTCTGCTGGGCCTGCTGGATGCTCCTGATAAGTATTTAACCTAACAGCTCGCTGATAAGGATGCGAGTTTGAATGCAGCCCAGGACACAAGTGGCCCAGTTGCTTCTTTTGCCTTAAAGGTTTAAGCTTGTTTTCCCATTGAAGTGCTATAATATCCAAATTATAGAGCACTCCGAATGTCTCTCTGGGCTACCTTTGCTGAAGCTGTTCCACTCAGTGTAGAATAATTAATATTCACAGGGTCCTGAGAAAGTATGGCCTGTAACTGAGTGATTAAGGTAGCAATCTGGAGAGGGAATGGGGTTTCTTGTCTGTTTTCCAAGGATTACATGAGTTTTAATTTACTAAGTATGTGATTGAAAATTTAAGATGAATGTTAGGCAGGCAATGCACAACGACACAGACTTAAATTTGGTCCTAACAGTACTCAGAGATGAACTGCTGTGGTAACGGAGCATCTTTACCACTCACTTCTCTGAAGTCTATCATGATTGGATTCTGGCACCCTCTGAAGTAACTTCAAACTGTGATCAAGTGCATTACTCCAGGGTAATCCACATTTTTGTAGGATTAAATGCAAGCACACAGGTGTAGTGCAATGGAGTGACTTCCTCTAACTACAACTAGAGGAGAAGAGCCAGGCTACACGCTCCTTGGATGCACAGAGGGTTGTTCAATCATTAAAATCAGCTCCCGCTACATTGCTGGGCAACCAGTCAGGATATGGGAAGCTTCAATAAGTTCATCACCTAAGATGAAGTGAAGCCTAATTCCAGTTGCTGTGGTTTGGTTTTTTTAATGATCTTGACATGTAACAGGAAAAATGATTCAATCTTCAGAAATTAGTAGAAGATGCCCATTGATTTCAGAGGGTCACAGACATTACTCACTCTAAAGCAGCAGTCTTCACCTTCAAGAATCAGTGACAAACTAGACCAGTCACGCTTTGCAATCTAAATAATTTTATTTGGAAAGCTCCATTTCTACAGAAGTGGGAATTTGATGTGAAACTATGCATTTCAAAACAATTTCTAGTAGGAAATAGCGAAAATCTTCCTCTTTCAGTATTCCCCAAATGAGAAATGATTAACTTCAAAAACTGTTTGCCATTTAGTGATGAAGCTCACATAAAAGAAATTTAAACTGAAAGAAAATATTGGAACAGGTTAAGGTAAAACATAAGAACTCATCTAAAATTAATTTATTTTTATTTAACAATTTAACTGAGACAGTTCTCATCCCACTCATCTCCCTGCCCCTCAAAAAAAAGGTGAAGAAGCTTTTCTCCCACTTGGAAGAAGGAAAACTTCTGTCCCACTGGGAATAAGAAGACCTTATTTCAAGATTTTCACAGACTGAAAAAAAACATTTTCCAGCCACCTCCACCAAATAGACTCCTGTGTCTCAGAGCTGTAAATACAGTTTGCAGATCTTGCATCTGTTTTTTGTTTACAACGATGGTAAGATATCTGTATAGGTAACTCAGGTTTTCCATGACAACAGTGTGTACTTCCACATTTCTAGCTAGTGGTGGTTCTTGAAAACACAAGAATAAGAGAATACAGAAAAAGAACCTTAGAGAAAAAACAGCAAGAATCTAAAGAAGCAGAATTAGGTAATGCATAGAGTAGCTGAGCTTGTTCAAGTAGGTAATTGTATTAGTATTGACTCAGTGTAACCATCTCTCTTTCATAAACGAATGCTTTGCATGACTGGTTTTCTGTAAGTACAAATGCATTGGATTTTTTCTTGTTATTGAATTTTGTAGGAAAAAAAAAACCAACTACATAGATGGAGGTGAAGAGAACTAATCCCTAATATTTTATGAGAGGAAGCACGAAACATACGTAGCAGCGAATCCAAATGTAACTAGAGATTACTCGAACTGCCAGGGTGCATAATCATGCTTATCTCCACTGGAAAAAGATCTGGAACCAGAACTCCCAGTCTAATGCCATCGGGAACGTACTATTTCCAACACCCCCACCCCTGACGGTGAGCTTCCACATGGGTCCAGTTTCACAACAGAATTTTATGCCCACTTTGTGAGATTGCTCCTGTAGTCCCTGCTCGTGCTGAGTGGCACCTGCTCATGCAAGTTATTAGACTGAAGGAGAAGAGGGTAAGAGGATCTCCCCCCTTCACTTCTCGCAAGAAAAGTACAATATATATCTTTGCATTATAAATATAAAACCTTCAGGGGAAAAAAAAGAAAGGCTATGAACTTGGCCTCTGGGATCCACAGGAATGAAGTGATGAGAACTTCCACAGATATAATATTAGATATTATATCCACTGATACAATGTGGAGAAAGACTTTGGAATTGAGCCCAGAAAGAACTGCTGATACAAGACAGAGGTCCTTATGCTTCTCTTAAAGTCTTGAAGTCTGATATTAATAAATAAAAAGGTTTTCAGGATGGAATTAAACTTGCATAGTTTTATGAGGGACAGATCTTTACTGCCTAGTTCAATTTGCATGAGAATATTACCCTTAGACTCTGCCCAAGCTTTTGAGAAATGTGCTAGTTGGAAAAGTCTTTTCAGTCAAGTGACAAACTTCTTTTCAGCAGCAGGTAAACAGGAACTGAGCATTCTCTTTTTTATCATGTTATATATAAAAATGTCTTATAGGGACATCATTAGTGATACTACTGCAACCACCTGATCTACAGTCAGAATCTCCTCCACTCCTCCACCCAACAGTAAGCACAATCCCTCATAGAATCACAGAATTATATGGGGTTGGAAGGGGACCTCTGGAGATCATCTAGTCCAACTCCCCTGCCAAAACAGGTCCACCCAGAGCAGGTTGCACAGGAACGTGTCCAGGCAGGTTTTGAATGTCTCCAGAGAATGAGACTCCCCCACCTCCCTGGGCAGCCTATTCCAGGGCTCTGCCACCCTAAAAGTGAAGAAGTTCCTCCTCATGTTTAGGTGGAATTTCTTACATTCAAGTTTGTGCCCATGTCTTCTTGTCCTGTCACTGGGCACCACTGAAAAAAGACTGGCCTCATCCCCTTGACACCCACCCTTTAAGTATTTATAGGCATTGATTAGATCCCCTCTCAGTCTTCTCTTCTCCAGACTAAAAAGGCCCAAGTCCCTCAGACTTTCCTCTTAAGAGAGATGCTCCAGGCCCCTAATCATCTTTGTGGTCCTCTGTAGTCCTCAACCCCTCCCATCTGACATAAACACGTACGTCCACTTCACAGTCCAAGCCTGACTGACCTCTCTTCCTAGGCCCAAAGCTGGCTCAGGAACCAGACATCCCAGCCAGCCAGTCTGGCATCTTCACCCTCTCTAGCCACCAGCCCATGCAATCCACCATCTCACATTTAATGGTTTTGGTGGAGGAAAAGATAAATAAAAGTACATCTGTCCAGTTCTGCCCGGGCAAGTGAGGGGGCAAAGAAGAGAAAACTTCCTAAGCAAGGCCAACAACACAATTCTGCTCACTATGCCATGACACAAGAAGTGAGGAAATGCTTCACAGATTCATAGTTCCTGAGACCAAAAGGAATTGCAATGTCTCCAGCCCATAACCTCATCACATGGGCTGTAAATTCCAGATTATTAATGCATATTTTGTAAAAAAAGATATTAAGTCCTATTTTTAAAAAAGCCTAAGTTATAATGATCTACCACCTCCTTGTTAAGGCACCCTACTGTTTAGTTATTCTCACAGATAGCATTTTATTTCTAGGTTAAATCTGTCCCACTCTGACTTAAAGCTTTTGGATTTTGCAACGTGAAGGCCCATCACAAAGAACTGTAGTGACATCTATGTCAAAAAAGCACAGGACCCATCCCTCTGCTAAACACGCTAAGCACAAAGCTGGACAATACTGCTATGTGATCTTCTAATGTTATCTGGAGATAGCTACACTCCCTTTAATGACGTTATTTTCCTTCCCCAGTCACTGTAAGGTGACCATCAGGGAAGCAGGAGGAAGCAGAAGGCTCCATTATGTGCCAGAAAAAAATTAAAGGACATGCTGTAAACAATATCTATGTGCCAAATGCCACTGGATCTTTCAACAGATCATTGAGCAGTCAACAGCTCCAGTCTGGAATTAGGCTGATTGTTTAGAGAAAAAGCCCTCAACCGAATAAGCCGTTTGGGTATCTGGCTGCTGTGATTTAGGAAAAGTAGAAAAGAGCTCACAGCATTACTATGTTTATATACATCAGGGAGGCAACTGATCTGCTGAAAGTCATGGAACTGCACATTAACCTTTAAAACTAAAAGCTTTTTACACTTAAGTTTCTCCAAAACATTTTGTCCTCTAACACTGAAGATAACAAGAAGTTGATGGTTGGTGTGAGAATCCCAAAGGAAGTGACAGTAGGTGTTTGCCAGCTAAAGATATTTTTATGTCAAGAAGAAAAAATAGAAAATGTCAAACTACACCTAAAAGTAACTACAAATGTGTAAGCTAATAGAATTAATTTCACCTGATCCTTTAAAAGTCTCCACTCTTCCTGTAAATAGTCAGCTTCCTTCAATTCCTAAAAGATCAATAGGAGTCAAAAACATTTAGTAACTTGCAGGAAGTTGCTCAGCACTACACCATGGTGTTTGTAGTGCAGATTTTGAAAGTCTGGCTGGTATGACAGCTTCTTCAGAGAAAGACATCTTGAAGCAAGGAAAATCTTTTCTTGAGCACGTCTTCAGGGATTCACCATAAGTCACGTAACTGCTAATATATTTATGATGATTGAATGTGAAAATGTCATAGGTAGACATCAACTTTCAAAACAGTTGTGATTTAGAGAGCTGCAGGTGTTGCTTTTGTAAATCTCCTATAGTTCAGTGCCAAAGGAGGAGACAGCGTGAAAAATTATAAGCAGATCTACTAAAGCATTTATATCAATATTCTGTACCAAAGAAAGCTTTGTCAATGTCCGTGACTTATCTTTCCACTTCTGTAAAACACGGTACAGATTTAACTGTCTAATCTGACTTTTAGTCACAATATTTAGCTACCTGAATGATAAAGTATAATGTAACACTATACATTTCTCCTCATTCAGTCTTTTTCAGCTTTGGAACCGTGAGCCTTTGAAAGCAGATGACATGCTCAATTATTATCAAGTAAATTTTTTATCTATCATTTGATCACTTGTGACAGCGAATGAAATGTAAAAAGACTAAATGTGCACTACAGAATTAGCCTGCAAAATATAATAGCTATTGTAGTGTACCCAACATACAAAATGTAAATTATCTGTCAGAAGTTTCTGAATAATATTTTTAGGCTTTTCAGATAAGATCAGCTAAAGTTCTGGTGACATCACATTTCTGCAATATCTTTCAGAATATTACACATCCTGTCCTGCTGAAAAAGGAAATGTGAAGTCCAAGAGTCCTGCTGTAAACTAGAGTTCTAGGGAAACGAGACAGTGTCTTAGTTTGTTTTAGTCTTCGCTTCAAACATTCATAAATCAGAATTTCTGCTTTTGTTAATCAATATAATTTCACTGACTTCAATGGAGCTGTGCCAAGTCAACAGCAGCAGATGAACCCAGTTCTTTGTTTTCTACCCCAATTCACATTTTCTTCTAAGGTTTATTTTAGGCTCTACACCGAGCAAACGGTTGTGATTGTGAAACTGTTATCCAGAGTTCAGCAGAAAAGAGTTGTGCACGATGGTGACAGCGCAAACCCCCTCTTTTACCTTGTCAATATGGACCGGCTTTCTGTTTGAAAAACTTATCCCATAGTTTGTAAAGTCAGAAGAAAGCACTGTGATGATTTGCTCTGACTTTCTGTATGTATAGATGTCATCCCAAATTCTGGGCTCAATTCTTGCGTGAACTGCAGCAATTTTTTTAGAAAAGCATCCTGTTTCAATTTAGACATCACCAGTATTGACACTTCTTAAGTCATACCAGATGTAGATTACTCTATTTGCTTGCATGTTTTTAATCTCACTCTTAGTGTGAATATGTTGAGCTCTAACTTTCACCAGGGATGCTGAAGAGTCTGTTCCCAAGGTCTTGTCCCCCACACACGTACTTCCAGTTTCACAGCTGATTCGCTCCTTAAAGCATCTCTTTGATACACTCATTCTCCCGCAGTTAGATTGAGCTCCAGAGGTCTCCAGAAGACAAAGATAAGACAGTCTCTGGGACAGCTCAGTAAGATCTATCATGAAGTCATCTCTGAGAGCACAGATTAAGAAACAGGTGGATTTCTCATTTTTCAGAGACTCCCAAACTACTTTCAGACAGTAATAACTAATGGTCATGTGTTCTGAGGTAGCTGCTGAGCTAGAAAAAGAGGCATTCATTATCCATCACCTCAGGTACCATTGTTACCAGGACAAAAATTTCTGGGCCTTATCTTTCAGTACCGAAATTACTCAGAGCTTGTCTCTGATTTCACCGGCAACAGAGAAGTCCTCATAAGGTGGATTTTATCTCACCCGGCTTTAAATACTTATATCTGATCTACTTCTTAAGTACTTTTTCTAGTCTGTGAACATAAATACATACTTCCATGGCACATCCCTCCCATCCAAAATTTGACAGATGAATATTACCTAGCTTGAATGTTTCAGGCAACTGTAAGGGAGATTTCCATGCTAAATCTATTCATTTGACATGAGAGAAAGAAGACTCTGTGCCCAGGTTTGAAGTAGAATAAAACCAATTCTCTTTTTAGTAATTTTAATTTGCAGTTAAGTCTCTTCTAACTAACTGCACTCTCTGAAATGAACCTTAACCACACTCTGATGACATGATTCAGGGGAGGTCCCACAGGAGTATGGTATGAACAGAGAATAAGGAAAACAAGAGCCCAGAGTAAATCTGAAGAAAGAGTGGAACCAAAAAGAAATCAGAGAAAGGAAAAGGAGTTCTTGAAAGGTAAAGATGCCAGCAAAACCCAGAGCTGGAACTGCACAGAGGTGGGAAGGATTTGTTGTAAGAGCCCTATGGCTCTGGCACCCTTTGGAGAAGTTCAGAACTGCTGGAGCCTGTGAAAATTACAAATCCTAAGAGCCTTGGCAACAACATTTATTTCTTATTGTCAGGAAATATTTTGCCTGTTGGGAAAGATATCGTCTGGAAAGGTTTTGCCACTCTAAGTCCTCAGAGAAGGAAAAAATCCTCCAGGGAAAGGCCCTTGTAGCATGCACATATATGCATCCATACAATTACATTTTGTATTTGAACTCGTAACTGCTATCACAGCTACTGCACTTCCATTACTGTTTATGTGTGATTGTTTTCCTCTTTCTCTCTGTACACACACATATGTAAAAACATATGTATTCATTAGAAGACTAAGCTGCTACTGTCACAAAGTAGGATACCACAAAAGGAAAAAATACTGAATTCTGTCATAGCATTTCCCATCCTTTTACAGTACTACATAAAAAAAATCTATAAATTCTGAGCAGCTTTAAGGGGAGATTACTGCACGTTCATAGCTCAACCTGAAAATAATTTTTTCCCAGATTAAAAATAAAATAATAAAGATTACATTATAATCCTGGCAGAAGATTTTTTACATCTACTTCCAAAGGAGGTACAGGTTTATTGAGGAACTGTGCAATGTCTTAAAATGTGAACCGAACCTTTTACTGAGTTGTACTGCAGACTCTGCTACTGCAATCAATACTCCAAACAGCCCTATTTTTCTTGGACAAAAAACCATACATATATCTGACATTTGAGGAAGCCAGGTGAATAAATCAATAGCTAAACAAAAATGCACTTAATCATATCTATTCTGGACAGAGGCAGATTGGAAAATCCTATATGGCCCAGGTATTGTCTTCTGCTTAAAGCTTAGAAATGAATCTGTGTTTCCTTAATGGCAACGTCCTGTTGCTAGAGCCTTGCTGAAGCCGGAGTGATTACAGCAGCAATTAACTGTGTGCCAGCCAGCATTAGATAGATCTACTGCTCAAACTTAAGTTCAGGTATAATTTGTTGTTAGAGTACTTTAGCATAAATACATAACTTAATAACCAACAAATTACATACTTTATAAGTGTAACAGCTTTACTGGAATATGTAGCAAAGATTCACACATTCACTTTAACCTTAAATCTACTGGGCTGCATTTTCTTACCTAGAATCAGCCCAAGTAGGAATTCAATACAGACACATACTTTATCTTTCCTTAATGGTTTTAAGCAGTGGCCATTATTGTACATCTCTCATGGCGTTGCAGGTGATCATTAAACACACATAATAGCCCTACTAAATGAGTATAGATAATTCTTGTTCACAGAAGAGCTGCTACGCTTAAAGATGCTCTTTTACTTGACATGACTTCATAAAGCCCTTTGAGATAACCACAGTGTGAGAGATGTTTTAGAAAAACACAATTTTATTTCTTCTCTGCTTTAGCCCTAAGCAGTTCAGCGTTATTTGAACATCAGCAGCAGCACTGCTTTACAACTTCAAAGTCAGATTCTAATCTCAAATTGGCAGTGCACCTTGAGATTAAAAATCTGACCGGCACTGCAAGAAATGAATGTTTTCAGCAGCAAGAAGAGCAATAAGAGGTAACAACACGACAGCCTAATATCACTCAATTAGAAGGTACGTTAAGGTTATACTAAGGTGCCTGACATGAATGCTCTTACAGGAAACACTTTAAGAAAGGCACGAGGAAAAGGATGACACCATTAAGCTTGGGAAGAGTTTAGTAGCTGTTATTAACCTGGAAGAAGGGTGAGATTCCTCCCAACTGACCTTTTCAGCAAAAACCTCCGTGTCAGCTGCTCTGCAACCATGAAGCACAGGTGATGTCTTTTAATTTCAAAATGTGTAATCCTGAAAAGAAGAAAATACAAATATATGTCTGAGGTCTTATTTTTACCAGCTACAGCTACTGTCTCTTGAGGAACATGGTAAGAGGTCTCTTCTCCTCAGTAAGGAAGAAGATCTGTGGTGGAGCCAGCCCAAACCATGGAGACTGGGAAGTGGCTACAGGTGTTTCGGGGTCCTGCTGGTACAGAGGAAACAGCAGTTCAGGCTGGGTCTGATGGGATTCCTCAGCAAAGTCAGTTCTCTCGCTGTCCCCATTCAAGCCCTGTTCCTAGAGGATGTGGTGACCACTCTCCATTTTGATTTCAGGCCCATTATTGCAGCACTTCCATCCTGCTGATACACAAGAAGGCAACTGTTGTTGTGATTCCACCTACTTTGGCATTCTCCTTTCTAACTGACCGATAAAGGCGGCATCACGTGACTTCTGAGTAACGCCTTCTGTGTGGCAGCGTCTGAGATTTCCACGCTCCCTTCTTGTCCTGGTTTGAGCAATACAAGAGGAACTTATCTTCTAATCCTTGGGAAAACTGTACTTTTAGGAGATTCTAGTGTCTGAATTTGTGAAAATATTTACTTGATAGCCAGCCATGGTATGCAGGTTTCAAGGTTTCAGTGGTCCTCAGTTAGCCAGGAGGAGGAACGAGGAAGACAAAGACCTGGGCCTTTGACCCAAGGTGGCCAAAAGGGTTATTTCATACCATGAACATCACATTGAGTATAAATTAGAAAGTTTGCTGAGGAGTTCTCTCTCTCTCTTGATGGCTGCGATCCTAAGAACTCCTTGTCCTGGTGCTGGACCCCTGAGCCCTTCCCTTCGTCCCGAAGCCCCAGCACTGGCCATGTCCCATTTGCTGTCCCCCTGGGAGTGCAGCTTCCTGCTGAGAGAATGGGCTGGGCTCGTGTATTTTATACTGGTATCGAGATCAATATTGGTTCCTTAGTATTATTAATGTTAATTATGTAGTCATATTCTATTAAATCTGTTTATATTTCAACCCTCGGGTTTCTTTATTTTTTTCCAATTCCCCCTCCCGGCTGGGGAAGGGTTCACCGGGTGAGAGAATAATCGTCTGAACGGCAATAAATTGTTGTGGGTTTTTCAAACCGCAACAGCTCCCTGAGCCCCTGCCCCGCACGGCCGGCGGGACGGCACCCGAGGGCGGGGGGGAGATCGGGTGTAACTCACCCACCTTCGCACCCAGACGGGGCTTCCCTTCAGGCGGCCATTGCCCGACCACCCGCCCGCCGTGGCGAGGGGGCTGAGGGGCGGCGGCGTCTCATTCCCGGCGCCTCCCTCCCTCAGCTCCTCGTCCTGGCTGTGGGGGTCCCCTCAGCTTCCCGCCCTCACAGCAGGGCTCCCCTCAGCGCCCCACGCCTCGCCCCTCAGCTTCTCCACCTCACAGCAGAGCTCCCCTCAGCGCCCCGCTCCTACTCCCTCATGGGGAGCTCCCCTCAGCTTCCTGCCCTCACAGCAGAGCTCCCCTCAGCGCCCCGCTCCTACTCCCTCACGGCGGAGCCCGCTTCAGTTTCCCGCTCTCGCAGCGGAGCTCCCCTCAGCGCCCCTCGCCGCCACGGCAGCGGGGCGGGCCGCCTCCCCTCGGCGGCAGCAGCGCAGCCGCGGCCGGAGTTGTGGGGGGGAACGGGTGGCGAGGCTCGGGGGCAGCGGGTCCCTCGGCGTGCGGCAGAGGGCGCCCCGCGTTCCGCCAGAGCGGGGCCGGGAGGAGCCTCCGGCGCGGCGCGGCCGGGGAGAGAGAGGGAGAGGGAGGGACGGAGCTGCCACGTCCTCCGCGCCGAGCGGCGAGGGAAGCCAGCCCGCGCCTCAGCCCCACGTGTGGCGGAGCGGGGAAGTTGCCGGCGGCCGGCTCGGACTCTGCCCCTCTCCCGCCGCCGCCGCCGCCCGTCTTTTACCGGGTGAGAGCAACTCTAAGTCGGGGCGTGCGGCGGGCCCGCTCCCGCCCGCCGTCCTGGGGGGAGGCCGACGGGGCGGTGGGTGCGGGCGGCTTGGGGGCGGTGGGGAGCGTAGGGGGTCGAGCCCGCCGTATCCCCGGGGGAGCCGGGCAAGCCAACTTCCTGCAGACTTTGGATCCGAGCGCTCCTTCCCGGGGCAGCGGGAGCGGGCCCCGGGAGGGGGGGAGGGGGGGACGAGTCCGGCGGCCGCGGTTAAAACGGGAAAGTTTTAAAAGCGGGCTGGGTGCCGCGGCGGAGCGCCGGGAGGCGAGCGGGGCCGGGCGGCGGAGAGCCACCGCCTCAGCCTGTGTGGCGAAGGGGAGGGAGCCTCGGGTCGCCCTCCCGGCCTCTCCCGGCGGGGCGGCCCGGTGGCGGCCGGCTCCGAGCCCCGAGAGAAAACCGCCCGGGTCGGGACCCCGCGGTGAGAGGGGTCCGGCGGCCGGTGGAGGGGAGCCGGGGGCGGCGGGCAGCACAAGGTGTGCCGGCGGCTGAGCCCAGCCGGGCCGCGCCGCCCGGGTGGGATCGCGGCCCCCGAGAAGCACCGCGGAGAGATTCATGAGGAGAACAACTCTTAAAAAAAGACTCGCTGGAGACTTTTGGGGTTTGTGGGTTTCCTTCCCCCCGCCATCCCCCCGCTTCTTTCTTAATTTCGATTCCCCAGTCACTAGCACCGAGAAACGACCGAGACCTGCGTGTGTTTAAGCAGCCTGTTGAAAAAAAATCTCAGGAAAGAGTTAAAAGATGACCCAGGGGAAAAAAAAATCAGGATAATCCGTTCTGAATGTAAAAATNTAGCTTTTTGGTTCTCCTTGTCGTTGGTTACCTAAAAAAAAAACCCAATCCAAAACCATTCTTTTCTTTTATGTTTCTAAACCAGTTACGGTTCAAGCCTTCTTTAAAAGTAGTAGAGAAAATAAATGTTCTCGTGCCACAGAGATTTCCATTCTGGCGTCCCAATCCTGCCAGAAATCTGTATAAGCTTTTTTATCGGTGTGTGTGGTACCACCCTGGGCTGGGACCTCCTGAGGTTTTCATGTTTCTCTCAATTTTGAAAATGTGATTGTCAGTTATTTTTAGCGTTGTTAAAAATTTCCTCCTTTAAATGAACCAGAAGTCTCGCAGGAATTCCCTGATGCCCTGTTAAAAAAAAAAGTGAAATGAGTTTCTCATTAGTACATTTTTAATAACTTTTTGCTCGCTCGCTCTCTTAACTGCCTTTTAGTGGCCTATTTATAACGTACAGACCTCCTAGACTGAAGTTAAGAACAAAGCTGATTTCTATACTCAACCTTTGTAGGTAGAAATTTCACTGATCTTTGTCAGATAAATTAACTGCTCCTTGTCACAGCAGTTTTAGCTGCTGCTTTCCCCTTGTGCTCTATGGGAAACTGAGAAGGGACATCTGACAACAGCAATTTAGGGTTCGGCTGCCAAATACCCCTTATCACATGGGAAACTCTAGGAGCTACCTGTTTCTTTAGCGCTTCTTTCCAGCATGGACTTGCACAGGTCTCTTAATTCTGCTTCTCGAGAGAGTTTTGGCGCAGCTGTTGACCACAAATGCAGGGTGATACAGAAGAGCATGGACAGCACTGGCAGACATACAGAGATAAAGACAAGTCATTTACAGAGCTGGACATCTTCAGATGCTGCCAGGGTGGACATCGGAAAGCCCTCCTTCTAGGGAGTCCTTAGCACCCTTTAGGATGTGATTGGTGTTCACAGACTGATGGGAGTGCTTTGTGTGAGGCGTAAGATACATAGCAGCTGCCACACACCCACACCTCCTGTCTGGGGAACACCACCGAAGCTTTGGAGCTACCCCAGAGTGTCAGACACGCGTGGAAGTTGCCCTGTGTGAGGTGACAGCCCTCAGTCACGCTCTGTAGCTGACCACGGGTTCGTTGCTGCTTGTTTGGCGGTGTGTACAGCAACAGTGAGAGAGTGGACTGTTTCCTTGTTGGTTGCTGCTATATCCATATGCTAGCAAAATAATCTTTTTTTCTTTTTTTTTTTTTTTAAAATTCTAATCGTGTTTTTCCATGCATTAAATAGATAGTGAAATGCTTTTGCATATATATAAGATATACATGCTGATGAGGTGATACGAGCTGGCTTGTGGGACTATAGATAGACTGTAAACTAAATCTTTTGGCCATGGCACTTAATGTGTGATGTTACACGGTTTCCTTGTTCGTTTTTGTTACAAATTTTCCTCCTCCATGGTTTTTCTCCCTTGCCTGTTACTTTGAAGCTCGACAAGGCTTGTCCCAGTGGTGTGTGGACTACCAAGAAGCAGTGGTGTAGAGGAGCTGAAAGAATTTCTCCACGAAGAGTGATGGGAGACCTGCCCTGGTTCAGCAGGTAGCACTGCTGTCATGGGGACTGCCCTCAGAGAGAAATACATTGGTCTTTTACAGAGGCACCAGAGTTTGAGAGAACTGAATGCTGATTGCTGATTTGCTCTGCTGAATTGGGCTGGGTTTTGCTTTTACTGTTACAGCTGTGCCCCCGCTACTCCCAAAGCCATCTGAGCCCTTTGGGAATGGATCTGGCATCTCTTGATTCAACTACTTTGGTCTAGGTGCTCCACAATAAAATGATCTTTGTCTCCATATTAGTCTCTCCATCATGCACTGCCAGAAGTGTCGATGAGTGGATTGGTGGCCATGATAGAATCATAGAATGGTTAGAGTTGGAAGGGACCTTAAAGATCATAGAGTTCCAACCCCCTGCCATGGGCGGGGACACCTTCCACTAGAGCAGGTTGCTCAAAGCCCCATCCAGCCTGGTCTTGAACACTTCCAAGGATGGGGCATCCACAGCTTCTCTGGGCAACCTGTTCCAGTGCCTCACCATCTTCACAGTAAAGAATTTCTTTCTAATATCTAATCTAAATCTCCCCTCTCTCAGTTTGAAATGGTTACCGCTCATCCTATTGCTACAGTCCCTGATAAAGAGTCCCTCCCCATCTTTCCTGTAGGCCCCCTTTAGGTATTGGAAGGCCACTGTAAGGTCTTCCAAGAACCGTCTCTTCTCCAGGCTGAACAATCTCAACTCTCAGCCTGTCTTTGTAGGAGAGGTCTTACACTGTCCAATAGCAATGCCTGTTGCATGCTAAACTGAACGGCTGTGTTTTGACTGATTATGGAAAACCTGTTATGCTTGGATAAATGTCCAGCAAAGAGATGTTGGCTGTTGTCTTCTCTGGAGATCCCCTAATGCTGATTATTGTACATGGCCACTGGAGCTGCAAGAGGGCTGCTCTGTAAGACCACAAGTTCTGTAAGAGGTGGCATTTTTTTCACAAAGAGATCCTGAAGGGGCCTCCACGATTTTGTACTTTTCTGTGTTGCTCCCTTTTTGGGTTTGGTTTGGCTTTTTTTTCCTAATTATTGCAGTATCAGCTTTCCAGTAAATGCTCTATGAAGCTGAGAAGTTACCTTCCTTTCTGCCCATTATGGGAGAGAGTTATGTTGACAGATGTGGGCTCTGTGAGGATTTGCTGAGCTCTTAATCCTGTTTGTGGCTAATAGGCCATGCTAATGTGGAAGAGCATCTCTTTCAGTATATAAAGGTCTTAACTGCTTGTTACCTTAGGGAAATGTGCTGTTAAAATGCTGTAATTGTCTTAGCAGTAGTGGCAGGCCATGAGGCTGTCAATGTAAAACTCTGCAACAGTGCAGGCCTCCTCCCTCTGCTTTTTTTTGTTTGTTGTGTGGGGGCATATTGGTGTTTGTTTGGGTTTTTTTAAGAGTTTTTTACTTGTTAAGACAAACACTAAAATGATTGCTGTAGGCAATAAGGGAAGCTGGCTTTGTATGTTGAATGTGGCAAACAGCCAGAGATCAGGTATTTGTGAGCCCTTTAGGCTCACGTTTATCTTAAAGNACCACCACTCCGGCCATCTGCGCTTAAAGAAGAGGAGCTTAAACTTTAAAATTGCAAAGAAAGGTTACGAGAATGATTAGAGAAATGAAGTCTCTTTAAAAAGAGAGAAATGGCAAGATTTTCAAGTATGGGAAGGGTAAACAGATGGAGAAACAGGCAGGTGTCTTCTCCATCCTGTTTCCTTTTTATTTCCCTTGCACACCGATTTCAGTTGCGAGTAAGTTAGTCACTCTTCTTAAAACGTGAGCTCTGTGTCCGTGTGACTAGATGTTTCTGACCGCTTTTGTCATTTCAAGTCTCATTGAATTTCTTGAAGCACAGGGCATGCCCCAATTGAATTATTCTGTATTCAAGTTCTGAAAGTATAAGCATAATTTTAAGTGTAAGCATAATATTAGCAGCTTCGCAGAGACTTCTCTGTGTAGTCCATCAGTATGCTGGTCAAAACTTAAGCTAAATAAATAGTGTGCACTATTTACATTTTGGATAGGACTTTGCCCCATGGTTTTATATGTGTGTAGAAAACACCACTTTCCACCCTGTGTAATTAATGTATGCTATCTAAGCAGCTACTTTATTAAAGATGGGGGCTACGTTCTTGGGATCAAAGTAGTTATGTTGTGTAGTTTACTGGTGAGCTGGGGCTGAAAAGTTTCTGAGCAAAGTAACCGCTTGCATTCCTGTTTGCTAATATGAATACTAAAGGCAGGTGCAAGACGCAGACCTTAGTTCCATGTTAACCAAGCGTTTGGTGGAGGATGTTGATAAATCCAGAAACTAGAGCTGGGTTTGCAGGTGCAAGACAGAGCGTAAGTGGTTTGTGACACTGACTCACAATATGTGAGATTCTTGATTTTTAGATTTCTCTTGGGCAGAGGTTGCTAACAGCACCAAAATACTTGTATTTCCCCCTTTATATCACGTCCTATCTGTAACAGCTGCAAGGGAAGGCTTCTTCTGTGACCATATTATCTAATTGACTTAGAAAAATTAGACACAGTAATGGGGAGATTCAGTGAAACTATCAATCTTGAGGAATTATATTTTTTCTTTTAACAGGTGGTAACAATAGTGCTGGGATTTTCTTAGTCCTTTGCAGGACTGTGGGCTTCCTGAGGTGAGGGGACATAGAAAAGGAGCCTGACTGCATACAGAGCGGGTGGGTTCTGGCCCACTCGGGTGTGTATTGACTTTCTGCATTATGGCAGAAGGCCAGAGGAGATCCGTGTACAAGTTTTTGTGAAATGGCCAGATGCGCGGTCGCAGGAATGCTGAAACTCAATATCGGACTTGCCAACGCCTGGTAACCAGGCTTGAACCTGAACTCGTCACTGGTGCCTTAAGCCTTAGCACCAGTTGGCCTCTTATCTGCTCCCTTCCATGATTTTTATTTTATCTTGTTTGAATTGCACGTTTTCCATTTTTCTAATGATCCTTTTTTGGCTCTATGGTTATCTGTATTTTTCTTTCCTTTTTACCCCCAGCTGTTCTTTGTCAGTTTGATTTTTTTTTTTTTTTTTAATTGCATCATTAGATTTTTCTCCTTCTGTGCGCCCCACTCATGTTGTTTACATTTCTTCTTCCTTTATTCATCTTCTTATATTTTTCCCCTTTTAACTTTTATCCTTAGAGGAACCAGTTTTTACTCTTGGAGACCAGCCCTTTCTTATTGATTGCCAGCTGCTTTTATTGAAACTAATTTGCATTCTCTGCTCTTATTGTGCTAGACAGAGGACTAGTGATTTTGAGTAAAGCTCTTTCCCCAAAGGCTTTGCTCAGAAATTGTCTCTGTATTTCACAAAAAGAGTGGAAAATACAGAGCAGCATCAGTGCAAAAGCTGCTTCTGCCTAAACCAATGTGTTTGTGTCTTTGTCACATGAAGAGCAGAAATGTGGCCTGCCCTGCTGCAGCCACAAACAACTTCTCCAGGCTGAAATGAGCTGGTGGGGTGGGGGGAGTGCAGACCTTATATTTGCCTGTATGGGTACCCCTTAGACTTTGGCAGTAACAAACTCGGTTCATTCTGATTGGGACTGTGTATTGCCTTGGTACTTTTGTTTATAAGCAGTTGTGTAGCTGTGATTTTTTTTGTTTGTTTGTTTGGCCGTAGGCAGCTCTAAAACAATTCATTAAGAGTAAAGATATACTGTGGTTAAAGAGTTGAAGAGCTGTGGCTGCATGATGGTAAACTTGGAAAAAAATTAAATCAGAGCAGGTGGCCGGGGGTGGCTTTAATGCTCAAAGTACTATTTGCCTTTGGATAGGCTCATTGATAAAAGTATTTAATAAGGCTCCTTGAGCCTCATTAATTGCTAAATATAAAAACCTTGTGTTCAGGCTGTGTTGATTTTGGGCTTCGTATCATGCTAGAGGTGTGGATAATCATGATTTGGATGTCCCAACTCTCAGGGTGTATATCTGTCTCCTTCTCAGACAGCTTTCTGTTTATAAATTGGTCTCACTGCTTTTTCACCCAGTGTCAGTTTGATTTTGTTTCATACCTTGGTTTTGTTTGTATATTTGGAAAAGGGTTCTCTGACTGTGGTACAGTGTTTAGTATCAGGTCTGGAGAGAAGGTGTGCTGGATAAATCTGTTATTAAACCTCATTGGAGTGCTTTCCCTCTAAAATATTTGTTCCTAGCATGGCTGCTTACTGGTAGTCCGATGTCAATAGCATCTTACTCTTAATATAGCGTCGTTGCATCATCAAAGATCTTGTGCTTGACTTTGACACCCAACTAGATGGATAACAAAAATAAGCAATTGTTCAGGTGAAGCTGCAGGATGCAGCTTTTAGTTATAAATGTGCACCCTCAAACATAGCTTAGGTACATGGCTGTCATGATACAAGTAAGAGTCAAGATTCCAGGGCTTTTTATTAGACCTTACTGGTGCCAGTATAAAAAAATAGCTCTGAGCCTGCAGCTGTGTCATAAAAATGCTCAGGGAATTAATTCACCTGTAGTTTGGTTTTGCAAAATTAGATCTGCTTAGAAACCAATATACACACTATCAACGCACCGCACCCACCATCACGGTGCAGCCCACTGTGTACAGGTAAACTTCAGCATAGTTTAGGACTTGACAGAATCACAGGATGATATGGGGTTGGAAGGGGACCTCTGGAGATCATCTAGTCCAACCCCCCTACCAAAACAGGTCCACCTAGAGCAGGTTGCACAGGAACGTGTCCAGGCGGGTTTTGAACGTCTCCGGAGAAGGAGACTCCACCACCTCCTTGGGCAGCCTATTCCAGTGCTCTGGCACCCTTAAAGTAAAGAAGTTCTTCCTCATGTTTAGGTGGAACTTCCTATGTTCAAGTTTGTGCCCATTACCTCTTGTCCTATCCCTGGGCACCACTGAAAAAAGACTGGCCCCATCCTCTTGACAACCCTCCCTTTAAGTATTTATAAGCATTGATCAGATCCCCCCCTCAGTCTTCTCTTCTCCAGACTAAAAAGACCCAAGTCCCTCAGCCTCTCCTAATAGGAAAGATGTTCCAGGCCCCTAATCATCTTTGTAGCCCTCTGCTGTACCCTCTCCAGCAGTTCCCTGTCCTTCTTGAACTGGGGAGCCCAGAGCTGGACACAGTACTCTAGGTGGGGCCTCACCAGGGCAGAGCAGGGGGGCAGGGTGACCTCTCTCAACCTGCTGGTCATACTCTTCCTGATGCACCCCAGGATGCCATCGGCCTTCTTGGCCATAAGGGCACATTGCTGGCTCATGGGCATCCTGTTGTCCACCAGGACACCCAGGCCTTTTTCCTCAGAGCTTCTCTCCAGCAGGTCATCCCCCAACCTGTACTGGTGCAGGGGCTTATTCCTCCCCAGGTGCAGTACCCTACACTTGCCTTTGTTGAAATTCATCTGGTTCCTCTCTGCCCAATTCTCCAGTCTGTCCAGATCTCGCTGTATGGTGGCACAGCCTTCTGGGGTGTCAGCCACCCCTCCCAGTTTTGTATCATCCCGCTTGCAGAGGGTACATTCCATTCCCTTGTCCAGGTCATTGATAAATATACTGAAGAGGACTGGACCCAGTACTGACCCCTGGGGAACCCCACTTGTTATGGACCTCCGACTAGATTCTGTGCCACTGATCACGACCCTCTGAGCTCTGTTGTTCAGCCAGTTTTCAATCCCCCTCACTGTCCATTCATCTAACCCACACTTCCTGAGCTTGCCTTTGAGGATGCTGTGGGAGACTGTGTCAGAAGCCTTGCTGAAGTCAAGGTAGACAACATCCATCCCCCTCCCCTCATCTATCCATCCAGTCGTGCCATCCTACAAACTAAAGGATAAACATCTGTCTTAAATGGCTTGAGGGGTTTAGGTGGTGATGCTGCATAGCATGAGAAAAACTGAAGTTTACTGAATTGATACGATTTAAAGGAGTGTTTGAAGGCTTGGAGACTTGGAGTTACTTGTGGTGAAGGACTTCAGCAGGGAAGAAAGGGGTGCATTTCAGCTTCTTACCTATATATTTGGGTTTGATAGTCAGAGGTCACGATGCCGAGTCTTGCTGGTGAATTGAGATTATTTCAGCCTGCAGAGCAAGCTTTAGCCAGCTTCCTTCCATTGTTTAAGTCTTTCCCACAGTGGTAAGAGAAATATTTACCAGGATAGGAAACCCACAGACATTTTCATTCCAAACGAGACTTTAGACTAACAGACTTGATCAAGATTCAGAATGAAAAGATTTTCAACTTCGACTGACTAAAAAGACAAGGATTAAATAAATCGTACAATCGAGTAACGTGTCATTAAACGTTGTTCATTTGAAAACGAAAAGAAATTTAATGTAATATTCAACCCCTTTTCTTTGCCTTATATTTGCATGCAATCATTTTATTGTTTTTTCCACGTCTTCCAGCTATAGCACTGCCTTCCTGAGCGGGAGAAAGTGAGACCTCTCTGTTCTGTGTCCAAACAGAACAAAATGCAGAAGCCAATAGTAGAAGTGGGAGTGAGAATCTATTTTACTTTTCAAATCCTTGCCTTTGTTAATAAAAGGATGGGTTATTACTATTGAACATGATGATTTTTTTTTTTTTTTAAAGAAAAAGTTATTAAATGTAGTGTGTGATTAAGGGGGGAGCAAAGGGAGTTCCAGGCACCCAAAGAAACCTGTAGGAATAAATTTTTGGAGCAAGTTCAGTAACAAGCAGAAATATTCAAGTTGGTGTGTATGTCTTAGCATTGATTTCCTCCTGGACTAATTATGCCCCTCCTAACACAGATAGGGGGTAGCTATACAGTGCCTGGCAGACTGACCTACACCCCTCTGCCCACACTCAGGTAATTAGACAGGAGTTGGATCTTCTCTGTAAGCCTCTAGCTTTGTTATTTCAGTGCTTTGCTTGATTTAAAATCCAGTGCTGCGTGGCTGGGCTTTTTTAGCTTAGACACAGCACCCATCTAACAAATTGCTGCAGCTTTTGAACTGGAGCTGGTTGGCATCTGATCCTCTCTGAACAGGAGTGAGGAAGGTTGGCTCTGCCTGTGGTGAACCACCCCATCATGCCCCATGACTGTTCTGGTAAATCAAAAGCTGTTGACAGCTGGCTTAGCCGTTTTTTCATGTTCCCTTCCTCGTTCTCTGTGTATGCTCCACTGGGACGTTAGTCTCAGATGTTCTTTGTGACTTTGAAAAACTTATGTGGGATTTTTTTTTTTTTTTTTTTGAGGGGGGGTGGTCAGTGGTTATTTGGCGGTTTTATTGAGTGGTGTTGTTTTGGTTTGGGGTTTTGGGGGTTTTTGGAAGAAGGTACCAGTGCAATTGGTGCTTAAATTTTTAATATCTGGATATGTTTTCTTGGCAAATACTGGTTTTCCAGTACCTCTTGCAACAGTGAAAAGAACCCACTGGCCCCTAAAGCTTTTCTACTTAATGCACTTCTTTGACCTTTTCAACCACTTCGTGCTTTTGCAAGGATATAATGCTGGATATTTTACATATCCCATGTTGCTGAGCTAAATCACAATTTTAGGGTTTTGAGAGCTTTGATGATAAATGCATATTTTTTTCTTTGTGTAACGTTATCTTTATACTCTGTGCTGGGCACTCCTGGAGGAGAAATTCAGTGTGAAGAGAGGTCTTCTGACAGTTTTGGCCTTAGCAACCCTTAGAAGTATAGGAGAGGAAGAATTAAAGGCAAGAGCTGCAGTGTGCAGAGTCTCAAGAATTAACATCAGTATTTTCAGTCTCTCCTTCGTATAATGTAAGGAAGGGGGTGACTGGAGGCAGAAACCTTTTCCGTGGTACTAGCAGAAAAGCACAGACAGTATTTAAGAGCCAGATAAGGCCCCACAAGCAGCAGAAGCACATGACACTGCAGAGTCTTTCTGGACTGTGATCAGCGTTCTAAAATACGGTTTAAGAAACAGTCAACTAAATGTTTTCCAGGGATTGAAAAGAATTCCAGGTAGTGATGCCTCTTCATCTATAAGCTTCAAACGTATGTGATAATCCCCGTATAATGCATTTCAAAAGTATTTTTAAGTTTAACTTTATTTTAATTAAAAAGAGGCATCATGGGAGGATATTCCACATTGCTTGTTTGCTGAACAACATATGCTATCTGGATAAAAAGATAGCATAAAGTTTGCTATATGATGTATATTTGCTGCAGTCTTCTGTGCTAAATTTTAGTTGGTGCTAGTTTTCTTCTTTTTTTGTGAAATGAACAGGTATGAATTTTTCTCTGGATATTTTCTTTCTGTGAATGTTTTTATGCATTGTGTGAAAATAATACGATGCTGTGTTACTAAAAATAAAGAAAATTTAGGTTGTAGGCATATATTGTAATGTCATTTGCTCTTTTTATTTTCCTTTAAGAATTGCAATAAATGTTGAAAGTTTGTTAAGCTTGGGGAGGGATATAGTTGCTTTGCAAAATAAATATTATTGTTGAAAGCTTATTTCAAGTTACCTACAGGAGAGTGGGTATATAATGTTTTCTTTGGAACATACCTTTGCTAAATATATTTCTAAAGGTTTCTAATCTGTTTCCTGCCTAGGAAACCAAGGAAGTCAAAGAGAGAAGGAGTTTATGGACATATCTGTTACTTCAGGGCTGTGGCGTTTCTATGACTTCCATCTCCTACGCAGTTACAAGCTCTGCAGGAAAGCGATACACCACTTGTGTTGAAAACTTTTAGGTTTCCTGTTTCTCTGAGCAAGCAGGTTTCTGGCTGAGCCAGTTAACTTTTACTGCTGGGCCACCTCTCCGTAATTTCCGTCGCCCTGGAAAATTTGTGGTCTCCCAGTTCCTGACCACCTCGGGTAGGTGGTGATCTCTTCCCTCCAGACTCAATGCCAGCACTGTTGAGGCATCAGCTTTGTGCAAGTCCTTTTGAATTCTGCTGTCAGTTGTATTTCTTGTGAATAAAGTGTTGCTGTTACAGAATTCCAGAGAGCCCTGAATATAAACGTATCAATTATGTGTCAACACAACAGCATCTGTCGTTGAAATTGGGTATCATTTATTTGGCATCGGCATAGCAAAGATTTGGCTGACAGCCAGAATAAAATATTCCAGCAGAAACTGCTGCAACAGGAGCCATCTCTGAAGTAATTCTCTGAATTCAGGTGCTCTAACATCTTTCAATAAATTCTTAAGACATTAGGGACCTTAAGCAAAAAACCTTTCAGGTTTCACATTCTTGTCTACTTTTATTTCTTTTTCATGTCCAATTTTCTTTTTTTTTTTTTTTTTGGTGTTCCTGCTCTCCAAAGAGATACATGCAAGGTTTGGGGGATGTATATATCCTGTGATTTAATATCCTTTGTTGGCTTTCCATTTCATATTCCAATACTTGCTTACATAAAAATTCCAGATGAGTGCAATCAGTGATGGCTTCTTTGGGGAAACTTTGCTTAACTGTGAAAGAGGCAAGGCTTTCTAAATAGGAGAGTAAGAAGTTATATCCCTTTACCATAAAATATATGTTACTGTTTGTTTGGGTTTTTTTGTTGGGTTTTTTTCATTTTTTTTTCTGATTAACTTAATTTCTCTAGTCTTCCCTGCTTTTTCTTACACCTTATCTAGGTAAGTTTCACGTTCCCCGAGATGTGAGTCAAAACAGTGATTTCAGAAAGTTAGGAAACCCCTGAGTCTGTAAGACACCCCATTTGTCGTGGGCATAATCACTATGGTTCAATAAATACTTCAGAGTACCAGTGGGAAATTGGGAACTCAGATCACTTTGCTTGTATGAATGATCCTTCTCATACTTAAAGGAAGTAAAAAAGTAACTCTTCTGTTTAATGGTATAGCTAGTAATACTCAGCTGGTTAACTCTGATGTAAATAACTTTTAAAAAATTAACATGGCAATATCAGAGATGGAAATCGGAAAATACAGCAGAAAGGCATGGGGTCATGTAATGTATCCAAAACGTTTACCTTGTGTCTTTTCACTGATTAGGCTCCCAGCAGTCCCTGGCCCTTCATAAAATTAAAATTTTTCACTTGGATGCTAAAGAAACTCCTTTCTAGGAAAGTGTTAAGAAAAATAAAGAGATAGAAGTAGTTGTGAGAAAATATGCATTGGATTGTCAGTGCTAGAAGGAAAGCTTGTAGAATAAAGATGAGTTCTTTTTTTTTTTTTAAGGTTTTTGGTTTTGTTGTTTTTTTAGGTTTGTGGTTTTTTTTTTCCCCTGGGGTTTGAAGTCCTGTGAAGTTCAGTTTCTCTCAGAGGGGACAGAACAATGAAAGGGAGGGAGGTCTGTCATATTCTCTGCATTTTAAATGGGTTGGATTCTGTTTGGGTAAAAAAGAAACAGTAAATTTGGATTAACTTCATACTCTCAAAAGAAATCACAAATCTAGAGTTAAGTAATGAAACCTCTTTAGGAAAATCAATAGTACCTTTATCCAAGCTCAATTTATTCAAGAGGTCAGCTTTGTTGCTGCCCTGGCGTAGCTTGAATTTAATGATTAACCTCTTTGTGACTGTTCGTGTAACTTCTGGCTTTCCATCTGGTACTTTATATAAGCATAAGCCAAGATGATAACACAATGCTGTAGCAGAGTGGTATGTGCTATTTGGGGAAAAATCTCTTTCTAAATCCTCTATGCAGTATGCATCGGTCCTGCTGAAACTGAGAGAAGCCCATTAAGAAATCCGATTAGCTGTCTGCTCTCTAGATGAGTTAAAATCTCTGTCCGCTGTGGTAATCAGTGATGTCTAACTGGTAGCTTATCTGGTAATAGTGCTGTCGCCTCTTATAGAGGCACCTTCTCTTGCAGTTCTGCCAGCGCGTGTATTCATTTCAGCCACGTATAACATTGAGCATCGAAGTGATACCCTGTAATAAATTTTAAAATCCTCTTCAGTGCTGAACCTGGCACTGTCTTGTTCTGCCGTGTCGTCCTTCCATTCAGCAGGTTTCCTTGTGAGATCTAAAAGTGTCATGTAAGCAGTAGCGCACAAGAGGAGGGAGAGTACGCCTGGTGTGAAAGCAGCACTGAGAAGTGCGGCATTAGGCTCAAGGTTCAAAGCAAAGTATTGTCAAGTACTAGACAGTGTGCTTGCTCTAGCAGTAATCATCTCTAATTTTCTGCGGGTTAAAAAAAAGCTCCGTATAATTCTGGGAAGTAAATATGGAAAAGATTTCAAAAGTAGCTTTATGCAAAGTCTATATTTTTTTCCTGTTTAAATGGAGAATGAGAGGAAGAGCAGTTCTAACGCCAGCAGTCTTGGATGTATTTATTTCCATAAAATACAAATCTACAGTCCATTCCGTATCTGTAAAAGTTCATGTCCATGGAGAGACCTGGTTGAAACCTGTGGAGCACTGTAGTAGCAGCTGAGACAAGGTGCCAGAAGGAAACTGGACCTCTCATCAGCTCTTGCTGCGTGTACATAGTCCTGTAGCTTTTGAAGGTGTCTCCTGTTGGTTATTAATTCCTTCCCATCAGTTCATCTTCCATCTTTCCTTTCACTTGAAGGAGGTCAATTTTGACTGCAGCTGTCCTGATAGTTGGTTTTTTTAAGTGCTTTTTGCTCTTGGGTTCCAATAAGTTACTGTGATGTTAGTGCTTTCTACTTTATTTTGTATTTCATTCTAAACTTGCTATTCTGAAAAACATTAATATTGTGTCATTTATGTCTAGAGGTTTATGAACAATTTTGACCTGTTGCTATCATCCCCAGTTGATGGAAGCTTTAACCTGCCCTCAAGGAAAGTGAGATGATACCCAATGGTACAGTACAGTAGATAAAAGGCTCTGCTTCTCCCTTTCCCAAAATTCTGCTTTGTGGTTGTAGTTTTTGTTTCAAGGCTTGGCTAATTCACGAAAAATAACCCTCTCTTCAGTAAGCAATGGTTGATGGTGTGTATCATAGGAGGAGTAAGTAGATCTAAATATTTTCTGATACCTCTAGTCCTTTGTAGGAAAGAAATGGTTCTTAGATTCCTGCTGGAGGCGGTGTGTGCTGTCCTCACCTCCAAATGCACAGAATGTGCTTTTTGATTCTTTTGGTTTTTGGAGAGCCTGTGCCTAAGAGTATGGGTTCATTACACTTGGTTTTATTTAGAATAATATTCAGGCTCTGGACTGGTTAGTAAGAGGCTCTATTAAGCCATTGTCTGGTTTTCTGTCCAGATACTTAGTTTATTTGCCTCTCTCTGATGAACCTCCATCCCTTTTGTTAGTCTCTTCTCTTCCTCCCAGTTCAAATTAGTGGAAGTTTTTGAGGAAAATAACATTATCCTTTTCTTTATGCTTGCACTAGAAATTCAAAGAACAAAATGCCCCTTCTTTGCTCTTAAGAGAGAAGTGCTAATTTACAGTATCCTCGGATTAACCACTGGGGTCGCTGAATCTACTTCTGGCACCACAGCTGGTGTGTTGGGGAACAGCCAGTTTGGAGCGGTGTTCGCAAAACCATTTCAATACATCTCACTGTTACCAAGTCCGTGCTGCAATCTTACATAAACCAGTCTCCATCCACTTAACTCCAGGACAACTTCGATGATTAATATTTATATAAAAGCTTTCATGTTTCCACAGTGAAATTATCTCCCTCTCAAAAGAAAAGGTGGCTTTTTCCCTGTTGACTCAGTGTGAAAAAGCTTGCAAAGGCTTTCAGCGGCACTGCATCCGAGACAGGCATCAGCAGAGAAACTAGGGTCGTCTTTAATTCGGTATTTCATTTTGTGAAATTGCCTACTCTGAGAGAAATAAAACATTTACATGTATATCAACCAATGTTTGCCAGCTCTTGGAATAAAGCCAGTTCTCTCAGGGCCAAACAAATGCTCTGAGTGAATGAGTAATAATCTGCTATTGTCATTCCTAATTTATGGATGGGTAGATAGAGCAATGTTTGCCATTTTAAGTTGTCCCATTTGCTTGAAAGACTAAAAATCATGATTAGGTACCGGCTTGGAGTATCTGTAGCATATCTGTTTATAGCTGATTTACTCAATGTAGCTGTTGCAAAAGTTTGAAACCTCCCCACATGATAAGAAGTAATTGCGGAAGAGCATGAGAACACATGAAGGTTACAGATGTTTTGGGACAGTAATTTGGAAGCTGCAGCCAGAGGCTGAAAAGATATATGGCATCTCGTTTTTTTAAATTACATGCGAGGTCACCGTGCCTCTTTTATTTTCTGAGGAACCTCCTTCATGTTAATAACAAGTTAAAAATCTGTGAATTTAAAAAATAATGGCTGTATTGAAGTTTTGCTGTTGATAGATAAGTAAGAGGAAGGTGTAATACTGCATACCTTAAAATGGTGTTTTGCTGTGTCTCTGAGCCTTTTTATTTGCTTAATTTTTCAACAAATTCAATTAAAAACACGTTTAAAAACTTCATTTAATGCATTTATGAGCGTGCTTTTCTCATGAAGATAACAGGAATCTTGGCAAGGGCGGGCTGAATAAAAACAGCAATGGGACTTTCTTTTGTTGAGAAAAATGTGTGTTTTTAATGGGAGCACTTAAAATCCCATATTAAATGTTGCAGAGAGGCAAATAGCACAGCATCCATCTGAAGGAGGAGTTTGAGGCGTCGAGAGTCACTCTTGAGATGAAATTGTCCTCAGAATGTCCTGTGAGATCTCCTGGCAGGTTGTGGAGGAGTGTGCTGTATCACACCTAAATAGGGATGGAGGAGAAGTACAAACCTCGCTTGTCAGCCACTAAAAGTAAATGAACAGAGTGATAAGAACGATAATTGGTGTCAGTCTTCTCCAATGGACTGACTCTTCCATCCGCTTCTTTTAGTCTTTATTTCACTTCCCTGCAGCTTTTCTTCCATACAGCGGTTTCCTTTAGTTGCGCTGTTTTTCTTGCGCACTAAGGGAGATTTCCTGCTCTTTCTGTCTGGGCTTTATTATATCACTCACTTACTTGTGCTGCATGACAATTTTTATTTTTTTTCTTTCCCCCCATTGCATTAAACTTCCTATCTGCTCTTCTGAGGTGAAATAACGGCAAGAGCAGCTGGTGTTGATGTTGCAGATACCAGGGTGTCCAAAGCCCAGGGTGCAGCCATTAATATTCTGTCCGTAAGCTGTGGAAGGCAGATTCCGAAGAGATGCCTAAGGACATGATTCCACAGCCCCTCTGAAAGGTCAGACATAGGACTTAACCGGTACTGTGCCGCCGAAGCTGTCACTTGGTGTTCACAGGCACTTAGATAAGATTAAAAATATATCCCCGGTTTGAGAGAAGGTCGAATAACACGTGATCCAAACTCTACATCTACTGGATCACGAGCAGGTGCCTTTAAACACCCCTTCCCTGTCCACCCACAGTTCCCAAACCATCCCTGGGCCCCAACGCAGACTTGGCTTCCGTTGTCATGGGTTCAGAGTATTTCACTGAATTTCACTGAATTTTAGAGTTGGAAGGGACCATAGAGATCATCTAGTCCAACTCCCCTGCTGAAGCAGGATTGCCCAGAGCTTGTCAGAGCATGTTACTCAGGACTGCATCCAGGCGGGTCTTGAAAATCTCCAAAGCGGGGGACTCCACAACCTCCCTGGGCAGCCTGTTCCAGGGCTCTGGCACCCTCACTGTGAAGAAGTTTCTCCTCATATTTGAGTGGAACCTCTTATGTTCCAACTTGTGCCCGTTGCCCCTCGTTCTCTCACTGGGAACCACTGAAAAGAGTCTGGCTCCCTCCTCCTTCAACCCTCCCTTGAGGTACTTGTAAGCATTAATAAGGTCTCCCCTCAGCCTTCTCTTCTCCAGACTAAAGAGTCCCAGCTCTCTCAGACTCTCATAGAATCATAGAATCATAGAATTGCCCAGGCCAGAAGGGACCTCCAAGGGTCATCTAGTCCGACCTCCCCGCAGTCAGCAGGGACACCCCCAACTAGACCAGGTTGCCCAGGGCCTCGTCGAGCCTCACCTTGAATATCTCCAGGGATGGGGCCTCAACCACCTCCCTGGGCAACCTGTTCCAGTGCTCCACCACCNGTACCTGACATTTTTCTTCCCCAGGTGCAGGACCCTACACTTTTCCCTGTTGAACCTCATGAGGTTCTTCCTTGCCCAACCCTCCAGCCTGTCCAAACGTATGGCTTGAAGTGGTTTGGTTGTTGAGTGCCTGCTGTTGCGTTGACAAGAGGCACCTACCGAATACTGCAGAAGACCTGCTGCTGAATGTGGCTGATGTTAACAATGAAGCAAAATGAGTTGTATTTTTAAGAGCTGGTCAGCAGCATCTAAATAAAAATGGGGGGTGGGGAGAGAACCAACTGCACCGCCAAATCAACAACAAAATCCCTAAAGACCAAAAAAAAAACACCTGAGACCAAAAAAACCCCAAGCAAATCACACAACAGCTTGGAGCAATGTTTCTTGAAATCGGTCTACAATATGAATCTATTAAGATTAATCTGAATTAATCTACCCAAAGTAAGAAAGATACCTGCTTAGATCTCAGCAGCAGCAGGTGCTTGCAGTATTATAAATAGAAAGCAATACAAATTGAGGTGCTTATTAAATTTGCCTTTATGATGCTTTGAAGAATTGCAGTGGAACAGCAGAAAAGAAAAATTACCAGCGGCTCTGGCTTAGAAGGGTGACTTAAATAGTTGTGCTGCCAAAGGAAAGGGAACATGAACTAGAATAAGTGGTAGACTTGTTCAGAAAAGGTTATCTAACAGNTAAATAGAAAGCAATACAAATTGAGGTGCTTATTAAATTTGCCTTTATGATGCTTTGAAGAATTGCAGTGGAACAGCAGAAAAGAAAAATTACCAGCGGCTCTGGCTTAGAAGGGTGACTTAAATAGTTGTGCTGCCAAAGGAAAGGGAACATGAACTAGAATAAGTGGTAGACTTGTTCAGAAAAGGTTATCTAACAGTGATTTGTCCCTAGCATGGAGAAATTGGCCAAGAGCTTTGGAGGGATGTGATTGAGCAGGGGAGGGCTTAACTTCTTTGGGCACTTTTAATATAGAATTGAATTTTAATGTATTTACCAGGAGATTGCACTGTAATCCTTTCTAGCACTTAACGTTTCTCAAGTTTTTCCTTGTTACCCTTTTCCCCGGCTGACAAAAACTAATTCTGCTGGAAACGTTCATATTTGGGAAATGGGCTCATTCCAAATTTTAGCTGCCATTTTGGATAAGGCTCTGGTGAGGGTGAGGATCCTGTGTGTCATTCAGCATCTTCTAAAATTCTTGAAACACTGTAGGGCCGCCGCAGAGAGGTGGCTGAGCAGAACACTAACAAATCATCGAGTAAACCAGATCAGAGCAGCAGGCTCAACTGGCAGAGAGACTATTAAAAATGAATCAGAATCTGCAATTTATTTTTTTTTTTCCTTTAATGAGATACTCTAATTGATTTAATTTGGCAGGGAACATGCTTGGAAATGGTAGCGTGGGAAAATCGGTGCTTTGGGGAGCAGCGAATTGCTCTGCGTGAGATCCGAGATCCTGCTTTCTAACGTAGCGACACAGAGGCTGGTGGAGAGGAGCTCTGCGGTGGCACAGTGTCGCTCCTGCTCCCTTCTCCTCTCAGTTACCCTCTTGGGAAAACGCCTGGTGGACAAACTGTGGAAGCATCTAGGTGAGAAATGGTGTTAACACACGTACAGTCGTTATTGCAGAGTGAGGGAGGAAAGGGAACGTGTGTGCGGACAACAGGACCCTGGCATCCGTGCCCACATCCCCCCGGCACTGCCTGTGTGGGCTTACGCAAGCCAAAAGTGGCTGGTGTGCCATACTGACTGTTTATGTATTTCACCAGTGGTTAGGAGTTCAGTGGCATCCACATGCTCATGAGTTGCACAAAAAAGACGATTCGGTTCACGAGTGTGACTACCCTTGGAAAAGTTTGTGTCTGTTCATCAGGGAATGAAGCTGGTGTCTTCTGCTGAGCTTATTGGGGTTAATGCACGCTTGTGTGTCGTCGGTGGCTCTCTGAGAGCACTCCGAATATAGCGGGTTGCTTTAAAAACAAGCCGAGTAGAAAGGGAGGCTGCCCAGCAACAAAAGAAGGGAAAATATGAATAGTGTTATGTAGGGGGATGTAATGTTTTGGTCTTGGTAAGTGCTTTGAAAGAAGGTCACGTGTACTTCACAGCGGTTGAACTGTGGTGCTGATCGATAGCTGTTTGCTGAACGTAGAGGAACTTCTGAGACATCCTTCTCTGACTGCCTGGGCTTGCTCATAATGGACGTGCTTTCACACGTGGCTCCATCGCGTTTGCTTTTGCTTCTGAGTTTCTGAGCTGGTGGAAAGTCCTGGCAGTAGGACTGTGAATAGGAGAGCACAAGTAAGTGGTGCAAGAACCAGTGTTGCAGAACCGATTAGGCAAAACCAGGCTTGTGTTTAGAGGGTGGCTTTGCTGGGAAACTCCCTGTGGTTAGACTGTGCAAAACTTTTTTCTTTCTGTCCCTGTAATTTTATTAAGTCTTAATTAAACTTTCTGCATTTAAATTAGTTTACATTAATGTCACACTGTCTTATTATGTGTATATTGACAGACACTAACGGGGATTTGATCAGCCTAATCCAGCTGTATGTAATTATGTGCCTTCTCCTTAAATAATTGCAAACAGAGACTATCAATCATGGCAGGAAAGCCTGCTGCTTTATTATAACGTGGGATTGTTTAGTGAAATGTAATAAGACTTCAGGTTTAAGCTGGGGAGTAAACAGAATGAGATTTTAATGAGACCAGTGATAGGAAGAAAAAACTCTCCCCACCCATCCTGTGTCGCAAATCTCAGTTCTTATCTCCCCTTTCCCCCCTGCAAAAAAGGTGCCCTGATTGCATTGTTGTCATGCTGATGTTGAGAACATTTCTGTAATTTGAAAGGAATTTGGGAAAGGCGCAGATTTCTGGCTGCTGGAGGAAGAACTGTAGCCTAAACCTGTGGTGCTGTTCCAATGTAGGGTGGAGGTTTTTATTTCATTCATTGATAACTTGATTACCCAGATCAAACGGGAGCGTGTGGAAGGCAACAGAGGTGGGAATGAAATCTGCCAAGCAGCAGCGCTGCACAAGCTCTAAAACAACTGTCCTGCTTGGAAAGAAGTCAGTAAGGGAGTAACACAGGCACCCAGTTCACCGATTGTATTTGGGTTGATTTCTATGTGATTTAGTTACTCTGCAGCATCACGTGGCACGTGTACAAGCAGGGAGAGACAGGCATGGTGCCAGCAGCCTTTCCTCAGCCTCCTACTGGAAAACCATGCGTGCCAAGAAAAGCTTGAAAAACCAGAACTTCAGACAAGGCCTGAAGGGGGTGAGTTTGAGATCTGAACCCCTCGTTCAGCCTGCTCTGCCGTTGCGTCCAGCTCACTTTAAATATGTGAATACCTTCGTGAAATACAATGCTAAGTGTCACCATCGGTGCAATGCAGGCCATTTTCCCCTCCAGGACTGTCTCAGGAGGGTTTCAGGAGACCAGGTAGGCGTCTGTCTTGCTTTCCCCTGTGGCAGATAATTGTGTATGGAAGGGGGAGATTTCCCTTAGTGCCTGCTGAAGAAACAAACTGTTTCACAAATAGTTGGAGCCCTGCGTACACAGATTGTCTTGTGGTCAGGAAGTACAGATGGTGTTTCTCGATGCTGTCCTCTACCTTGGGAGCTGTTCTGCCAGCTTTTCTCTTCTGTCGGTCCCGCTCCATCATTCCCCTCCGCGGTGCACACACGCACCCCTCCTGCCCCAAGGCTCAGCCCTTGCCTTTGGAGTTTTTCTGGGTTTAGATTTAACAGTCCGTTCTTGCTGTGGGCATGGATTTTTTTGCCTGCCAAGTTGCAGCTTGGACTGAATTTTCTGTGCCAAACTTTTAATGACAGTAGAACGATAGTGAAAAGCAGTGACAGTCCCTCAGGTCTCCTGTTTGCATTACAAGACTGTGACATTGGGCTTCGGCCTCGCTGGCGTTCTGCTTGCTGTGTGTCTCAGGCATCCCTTTCAAACACGTTTATAGTGATGCCGTCCCATGGAGTGACGTTAGGAACCTGGTAGTTTGACCGGGAGAAGTGCTGGATCGTAGGAAAAGTGTGTTTCCCATCTAGGTCCTCCTCAGCTCTGAGGATGAGCGCTGCTACCCTCTGGTGACAGTTCCGCTCGCGGTGTGAGTTGGCAGCAACAGTCCAGGTCTCGGAGGGCTTGTGACCCTGACGCAGCTGTGCTGGAAACCAGAAATGGTATTTTCACACCGGACTCCTGTTGCTGCACCTTCTTACAGATGCCAAATGCTTGGGGTTGGTTTGGGAGAGCAGCACATGAATTTTGAGGAGCTCTGACACCAATGACTCATTTATTTCTATTTATTTATTTAGTGTTGCTATTTAGAAACTGACTGAATTTCTGTAGGTACATTGGAAAGATAAATGTTTTGTATCCGAAGGAGCCTTGTCAGGAACAGCTGGGAAAATTACTTTTTAAGAAAACAGCTGAGCAAACACATAATATCAAGTCATATGCTAGGTGTTGTGGTTTGCTGCGTTTATGCGCAACATCGTCTGAAGCTCTATAGATGGAGAATGGCAAACTCTTCTCCTGCAGCCTCCCCTAGGAATTGAATTCATGAAGTGACAGAAATTACATGTTTGTTTTTCTTGTGTTTTCAGTAAACAATGGCATTTCTTCATTGGATTTGCCTGTTGCAAAAGTTGTCTCGATGCTGCTTCTTTATCTACAAAGGAAAATACGGGTTATTTATCCACCTGCTCATGGAGCAAAAGGACTTGCCTTTTCATTTATTTATTTTTTAATTGAATTCTGTTCTGTTTCTTTGCTGCATTCAGGGCAGAGAGGATTGCACTGCGACACCGTATGCGCCAAAAATACCGTCACCTCGTCTGCGTTTAACAATGCCTTCCCAGATGCAGAGATCCGCGGCTTTTTGTTTCTAATACAGACTACTCGCTATTTCCAAGTCTTCAGAATTGTGAAAATCGTATTGAAATAGCTTTCTGCTTTGGTGGCCTTGCTCTCTCTGACTTTCTGGCAGCACTCAGTGCTGGCTTTCATTTTCCAAACGCTGTGAGTCGCTTGGAGACTCTCAAAGCTACATTTACAGTAAATGTGATGTCGCAGTAATGATGGGTCAATTCAGATTTCGGTCTGTAATTTGGAAAAAAAGCCACCACCCTTCACTAAAAAATAATGTTAAACTGACTTCAAACAGCATCTTAATAGTTCCATGTTGTTATGCGTGTAATTAAAGCTTTTACCCTTGAAAACAGGGTTGTTTGGGTTTGCTAATCATATTTCCTTGCTACAGTCAAATAGACTGAGGTAATTTTTTTATGATGTTAAGAATTGGCCTCATGCCGTAACATGAAAATCCGTTTTTCACAGAACATCAACAGAAAAATTCTCTTAATGCTTTTCTTCATTCTTAGCACGCTCCGAAATCATGAGGGACAGTGTCACCGAAACATGATGATCTCAAATTCAGCGTTGCGAGCATTATCTTCCGCTGTGCATCAGTTCTGCTGGGCAACCTCTGTTTAAACGGAACGAGCTGGGTGGCCCAGAGCGTCTGACAGGGCAGAAGCCAGAGCCATTGGTGTGGCTGTTCCCTGCAGAGCCCTTGCTCGCTTGGGTTGCTCTTCTTTCGTTAGGGGGACGGCTTGTACAAATGAAAAGTTTCTTTATTTTAAGCAGGTCATAATCATTTCCCCTTGTTAGTGCTCGCACAGAGCTGTGTTTTGGTACCAAAAGGAAAAGTCCAAAAAGGCCAATAGCATCCTGGCCTGTATCAGGAGCAGCGTGGCTCCAGGAGCAGGACTAGGGAAGTGATAGCCCCCCTGTACTCGGCACTGGTGAGGCCCCACCTCAAGTGCTGTGTCCAGTTTGGGCCCCTTACCATAAAAAAGACATTGAGGTGCTGGAGCGGGTCCAGAGAAGGGCAACGAAGCTGGTGAGGGGTCTGGAGAGTAAGTCTTATGAGGAGAGGCTGAGGGAGCTGGGGTTGTTCAGCCTGGAGAAGAGGAGGCTGAGGGGAGACCTTCTCACTCTCTACAACTCCCTGAAAGGAGGGTGTAGAGAGGTGGGGGTCGGTCTCTTCTTCCAAGTCACAAGTGATAGGACAAGAGGAAATGGCTTCAAGTTGCACCAGGGGAGGTTCAGACTGGAAATTAGGAAAAAATTTTACACGGAAAGGGTTATCCAGCATTGGAATGGGCTGCCCAGGGAAGTGGTTGAGGCACCGTCCCTGGAGGTGTTCAAAAGCTGGGTTGACATAGTGCTTAGAGACATGGTTTAGTGATGGTTTGTGTCAGAGTTAGGTTGATGGTTGGACTAGATGATCTTAAAGGTCTCTTCCAACCAAGACAGCTCTATGGTTCTATGAACTCCCCTGCAACTGGGATGTTCACTTCATCACAGGGCTGCTGTCACGTTGCTGAAGGTGGGTTGGCTGGGGAGGTTTGGGGGAAGGAGGGAGGATGTGACTGGGATTAAAGCCTTCGGTTAATCCTCTGGGCTGGCTTGCTCTTTAGGGTTCAGCTCTCCCAGTCAAATTGGCAAATCTCTGCTCTATCCATCTTTGTCACCCACACAAGTGATTACACAGAACGTTTTGCTCCTTTAGAGCCTGTCAAATAATGGAAGATTTTTTTTAACTATTATTTTACATTTAGTGTTTAAAATGGAGTGTAATGAGTGTGCTTGAATGTGATGGCAATAGTGCTGGACAATCACTACTGCAGTTGCATAAAAGCTGTTAAAATCAGGTTTTTTGTTTTTGTTTTTGTTTTTTTAAAAAGCCCCCTCCTCAGAGCCAGGTTCTCCAGACATTAGGTGCCTGACGTGCCTGACACACACAGGAGCAGATTTAGCTTCTGTCTTGGTGTAGGAGTTGGGAGCAAATTTGTCTAAGTGCTCGTGTAAATCCTACCCTGGTAGCAGCCATTCAAAGGGATGAAGATGTTCTTCATAAAAGATGTAAAGATTGATATTTTTCTGCCTTTACACCTGCCAGAAGTGAAACACAAGGAAGAAAAAAAAGTGTCAGAGCTGGACCTGTGTGGATGGAAAGGCTGCGTGCAGAACAGAGGGAACAGAGGTCTCTGGAGACCCCGTCTAGAGCTCTGAGCACAAGTATTCCTCTTTGTAACTCCTTCCCAGGCTCCTACTGAAATACATTATAAATTCCCGTTTAGCTGCATCTCTAAGCTGGCCAGATCACCTTAGTGACCTTGCTGATGCTTCTCTAGCAGTGGCCAGACCTTACACTGCAGGAAAGAAAATTCTTCATCCAAAATGGGGTATTTCACCTCGAGGTAAAATCAGTTGTGGAGTAATGATAAAAAAAATAAATCTGTATTCCATGGGGTAGTCTGAAACGAGTCTTAGCCTTTATTAAATACGACCCAGGGTTTGTGTGACAGCATTACGTGCAGTTCAGTCATTTATTAAAAAAGACCCAAAACATTTGCATGGTTTCAAAGGTAGGAAATAACATTTATCTGTTGCGTAGACTCCACTCTAATTCAGGTTAGAAGCAAGAACAGTATTACTTCAGCCAACTTGTTGGTTCCAGGCTGGGGCAGCAGGTCAGGTTTCCTTCTGCTGTGCCAGGAGCTGCCACCTCCTTGCAGTGGCCTCCAGCTCTACCACAGTGAAGCTGAAGTTGCACGAGGTGAGGGGGGATTAAAGCCTCGCGTGCAGGAGACCCTGCAGAGCCGCTGTGTCCCGTCTGCTGGCACCATGGAAGCAGAGCGCTCCGTGGCCGGGGGCTTGGGCAGCACTGTGAGGGGCAATCCTCTCTCACTGGTGGGAAGAAGGATGGTCTTTATCACGAGGCCGGGAGCACTCCTGGTTTAATGACCCCTCAGCGCTGAGACCCGGTTCCCTGCTGCCCAGGCTTCCCCTTGCCCCTCGGGTCCTCACCTCCTCCTCATTTCCACCTCATTGGCTCAACTCTTCTTCCAGCCTCCGTACAGCAGCTCCGGCTGGGGTACCCTAAAGTCATCAGCCCGGTAATGGAAATGAGTAACAAGCTGATAAGATTTTTGGGTTTAATTCTTCTTGACTGATGTTGATGTGTCCCAGTGATTGGGAACTGCTGGCAGGCAATTTGAGTACAGTGTGTCCTGATTGACTGCTGCTCTGTTGCCTGTTTTTCGTTTGGGTATTCTTTTTTTAATGTATGAGTAACATCCATGGCCCTAGGGAAAAATTTAAATGATAAAAATTAATTCTGGTCAGATTGTTTGAATTTCAAGATGTTGTGCTATTCCAGAAGTGTTACAGTATCACTAGCAGGTTAGACCAGGCTAATCCAAATTGGCTTGCAAACACTTGTAATTTGGGATTTGGAGAAAAAAATTACTCAGCTTAACGTGGCTAATACATTCATGCTGTAAGGTTGGTGGTAATAAGTTCTTTAGGCATCTAGACTTGCGATTACACTAAATGCAGATAAACGAAATCTTTTGTGCATGTGTTGCATGTAGAGGGAGATGCAGAACTCCAGTACTCAGCGAGCACTGGTGTAGCGGAGTCAGGGCTGCCCTTCCTGGCTCCCAGGAATAGCCCTGAGTAGTGTGAGGAGCTCTTAATTGCTGATGACTAATTGTCAGGGTTAATTTTATAAAAATAAAAAAAACAAGGAGGTGTCTGATTGCCTTGTGCTCTGGTTGGAAGATTGTCTTCAGGGATACCAGTCCACACAAGTCTCATGACAGCCTTCGGTACAAAGTCACCCCTGCTTCCCCGTAGCTGGCTTGCTTTAAGATGCCGGCAAATGCTTCAGCGTTAGTGTGAGGGACTTCAGCAAGTGCATGGATTTACCCTCTGAGGGTCTGAGCTTGGCTTCTCAGAACAGTTCAGAGTAGCTTAACCCAGGAGGTAGAATGAAGAGCACTTTTATATATAAAAAGCAATTTGGATGACGGGCAAGGAGGAATGCAATTGCTCTAGACGTCAAGCCAGCGTACTAAATCTGTGAATTTTTATGATGTTGAAGAGTGATGTCTTTAGGTTTGTCTTCAGTAGCTCGAACTTTTTAATGTTTTGTTCTGCTTGAAACCTTAGCTCTTCAGTGTCAGGTTGGAGCACTGCAGTGTCAGAGAGAAGAGCTTCTCTCTGTGAAAATGATGTTTCCAACAGCTATACCAAGCCAATGCTCATTTTCTTGACTTGGCAATCGAGATGGTTTCTTTCTAGCCAGCAGATTCCTGCTTTGGGGGGAAACTTTGCTGTAGTGAATTTAAAAACAATCTCACGATCTCATGCAATTTTATTACCAAATTTTAAATTGTGAAATTCAGACAAGGAAGGTGAAGCTACAGCCTCTGGATAGTGCCAGGCTCCTGTCACGCGGTTGTGGACTATGGGTATTCCACTTTTGCTAGAGTCTGTTAATCCTTTCTGTGCTCTTACTCTAAGCGTCCCAGTGGAGGGACTCTCTGACTTTCCAGTAAAAGCAGTAGCTGATCTAGTTTGGTGATCGTTTCCAGCCTCGGCAGATATTTGGGCCAGGTCGAGTGGTTACTAGAAATGGGAAGCAGCCGTAGGAGGATGTGCATGGTCTGCGGCAGAGAGCCCTCTCCTGTTCCGGAGAGACTGAGAAAGCAAAGGAGACGCTCAGCTTCCATTTGAGGAGAAAAAGTGAGTTCTGCACTGTGAGGTAGCTGATCGCTGCTGTTCTAGTTCCCAGAAGATTGAAATACCCATGGGACATCACTTTTTCATTGCCTTCCTGACAGCTACTCGCTCTGAGACATTTTAAATGGGCAGTGCTACCTAGACTGTTAATTGCACCCGTCCCAATGCTATATCACAGAATCATATAATTGTCTATGGGTTGGAAGGACCTTTCATATCATCGAGTCTAACCATTAACCTAACACCGCCAAAGCTACCACTAAACCATGTCCCTCAGCATCACAGCTGCTCATCTTTTAAATCCCTCCAGGGTTGGTGCCTCAACCACTTCCCTGGGCAGCCCATTCCAATGCTGGATAACCCTTTCAGTAAATAATTTTTTCCTAATGTTCAATCTAAATCTCCTCATGTGCAACTTGAGACCGTTTCCTACTGTCCTGTCGCCTGTGACTTCGGAGAAGAGACCAAGTTTCAGGTAGTTGTAGAGAGCGATAAGGTCTCCCCTCAGCCTCCTCTTCTCCAGGCTGAACAACCCCAGCTCCCTCAGCCTCTCCTCACAAGACACGTTCTCCAGACCCCTCACCAGCTTCGTTGCCCTTCTCTGGGCTTGCACCAGCACCTCAGAGTGTTTCTTGTAGTGAGGGCCCCAAACTGGACACAGAACTTGTGGTGGGGCCTCACCAGTGCTGTGTACAGGGGGACATACGCTTTCCTTCCTCTCTTTGCTTGTGTTTTGCCTCCCCAGTGCCCAGGCAGGGTGGTTACTGGCTGGAGGAGGACGCAGCTCGGTAAGGTGAGAAGATTGGTTCCCGTGGGCCGTGCACACCGCGGGGAACCAGACCCAAACCTTGTAATCCTGGCCCTGGCCCTGACTCGCTGCAATTTCTGTATCAGTTTCTCCCTTCCGTGCCGGTCAGTAGGCACCACCTGCCTTCCAGTGAAGCCCATGGGTGGCCGGTAAGAGGCTTGGCAGTGGACGTGGGTGGCTGTGGCTCTCTTACTCCGCTTGCACAACGTGGGCTGCAGAATTTCCTCTCGTGCAGCTGAGCACTGGTTCTTAAGTGTCATTTTGTACCAACATGAGCACAGCGGCACGTACAACACCCCGGCCCTCTCCTGTGGGGGGGAGCCTTGTCTCTCACAACAACTGTCTGACACTGGCAGCAGCGCCCGGGCTCCTGGCGGCAGCGGGGGCCTGGCAGCAGCTTGCAGAGATTCACTGCTTCCATTTTCTGGTTCAGTTAAGACGAACCCTAAGGCTCTTCTCTCTGAAAACAGGGGGCCGGTTTCTGTGCAAGTCCGTCTCTGCCAGCCGCAAAGCCAAGCAACCCAATCTACTGGAAACGTGTTCGGAGGTTGATGCCAGATTCCCAAACTGGAGAGCATCCGCTCGCAATTCAAGTGGTGCTGACATTTGCGGGAAGGCTTTCTGTTCTAAGCCGTCAGATGTTAGCTAGTGTATGTAATTAACTTGGTATAATTTTGCTTCAGAATGAAATATTCATTCCAAAGAGACTTTGAAAAAAAACATCCTGTTGTTTTTAATGTCTGGGTAGCAAGTGATGCTGCGTAGAGCAAGGCATACGTTTATTGTTCGAGAGATGGTTTCATGGCAACTCCTCTGTGTTACTATGGAACACAGAAAGTCCCAAAGGCTTTTACTGTCCATCACTTCTTGGGTCTTGTGAGTAATGGGGATACAAAACCCACTGACGTGTGTTAACAGTGGAGACAGAAAACAATAGGAAAATACTGTAGCCTGAAATGCTCTGGTTTGTCTCATTAACCCGAAGGGCAAATTGGATGCCCCTTCCCTGGAGGTGTTCAAGGCCAGGCTGGATATGGGGCTTTGAGCAACCTGGTCTGGTGGGAGGTGTCCCTGCCCATGGCAGGGGGGTTGGAACTCGGTGATCTTTAAGGTCTCTTCCAACTCCAACCACTCTATGATTCTATGATGTGTAAAACTTTATTTTGCATAGTAGTTTTTCTAGAATTTGGTTATAAAGCATGTGACCAGAGCAGGAGGACAATGAAATGGAAGTGGTAAAACAGATTTCTTTTGCCCCAGAGGAAATTTCTTCACCGAAAGGGTTGTCAAGCATTGGAACCGGCTGCCCAGGGAAGTGGTTGAGTCACTATCCCTGGAGGTATTTAAAAGAAGGGCAGACGTGGTGCTGAGGGACATGGTTTAGTGATGGACTTGGCAGTGTTAGGTTGGACTCGATGATGTCAAAGGTCTTTTTGAACCTGAATGATTCTATGACATTCAGAAGTTAGAGAAGTGATAAACAACAAGACCAAACCAGAAACCAATAGGCTGCAGGAGGCGAAATGCCAAAGGCTCGACCAAATAATCAGTAAGCTGAAGGTTTGCTGAGAAGAAGCAGTTATGAAAGTTTCAAAATGAAGTAGATGAAATGAAATTTGAAATGAAGTTTTGAACTTTATTGAAATGAAGTTTGATGAAAAGACTGGAACAGGGCTCCATCCAGTTCCTATTTACCTCCCTGCTGTGAAGTTCACTGAGCACCTCTGGTCTCCACATCTGTTCTAATGCTGCAGCTTGCAGAAGGAATTGGTTCTTTCTAAGACTTGAACTTTATTGTCTGCTCTTTTGAAAATCATCCCAGTCACCAAGATTTCCCCTTTACTCTTTATCAAAACTGAAATGAAGTGTTTGCCTCAGAGTCCAGGTTGAATTGGCAAAGTTTATGATCAGAAAAAACAACTGCTTGAAAGGTGTGTGCACATGGGGTGCAGAACAGGTGAATCCAGCTGAACCCCGAGATCCTGTCACACTTGATGGGTTTCGTTGTTGTTGGGTTTTATTCAGACTGTATCCAGGAAGGACCATGTGAAGACAGAAACACCAATCCGTTGATTTGCTCTCAGTTTCCCAGTATCACATGGTGGCTCCGATGGTCTGGTCACTTCCATAAATTTGAGTTAGTAGAGTTAGTCCACGTTTTGCCCTGAGTGATGCAGTGTCTCACCAACCGACTGGGCCGGGGGAGATTGGCAGCAGGTTGGTGCTGTTACGGGAAAGGATAAAAACTCCTCTGTAGTCACAGGTAACCTCTAGATGGGGATTCTTGTTTTGTACGTGAGCGTTCTAGTTCAGTTTCTCTTCTGTGGCCGGGCTGACCAAGAGGGTTGAGTGCTTACACCAAGAGAAAGCATCCTACTTTCAGTGAAAACCACTTCTCTCTTTTTTAAAGAAGTAGTCATAAGACAACGTGTAACGTAGACCAGAGATGACACATGGAGAGGAAATCGTGTCCGGGGTGACCTGAGTGAGCTTTGCAGCTTTGCTTGTTGACACATGCTCCTCACCGACAGCGGTGCGCTGAAATCATCTTACGGTTTGATATAAAGACGGAGGAAAGAAAAGAGGCGGTTACATTAACCCATTGATTTCTTCATCTGTTTCCTTCTGAGCGCGTATGGGAGTAACGGAAAAACATCCGTTCACAGTTTACTTTCAATTCAGCTCAGTATGTGGCACCAGTAATTGTTACCCTCCCAGTTTGTGTGTAGGTCCATCCGCCCTGGGTCCCGCTGTAGTGCCGCGGCAGAGATGGGGAATATGGCAAAGAGGAAAACAGCCAGAGAGTTGGCATCCTCCGTTCCATCCCGCACCGTCGGTGAATTACACAGCGCTGGGCAGCTTGGGGACAAAAAACTTAAAGGATGGAAGTATTAAGCACCTGCTAATGCTCCTTATTTTAGAGTGACTTTCACGTTGTGCGGTGTTTTTGTTAATCCGCTGTACAGATACTTCTGCTTTTAAAAATTGGTTTAGTAGGTGCTTCAGAGCAACGACCTTATTAATGACGGCTTGTCTACCCAGTGATGTGTCAGCAGGCTGCTTGTCGCTTGGCGTCGTTTTCTCATAAAAATGAGAGCTGTAATGAGTGACAGCACTGGGCCACGGTACCATTTAGACTTTGTTCGACGGCAGCAGAGCCACGAGAGTGAGTTAAACAGCTCTTTCCCCACATTTCTTCCTGCTGGAATTCCCTTTATTCCAATGAATACCTGGTGAGGATGATAAACGCCTGACGCTTCTCCTTACAGCAGGGGGGGTGTTTGCCCCTCCTCGTTCCTTAGGTTTGTGGGGAAACACAGACCTTTAGCGGGGAGCTGCTGGGGCGGCTGGTGCTCTCTGTTGACACAAGACCAGGCTGGATGGGGCTTTGAGCAACCTTCTCTAGTGGGAGGTGTCCCTGGCCATGGCAGGGGGGTTGGAACTCAGTGATCTTTAAGGTCCCTTCCAACTCTAACCTTCCAACACTAAACAAGGAGGCTGAGGGGAGACCTTGTTGCTCTCTACAACTCCCTGAAAGGAGGGTGTAGAGAGGTGGGGGTCGGTCTCTTCTCCCAAGTCACAGGCGACAGGACGAGAGGAAATGGCCTCAAGTTGCACCAGGGGAGGTTCAGACTGGATATTAGGAAAAGATTTTACACTGAAAGGTTTATTAAGCATTGGAATGGGCTGCCCAGGGAGGTGGTTGACGCACCATCCCTGGAGGTGTTCAAAAGGCAGATTGACATAGAGCTTAGAGACGTAGTTCAGTGATGTGTGTTTTTGGTTTTTTTTTTTCTGTGGTTTTCTTTTGTTTTGTTTTGTTTTTTTTTTTATCAGAGTTAGGTTGATGGTTGGACTTAAAGGTCCCTTTTCAACATAAATGATTCTATGATTCTGTTCTGTGATTCTGTGAAGACTGATTCATATTATGTTCATTAAGCCTTTAGCCGTGTTGTCTTGGTGGCTGCAGAGGATGAAGTGTGGGGTGCTGGGCTTTGGTTCTGGCTCAGCAGAGTGCAGGGTCGGTGCAAACACACGCGCCCTGATGAGCTGCTGGAGTTTTCAGGGGGAAAGCGTTACTGATGATGAGCCGGACGAGCGCCCTGCCGTTCCGTTGCCTTGAAAGAAGCTGCACAGATACTGGTGCCAGTTGGATAAAAGATTTGCCAAGTGGAACTGCAGATGGTTTTAATAACTAGAATACCTGTAGCTCTTGCTCAAAAGATTTGTTTTTTCCCCTTGTCTTGCAGTTCCTTGCACAGCCCACCGCTTGAAGGAGAAGGAATTCTTCAGCCTTTTGTTTCCAAAGACCTTGGACTGTTTTCCGACACTCAACTCCCTGTTTTGGTGAACGCAAGATCCAAAGAGGAGGATGAGGCAGCTGAGAGGAAAACCCAAAAAAGAGACCTCCAAAGATAAAAAGGAGAGAAAACAGGCGATGCAAGAGGCCCGGCAACAAATCACCACCGTGGTGCTTCCCACGCTGGCTGTGGTGGTGCTGCTGATTGTCGTGTTCGTTTATGTCGCGACTCGTCCAAATACAACCGAGTGATGCAGCTTTTCAGACTTTATAGCTTTGGGGTATTAATAATTTTATCCCGAGCCAAAAGGAACTCTCTGCCACTCTTCCAGTACTTCACCAAGGAACTTGCTGGTATTTTCAGTCTTTCTCTTGGTTGGGGTCCCGCAGATTCTCTTTGGGAATGTAACATAAAACGTATTAGCGGACGTGCCAGTACGTTTTATGGTCCGGTCCATGTGCCTTTCAGAACTTTCCAATGGTGTTTTTTCTTAAATCTGTTTGAAGCTCTATATTGTAAAAGGAAATGGTGTCCTGCTATAAATTTGTAAAAAAAAATAAAAATAAATCAGCTTTCAGCTTTTATCCCTGTTACGGATAATGTTGCTCCCGTGAGCTCTTGTCTGCCTGTTTCAGAACTTCCAAAGAAGTACAGTTCTTCTTTGTACTTCATGTCATATGAAGTGCTTTGATTCAGAAAGGATATATTTATTTTTTGAATAAAAGAGAGAAGTCTTACTTGCAATCTTCAAATTATTTTGCAAAAAAATGTGACTTACTGTGAAAGCCTACATTGTGTAATTTTTTTTTTCATTAAACACTATCTCATTCACTCGAAAGGAGTTGCTTTTTGTGGGGTGATGCCAACATGCAAAGGGAACGCGTCAGGATCCACCAGAAGGAATCTCACAGAAGTTGGAAAGGGAGATTCTACCAGTTTACGGAGAAGTAAAAACAAACTACATAAAGACAGGAAGTTGTTTATCTGAATGTTTAATATTTAAATCTGTATAAGTGGCAATAAAAAGGTGATTTTTGGATACAGCCCTTGATTTTTTTTTTTTAAATTATTTTTTTTTAAAGGAAGGAGAAGCACCATTATTATAACTTGGGTCTCTGTTTGCTGAAGGGAGCTGCTGCCCTCTGACACCCCCTCTCCCCCCCCACTCAGCCAAGCTGTGAGCACGGCTTAGACAGTTCTGTTCTAGGAAACCAAGCTACAGATTCTGATCAAAATGCTTCAGTAACCCCGTATTCTTCTACAGCCCTTTCTCAGCCAAATATTTTAAGGCACTCAGTAAGCACCAACCTCCAGGAGACCGGGAAGGGAATTGGAGGACTTGGCTGCTGCTTGAACACAGGCCGAGCGAGGGGGAACGTGATGCCGCTGCAGGAAATACTTCTGTGCTGGCAAAGAACCCTCGAGTCTTTACTTCCCGTGCTCTTTGGGCACAGGGATCGTCCCGGCGAAGCCAGCGGGACTGTTCTTAACGTGTGCCAGCGAAGGGCCCTGCCTCGCTTCCCGCCTGAACCTGTGCATTGGTGCTGTGCAGAGCCCCTCTGCCCACCCCAGCCGGGTGTCACAGAACACAACAACCCCCTGCAGCGCTACAGGCTGGGGGCAGAGTGGCTGGAGAGCTGCCTGGCAGAAAAGGACCTGGGGGTGTTGGTCGACTGTGGGCTGAACATGAGCCAGCAGTGTGCCCAGGTGGCCAAGAAGGCCAACAGCATCCTGGCCTGTATCAGGAACAGCGTGGCGAGTAGGGCCCGAGAGGTGATTGTCCCCCTGTACTCGGCACTGGTGAGGCCTCACCTCGACTACTGTGTCCAGTTTTGGGCCCCCTACCACAAAAAAGACATTTTGGTGCTGGAGCGGGTCCAGAGAAGGGAACAAAGCTGGTGAGGGGTCTGGAGAACAAGTCTTATGAGAAGAGGCTGAGGGAGCTGGGGTTGTTCAGCCTGGAGAAAAGGAGGCCGAGGGGAAACCTTCTCACTCTACAACTCCCTGAAAGGAGGGTGTAGAGAGGTGGGGGTCGGTCTCTTCTTCCAAGTCACAGGTGATGGGACAAGAGGAAATGGCCTCAAGTTGCACCAGGGGAGGTTCAGACTGGAAATTAGGAAAAGTTTTTACACGGAAAGGGTTATCAGGCATTGGAATGGGCTGCCCAGGGAAGTGGTTGAGGCACCATCCCTGGAGGTGTTCAAAAGCTGGGTTGACATAGTGCTTAGAGACATGGTTTAGTGATGGGTTTTGTCAGTTAATGGTTGGACTTGATGATCTTAAAGGTCCCTTCCAACATAAATGATTGTATGATTCTATGACAAATACCGCAGACAAGCAAATGCAGTTCCTTGCAGTCGCCTTTGCCCTAAGGCACGTGTTCCTGAACTGAACGTGATCCATGGCCAGCTGTTACCAAACCCCGCTCAGAGTGGGACAGACGCCCAGTGACGCTGGGACGACCAGCGGTGCCTCTGCTGTCGGTAGTGCCTAGAATTAAGCTGGCCTGACTGAAAATGAGCTGTGCTTTGGTAAGAGAACCGCTTCCTTCAGCTCCCAGAACTCCAGATCCCAGAGATCTGAAATGATGCATCTGGAAGAGTAATTGCTCCGTCTGTGTCATCTCCCAGCTTTTTTTATTTCTCCCGGGCACTAAACCCTTTTTTTCCTATTTTTATTTGACCCTCGGTAGGGGGTGGCTGTGACGGAGCTCTGGTTGCCCTTGTTGGAGAGGAGGGGTTCAGCTTGAATAAAATCTGTGCCTGGGGAAGTGAATAAATTGGTGTGTGTAAATATGTGCATTCTGCAGGGTGCTTGCCGACCGGAGCATCTAGAATAGAAGGAAACTTCCCACTAACCTCTTCCCCAGATTCCTCATCTTCCTCTTCCAGGGATTCCTGACCAAGATTTCCCTGCCCCTGTTCGTGCTGTGATCCTTTCGGGCGGCTCTGACGAAGTCCCTGTCACTTTCCCATCATAGCAGGTTTCTTTCTGTCTGTCCCAGTGGCAGCGCTTCTTGATCCGTTTATAAAATCACAAATTCATAAAAATCATAAATTTTATAACTTGGAAATACATCCCCGAAACTGTTCAGAGTCCTGATGTGATTTTTTTTCCTCCCTCCTTTTTTTCCTGCAAGAGTTGAGTCAGTGACACGTCAGAGCAATTAACTGGCTGATGACAACTAAATAGGTAGAAGGCCAGTTGGGTTAGATAATACCGAAGATTACTTCTCTAATGAGATGTTCCATTTCTGCTGCTTTCTCTTACGCTCTCCCCTTGTCTCTTGTCAGCTGCAAATTCTGCAGGTCACAATAATGATCTTTACAGAGCCAAATGTTTATTAATACAAACCTATAGCGTGGTGCTAATAGGAGACGCTGTGTATTTCAGTTCCCTGAAATGTGCGATTTTACTGAGCGCTAATTGAGAGGAAAATAGTGTCACGCGTTCCGAGTTGTTCCTTACGGAGAAGCTACGACTGATTTCACAGTTCGACTCAAAAAAAAAAAAAAATATATATTTTTCTCTGGTAAACAATGACGTTGGATTCTGACATTTTTCTACCAAATCCCCTTTCACTCATCTTTGGACGTGAGAATGCGCGGTTGGAAAGATGGCACGAAGCCTCTGTGGACAGAAACTGTCAAAAATCACTGGGAAATAATCGGGAAGTAAATTAATGGCAGTTGCCCAAATGTCAGCTCCCGTGAAGTTCTCAGCCGAAGGTGTAACGGTGTCTCTGGTTTTTTAACTGTATTACTCCAACTGTCAGTCGCCTTCAAAAACGTTTTAGAAATAGGGTTTCGAACCTTTTCCCAGCATACAGTAGCTTGTGGGCAAAATTGAATGATTTATTACAAGCATTTTACCAGAAAACCCACGCTGAGATCCTTCTTCAGCAGTGTCCGATGGTAGGGTTTCCAAGAGTGCTCATTATCGGGTGAAGTCATTAAAAACCTGCCATTGCCTTCTGAGAAATCAAGTTATAGAAGCAATTTTTTAAAACCAATTTTTCAAAGCATAAATCAAGTCAGAGTCACAGAATCCCAGAATGATATGGGGTTGGAAGGGACCTCTGGAGATCATCTAGTCCAACCCCCTGCCAAAGCAGGTCACCCAGAGCAGGTTGCACAGGAACGTGTCCAGGTGGGTTTTGAATGTCTCCAGAGAAGGAGACTCCACCACCTCTCTGGGCAGTCCATTCCAGTGCTCTGCCACCCTCAAAGTGAAGAAGTTCCTCCTCATGTTTAGGTGGAACTTCTTATATTCAAGTTTGTGCTCATTTCCTCTTGTCCTGTCCCTGAAGACCACGGAAAAAGGTCCGGCCCCATCCTCTTGACACCCACCTTTTAAGTATTTATAGGTGTTGATCAGATCCCCCCTCAGCCTTCTCTTCTCCAGACTAAAAAGGCCCAAGTCCCTCAGCCTCTCCTCGTAGGAGAGATGCTCCAGGCCCTTCAGCATCTTTGTAGCCCTCTGCCCCTGCTGTACCTGTCAAATACTTAAAAATCAAGGTTTGAAGGGAGTTTTATAAATGTCTTTGAAGTGCTGAGAAAATGAAGGGATGGTGTCGAGCGTTCTCGCGGTGGGTAAATAAATGCCCATCTCTGTTATCAATGTCTCCAGCCCCACAGAACCAAGGGTGAGAAGCAGGGGCGCTGCCCGTGCTCTGAAGGAAGAACCACACCTAGTCTCAGAACTCAGAGAAATTAGCTCTGGGTTTTCTGTTTCAATCCACCTACAAGAAAATGTTTCCTTATTCACAGCCTGTGTTCAGAAAAACAGCAGTTTTAAATACGTGCGGCAGAGAAACCGCCTTTTTTCAGACTATTTATGTCTCTGGGCTTCAACCAAAACAAGTCTTGTCACGGTGCTGGGGAGACCTTATAGTGGCCTTCCAGTGCCTGTAGGGGACTTGGGACAGATGGGGAGGGACTCTTCATCAGGGAGTGGAGTGATAGGACGAGGGGTAACGGTTTTAAACTGAAAAAGAAGAGATTTAGATGAGATATTAGGAAGAAATTCCTACTGTGAGGGTGGTGAGGGAATCGAACAGGTTGCCCAGGGAGGTGGTGGATGCCCCATCCCTGGAGGTTTTCAAGGCCAGGCTGGATGGGGCTTTGAGCAACCTGGTCTGGTGGGAGGTTGGAACCCCCATGGCAGGGGGGTTGGAACTGGATGATCTTTAAGGTCCCTTCCAACCCAAACCATTCTGTGATTCTAAATAACCCCTACGTCTGTCACAGAAGTTCAGTGAGGGGGTGGTTTAGGGCTGTTCTTTGCAGGTGGACGTGTTCTCACAAGGTTCCTGGGCACACTCACTCCTGCTCAGTCTGTTCCAAAGCCCATAGTGGTTTGGGGCAGAGCAGATCAGAGGAACAAGCCCATCAGTGTGTTGCTTTAGGCAGGGCAGCAGGAGGGCAGCATGTCACTCTCTGGGGACATTGCTCAATCCACTAGTGGAAATTTAGGTGCAGCACATTAAATTACAGCCTATTTATGGCTTTGAGGGTGTCCTGGTGATTAAATAGTAACTTGGACACAGTGAACTTTGAGATCTGAACCCTACGGTGAGGGAAAAAGAACACACGGTTCCCACATTGGTTTGGCCAATTCACACGAGCTCTGCCGTGAACAACCTCTAACCCGGCATTTTCCCAGCAGACTGATGTGTCAGAGGAGAAAAAAACCCTCCCTGGCACAAGGCAGTTGGTGTAAAATCTAGTGGATACCTCTTTTGCATAGAAAGAAATTAAAAGTTGGAAAAAGTGACCTTATCACTCTCTACAACTGCCTGAAAGGAGGGTGTAGAGAGGTGGGGGTCGGTCTCTTCTCCCAAGTCACAGGCAATAGGACAAGAGGAAATGGTCTCAGGTTGCATCAGGGAAGGTCTAGATTGGATATTAGGAGAAATGTCTTCACTGAAAGGCTCGCCAAGCATTGGAATGGGCTGCCCAGGGAAGTGGTTGAGTCACCATCCTTGGAGGTATTTAAAAGATGGGTAGATGTGGTGCCTAGAGACATGGTTTTGTGATGGTTTTTCTCAAAATTAGGTTGATGGTCGGACTCGATGACCTGAAAGGTCCCTTCCAGCCTGGACAATTCTATGATTCTCTGAATGGGAATGCTGTAATTGGCTGCTGCAGGCTGTAAAGCCAGACAAGAACATAATCCTATTGTCCGTATGATGCAGGGTAAGGACCTTCCCCTGGTGCCCTTTGCCTCCTTCCAGCTGCCTGGTCTCTGGGAGAGCCACGGGCAGGAAGCAGCAGGAGGGACTGGAGTCCAGCACCTACCCGAGCTGGCCGTGTAAATAAAACTTTGCTGACTGCCCTGACGTACCGTGGGTGTCCCATCACCCGGGGCTCATCTCAATAAACAGTCTTTGATGATGTCTACAGAAGAGCTGGGGAGGGACTCGTTATCAGGGATTGGAGTGACAGGATGAGGCGTAATGGTTTTAAACTGAAAAAGGAGAGATTTAGATGAGCTATCAGGAAGAAATTCTTTCCTGTGAGGGTGGTGAGGCACTGGAACAGGTTGCCCAGAGAAGCTGTGGATGCCCCATCCCTGGAAGTGTTCAAGGCCAGGCTGGATGGGGCTTTGAGCAACCTGCTCTAGTGGGAGGTGTCCCTGCCCATGGCAGGGGGGTTGGAACTGGATGATCTTTAAGGTCCCTTCCAACCCGAACCATTCTATGACACTATGACTTCTCATCCTCACTGGTGGTCTTTAGTCTGGTTTTGAATCATGAAATGGTGGCGGGCTTGGTTCTGATGTTTCTGTATCACTGCTAAATGAGGAATTACCAGCAGGGACACTATGATAAACCCGGATCAGTGGGACTGCAGGGTTTTCTCTATCAGAGCGGAGATCTATTACCCTTTGACTGGGTAAGCTGAAGTCATTGTTTGAGTTAACACATGGGAAATGCAAGAAAGCTGTGCCTGGGATTTTTCATGTTTATCCATTTTTGTGTTCATTTGGCACTGGCTTTTGCTGCTGCTGTTGGCGTTCCTCTGGGCATGGATCAGCATACCCACCATCCCATGCCATCCCACTCCTGCACTCCTAAATTTCCCATAGAAGAGAAGAAGAAACGGTAGGAAGAAAATGAGCTGAACACCCAACTTCCACGTGAGCCACTTTTGAAGATTTCTCTCTAGTTACCGTCGTTTCACCGACATCCCCATCAGAGTAGGTTTGGGCAGTGACTGGTCAGTGATGGTCTGACACCTCTTTTACCACCAACTATTTCAAAATTATATCTTGACAAAGCGTGTTGGCAGCTGTGTGTACGTGACCTCTGCTTGTCCTTCAGCGAGAAAAGCTGGTGGCAGCCTGAACCGTTGTTCTTTTTATTTAAAACAAGTCTTTCAACTGAGAGCCAAAAAAAATGCTTTTTGGTAAAGCTTTGAAAAATCACAGAGGTCCAGCAGCTCACATGAATTTTCCATTGCCCGGCTATTCAACAAATTTTTTTTGTATGTTTTGGATAATCCCTAGCTCCCGAACATTGCACCTTGTCCTGTCAAATGAATTTATGATAAATAATTCTTTTCTTTTTTCATTTTTATTGATGCTTTCAGGCATTTATAGCCTTGGACCCTCCTGATTATTTCTTTTTTGACAATATACATACATCTCCAATCCCTGTTCATAAAGTGTATCACTCCTCAGTCATCATTATTTCTGTGTCCATCATTCTTTAAGAAGGTTTCACAATAACTTGAAATGTGGTACGTGTTGTACACACTATTTTTGGCATGATAACACCAGGAATATGTATTTTCCTTCAGAAACTCTCACCAGTTTAATCAAGTTTCTACCTTTCAGTACAGTTCAAGTGCTGAGACCCAGCGGCTCTGCCCGTACCCCCTGGCAGCGACGGGTTCTTGTTTAAATTGGGGATCATCAGATGAGGAACCTTTGCAAGTTCAGGCTGGCAAAGAGGAGGGTGACCTTCCAGGTAAGGATGTCTTAAAAAAACAGCACTTTGATCCATACTGTCTCAGCACATTCGGGGCATAATATTCTTGGAGCAGGAAATACCAGTAAACAAGGAGGCTGTTCAGATGCAGGTACTTTGCAGTTTTCAGTGCTTTTCACAGGAGCTTATTCTATGGCGTTACACAAAAGCCAGGCTGAAGCTAACTCTATTATTTCATTAGCCAAAGTTAGGGGCTTGGCCACCCTTATTAATTTTTTGATAATTCATTCATTCATTGTATATCATAGCACAGATCTGTATCATGAGAGGGATCCTCAGGCCTGGACTGGATGCAGACACAACTTTTCTTTGAAGAACTGGTGCACACTGTCTTGTATGTTTAAATTTCATCGTGGCAGAAGAACCTGGCTAACTGGCTAATAGCCCACATTTTTTTTTCTCTTGCCGTCTGAAAGACAACACTTTGCTTCATTTTTCTTCAACAGATCTTTCCCAGCTTAAAATCTAGCTTCATTTCCAGAGGCTCCTCAAATTTCTTCATTAGTTCTTTTAAAACTCCCAGATGCATATCCCCTTAAGCTGAGGATGGTATATATTTAGTTTGTTCAGATGTCCCTCCATCATCTTCATTCAGTCCTCGTCCCTCCAGCTGAGTCTAGTAATTTTCCTGAATTTTCCTGTAAAAGGTTCTTTGATTTCCTCATTTTCATTACTCATTTTATTGCAAACCAAGCCAAACTGGTATTTAAAATCTCGGTATTTTGTGTAAGTGTGATGTAGTGTATTTTGTCTTAATAGCAATATAGCTTCCGAAAACAATTTACATTTTTGCTGCGGTCTTGAATATTAACGAGACTTCATTTACTCACAAACTGGAGCTGTTTTGACAGTCTGGTATTATTTTTATCCAGATTTTTCCAGGAAGTTGGCAGCAGTACATGCTGGAAAACAGTTCTTCAGTATCTCTTTCACTGAAATTGGTGGTTCATCAACACTGTCTGTAATTTCTGTTTCGCTTGCACAGCAATAGAATTCAGTATGAATTGCAAATAAAAGGAATCTCAACATTATGCAGTTTTTTGGCACATGGAGTTGAATTAACTCTGCTCAGTTTTATAATGTTTTCCTATGTTGTAGAAAAAAATAAAGAATTTAGGCCCTTACCTAAAACAAACTGTCTTAAGTTAAAGGTTTTTTTCCTATTCCAATGTAGTTAAGCAATGAGCCAGCAGAGTATCTAAACATCGGTACCAAAATAGGTGCATTCGAAGACTGAATTTAAAAGTTATAAAGTATGAATGTAAAGGATGAGATCGGGCTCTGCCCCAGGTGAAGTCTATAGGTCTGGCAAAAGAGGCAACACGGGTGGCTTCAAAATCTGTGCTTTGTCTATTTATGTTCCCCTCACGGACCCGCAGGGCTTAAAGCGTAAGAAAGAGCGAGCTCAAACTTCTCATTTCAGGAATCCCAAGGGCTATTTCTATAGCCAAGAATAACCAGAGCATAGATAAGCTCTTTATGCTGGGAGCTATGACATGGCTAAAGGCTCCTATTATTCTTGTTCTGTGCAATCTAGAGAATTTCTCTTGGCTGATTATATTTTCAAGGGAATAATTCCAGTGATTAGCCCTCCGTACATCACAGAATTGAAAGTATCTTACTTAATTCACAGTGCTGTTACAGAGTCTCTGCTACACACTATTTAACTATGAAAAAACCAACCTGTATATTTTAGAATACGTTTAGAGTACGATCTTTTCTAATACAGTCTATTTACAATATATCTAAATATGTGGGATAGTGATTATCTTACTGAAACCTTGGTGTTAAAAATACCCGCGATTGGCAATGTGCCTGAACACATGAAGCAACCAGTTGCAGATTTCAGTTCTAAGAAACCCATGGGAGATTACTTGGTTTTATTTCCTTAGTTGGTGGACTGGCTTTCCTGTACCCTGGCATATCTTTTTAGAGTGTTTTCAGAATGTCTTTGCAGTTCCTCAAGGTGCGAATTTAAACGTTCTTCAAGCTCTCTTGTATGTTTCTCCTCCTCTTGAAGGAACTTCTCTGTTGTTGCAAGGAAGGACATCTCAGGAGGATACTAAACAATGAACAGAAAATCATAGTTAGTAAAAACCAGCAAGTGCTGTGACATGTTTGCATTATCAAATTTTAGGTTTGAAAAACATCTTAACCTATAGCAGTTTATAGTGCTGTAACGCTTTATGTCTCTCCAAGAGAACATGAATTTGAGCATACATTTTTAAAGGCATTCAGGAGCCTAAATGACATAATGCGAACATGATGTTTGAATACCTGTGATAGTCACAGCATTAGGATGTAGGTTTGCCATTAAAAATTTAAATATCCCATTAGACAGAATTAAGCTGCTCCACAATCTCCAACGTCTTTGGATCGGCAAGAGGTTATGTTCGTCACTTGTATAATTTAGACCAGCACAGAGGACAATAATGTGTTTTTTGGCATTACAGAATATAACTAGTTGAGTACTGCTGATTGCCTCCTGTAATTTTCCTCTCTGCTTCTGTGATGTGATGCTTTCTGAGAAAAGGAAGAAAACCCATGCTCATTTCAGTACTATCAACTTCAAACCCTGATATTCTGGAGAATGTACTAAATTTTATACTCTGCAAGTAGTTCACCGAAAAATCTTCTTTCCATTTAATGAGCATTCAGTAGATTGAGACGTAAACCATACCAAAATCAGGCCTAAAATGGTTGTCATGGGATGCAGAGCTGTATAAAGCAAAAGACATGAGTGAGTCCTTGCTGGAACTAGTTCTAAATTTTTAAGCAGCAATTTTTGTTAATTCCTTTTTGCTAATATTTAAGATGCATTCACTGGAATGTCTTTATAAAAAGAAATATGAAGTAATTTTTCTTTGCCTAAAGATATTATGCTTGTTTAAATAAATTCAACATTTATTTGTGTAGATAAATACAATTTTATGACATGAATTTTTAAAAGTCGATCGAGAAAAAACTTAGTATAGGAGCTGTAATACTGAAAAAAACCTTAACTTATATGATCATATATTGAGAAAGATGATTGACATTTATTATATTAATTGGAACATGTTAAATAGTTTTAATAACTGCTTGTTAGCCTAGAATGTCTTGTTTTGTTTTCCCTAGAATGTAAAAAGGAGAGTGTATCTGTCAGTGCATCAAATAGGAATGGCTTCAAATGATTTAAATATTGAAATGTTTTGTGGAAAAGGCCAATTCTATTACACCTGTAAATTTTTATTCTAGACTCCATTGTATTAGAATGGGTTATTCCCTATTTCCACGGCAACTAGTGGCAGATTTGGTCTTCGCTTTCAGCCTTGTTTAAAACTGCCGTTTAGCAGCTTTTCAGCCCAAAAGATAGTAGCTAGAGAAATGCTTTAAAGCACTATTCTGTTCAAACTCTTTGCAGCAGACCTTGAGATAAAATTTCACTGAATTTCACTGAATTTTTTAGAGTTGGAAGGGACCATAGAGATCATCTAGTCCAACTCCCCTGCTGAAGCAGGATTGCCCAGAGCTTGTCAGAGCATGTTACTCAGGACTGCATCCAGGCGGGTCTTGAAAATCTCCAAAGCGGGGGACTCCACAACCTCCCTGGGCAGCCTGTTCCAGGGCTCTGTCACCCTCACTGTGAAGAAGTTTCTCCTCATATTTGAGTGGAACCTCTTATGTTCCAACTTGTGCCCGTTGCCCCTCGTCCTCTCACTGGGAACCACTGAAAAGAGTCTGGCTCCCTCCTCCTTCAACCCACCCTTGAGGTACTTGTAAGCATTAATAAGGTCCCCCCTCAGCCTTCTCTTCTCCAGACTAAAGAGTCCCAGCTCTCTCAGTCTTTCTTCATAAGGGAGATGCTCCAATCCTTGAATCATCTTTGTTGCCCTTCGCTGGACTCTTTCCAGTAGTTCCCTGTCCCTCTTGAACTGGGGAGCCCAGAACTGGACGCAGTACTCCAGTTGTGGCCTCACCAGTGCAGAGTAGAGGGGGAGATGACTTCCCCTGACCTGCTGGCCACACTCTTCCCTATGCAGCCCAGGATTCCATTGGCCTTCCTGGCCACAAGAGCACACTGTTTGCTCATTGTCATTTTGCTGTCCACCACTTTCTCTTCAGAAGTTGCCTCCAGCAGGTCCACCCCTAACCTGTACTGGTGCCTGACATTTTTCTTCCCCAGGTGTAGGACCCTACACTTTTCCCTGTTGAACCTCATGAGGTTCTTCCTTGCCCAGCCCTCCAGCCTGTCCAAGTCTCGCTGGATGGCAGCACAGCCCTCCGGGGTGTCAGCCACCCCTCCCAGTTTGGTATCATCAGCAAACTTGCTGAGGATACACTCTGTCCCCTTGTCCAGGTCACTGATGAATATATTGAACAGCACGGGTCCAAGTATTGACCCCTGGGGGACTCCACTGGTTACAGGCTTCCAACTTGAACCTGCTCCATTAATCATTACCCTTTGAGTCCTGTCACATAGCCAGTTCTCAATCCACCTCACTGTCCCCTCATCCAGCCCATACTGCCTCAGTTTCCCAATGAGGATGTTATGGGAGACAGTGTCAAAAGCCTTCGACTTCAGTTCCATCTACTGTAGACGACGGGAGGGGACATCCAACCAACCGGTTATGGCATCATAGAAGGCTATCAGATTGGTCATACATGATTTACCCTTGGTAAACCCATGTTGCCCACTTCCAATAACCCCCCGCTCTTCAACTTGTTTGGAGATGACATCTAGAATGAGTCTCTCCATTACCTTCCCAGGGACAAAAGTGAGACTAACTGGTCTGTAGTTCCCAGGGTCCTCCTTCTTGCCCTTTTTGAAGACTGGAGTGATGTTGGCCTTCCTCCAGTCCTCAGGCACCTCTCCTGTTCTCCATGACTTTTCAAAGATGATAGAGAGTGGCCCAGCAATAACATCAGCCAGCTCTCTCAGCACTCACGGGTGCATCCCATCAGGGCCCATGGACTTATGAATGTCCAGTTTGGCCAAGTGGTCCCGAACCTGGTCCTCCTCTACCAGAGGAAAAATTTCCTCTCTCCATACCACCCCCCTTGCCTCCAAGGCCACCGATTCATGAGGGGCAGTCCTAACAGTGAAGACTGAAGAAAAGAAGGCATTCAGCAACTCCGCTTTCTCCGTGTCTTCCACTACTAGGGTGCCCACCTCATTCATCAGTGGGCCCACATTATCCCTAATCTTTCTCTTACTGTTAACATACCGAAAAAAACCCTTTTTGTTATTGTTAACTTTAGGGGCCAAGATGAGCTCAGCTTGAGCCTTGGCCCTTCTAACTTTCCCCCTGCATATCCTCACCGCTTCCTGGTATTTCTCCTTATCTGCCAGGCCCCTTTTCCAAAGATTATAAACCTTCTTTTTGTTCCTGAGTTCCAGCCGAAGCTCTCTATTTAGCCAGGCTGGTCTTCTTCCCTTCCTGCTTGATTTTTGGGACTTGGGAATGGCTTTATCCTGCGCCTTTAAGAGTGCCTCCTTGAAGTACGACCAGCCTTCCTGGGCATTTAGAGAATTCCTATAGAAAACCCCTTTTCTTTTCGAAGTACAGCAAGTAAGTGATAGCTGGAAATCAATTCTGCATGTAATACCATCCTTCTAGAGTGAGAGAGACTTTCTAGGATAGGGCTCCTAACATGAAATTCACAGATAAAGCAGAATCTTCCTTTTCTCAGTCCCTCCAAATTAGGGTTTTAAGAGGGCAGGGAAGAAAAAATGATGTAATTGGCCATGTAGGAGTAAGGAACCCAAAGGTATTGGATCACTTTGTGGATCACAACACTCTTCTATCAACCACTGCACTAGCAGGGATGAGAAAGAATGTTAATCTTCCAATGTTTGAGAAACTCTGGAGGGACATCATCATCCTCATAAAAACAGGCATGATTTTCCACCCACAAATCAGCAATTGTTTTCCAATGAATTATAGAATCATAGAATTGTTTGGGTTGGAAGGGACCTTAAACATCATTGAGTTCCAACCCCTTGCCATGGGCAGGGACACCTCTCACTAGACCAGGTTGCTCAAAGCCCCATCCAGCCTGGTCTTGCTGAAGAGTTGTTCCTGAGATTTTGAATGCCATGGCGACAGGCACATTTATTCCTTCATGGCCAGGTCACAAAAATAGCTTCTTGTGATGTTTGGATTCAGTGATAGAGTTGGCAGTAGTATTTTGAAGAATTTGAGGAAGTCTTTCGTATTATGACAAAGACATTGGATTTGCAGGCTTTACTTAAAGCATCACCATGTGTTTCACTTACTGAATACCAGCTCCAAAATCACTGATTCAATACTGAGCAAATAAAACACTTCCAGTGAGAAGCATAAGAAAGTGGGAAAATGTGAATCTAAAATGTTAATTGAATAGGTTTCATCACCTAGAGAAAAGTCCTGTCAGGCTTTTCCATACAGACAGCAGATTCCGAAGTCCTAGCCTTCGGAAATGTTCTATCAAGTTATGAGAGATTCTCAGAGATTTATTATAACAATGTTTGCAATTGATGACTTCTCATTAGAAACATACTGGCCTCATGATCAAGATATCTTCCTAAAATGCTAGTGTCCTTTGCTTCAGCTGATACTTACTTTGATGTATTTTTTCTTGAAATACACTGTAAACTGCAAATGAGACATTTCTGAATTTCCTCAGAGTTGAGAGAAGAATGTTTATCGCTTAGAATAAGCAGATCATGGTTCCCTACAGCTCCTTACCCGAGGGTCAGGCACCACTATCATTTTAGATAGGTCCCTAATGCACTGTTTTTTATGCACTTTGAGAGAAAGTCGTATCTAAACAGATCTACAAGGCAACATTTCTTGTTAGCAACTAAGCTTTGCTTTCAAGCCTCTGGTTTGTTCTTTCACCATGTACTTTATTGTCTTTACTTTCAGCGCCTGAGGAAGAAAAAAACATAAAGAAACTGCTTTAATCCATGTCTCAGATGAGATTCATGGTCCCTAGTTTTGAATTCATTTTCCTCAGATAACACTTTTATGTCTTTCGGTTTTCTAAGTGGAGCTGGATAGAAATGGGTTCATTGGCAAGCTAACTTTTTTGAGTAGTTAGGCAACAGGAATTCTACTTTTTAATTTCTACAGTGTCAGCTGATCCTGTATCTCTTTAGGGCAGACCAGTAATGAGAATCACCTTTTTGCCTCATCATTTGCTGGAAATGAAGGAGCACACCTGATAGAGATGCCTATTTCCACATATGAAATCGCTGCTAAATATGTCTTCTCCTTAAGCAAGAACTACCCAAAGTGCTTATGAATTAACTTTGGGTTGTTGGGGAGAAGCACTTCAGGAAGCTAGGTCTGTTTTCTCTTAGCAGATGGCCTAATTCATTTGCCTAGAATTAATCTCTTTCTTGCTCCGTGAGTTTTCCCAGCATTCTTGGATGCACCTTCAGCAGGGCAGGAAGAAAGCTTTAACACGTGGGAGATTCTAACATTTAGTGGTAAAATCTTGAGTGTTCAAATCCCAGAGTGTTAAAGTCTTCACATGTTTAGCCCCTTCTGCTTTCCAGGAAAGGTCTTGTTACACCAAGACTAGAAATTGGCCTGGCTAATTTTAGTCTCTCTGTCATTAAATATGGGGGCTTTTGGGGAGAGTTTTCTCTAACCTTACACTGCAATACATCTCAGGCAGCAGGTACAGAGGCCTGTCTTCAACACGCTTCTGCTCAGGTATGACAACCAAAATTGAGAAGCCTGGGTAACTGGCAAGCCATGTAGGAAGGGTTTTTAGAGAGCCTAAGTACCCAACCAGCTAGGAACCCACCTAAGAGTGAGAGGCGTGTACCACAGCATGCCTCAGGGTAGGCTCAAGACTCTCAAAATTGTTCCTAATAATGTCCAGTGGTAGAATTTCCACAACTTTCCGTTGCAATCTATTTATTAAGCAATTTCTCTCCCTTCACTCCAGAAAGTTTCCTGAGGCTTAACTTCAATTTTCCTTGCTACAGCGTAAGTTTTTCTTGTATTTCCAAGTCTTGAAAGGAAGAACAGACAATGTCTGTCCATCACCTGAAGAGAGAGAAGGTATTTGTGACTACATGTTAAAGATCCAGATGGAGAAGCAAAACATACGTAACTGCTTGCTCCACCTGAAATGGAGAAGTTGTGTAGAAATGGACTATTCTGAAGGGGCAAATAATTATTGCCTATTTAATTATTTATTTATTTACTTTCTGTGGGAAAGATTAAACTTGCAGCTGGACATTGGACTGTTCCACAGAATAGTCTTCCCAGAGACTGGGAATGGATCAGGCAACTATTTTCTGAAGTTGTTCGTTCCAGAAAGAGAGCACATCCCAAAGCACTGTTCAGAGATAAAGTATTTCCCCAGCTTGGGAAAGTCTCAAAACAAGAATTTTTGGGGTTATGGGACTTTCCAGTGCATCTCAGCGGAGCTTTCTAGTTTACCCAAAGGCAGGAGTGATTTCCCCTACACTTGTAGCCTCTAAGTAGGAATGTGAAAGGAACATTAACTAAGGTTGTCTGAAGACTCTCTACTGGCAGGAGAAATGCAAGTCCTTGTCTAAAGCCCTAGAGACTACTTTCTCTCTTCCCTAAATACCAACAGAGTTACTTTGGTACGTAACAGAACATCACCTACAATTCCAATGTTTTCAATTGGTGCTACAAATATTCTTCAGAAAAATGGTCCCTTATAACATCTTCAGAAATTTTGAACATAATGGAGATTCAACTTAGGTGAAACATCAGTCCTGAAAACTCTGTCAAAGAGCTCTGGCTTACAATATAGTGTGTGGTTTTTTTCCTCTTTCTCCTTGATGGAATGGTTTTCCATTTGAACATGGAGCTCTAGAGTAACAGACTGTTGAATCATCTCTGCACTAAAGCTGTGGCACCCAATGTCAGTCTGAATGATGATTTAATTTTAGCAATCTTCTGAACTTGTACCTGCTTCAATGCCACTGATTTGGACTTAGACACTGTAAGAGAAATATCCCTTGCTTAATAGTTTCTTTATGTACTTTTCCCCCACACCAGCTGGAATGTGTTTTCCTTATAATCTAGTCAACTGTCTTGGCATTGACCCTGTCCTGAGTGCCAGCTGGGAAATAATTTCCCTGCAGCTTGCAGGGAAAAGTGTCTCAGCGTGGACATTTTCGTTGGCCTGGTTGGAAACAGAAGCTTTGTGGTCTGGTGTCTCTGTCTGGCGCTTCTGACAGAAGAGAGGAGGAGAGCTGGTGTTTATCAGACACTCCTGAAAAAGTCCAAACATTTCTTTTCACGATTAGCAGTTTAAAGAGGAAAACTCTCAAGCCATGAGAAACTGAAAGCCATTTACTTAACATTCCTGTGAAGCCTAAAAATGGAAAAATGGAAGTGGGGTTAAACACCCAGGACTATGTGGTTCTTGCTGTTGTCTGACTACTGGGGCACAGCTGGTGAAGGTCATGGTCAGTGAAGGGCTGCACTGCAATCCCAGCTTCCCAGACACCAGCACTATGGCACTCCCTTATCAACAGTGAGATTCTGGACTACAGACACAGTCTTCCAGCTGCTGTGTTCCCAGTAGGAAAGGATGTGTGGACATTTCTGGAGCAGACAGCAGATCTGGGGACCACCCCAAACTCCTTGAAGATGATTGTTGGTGTCATGATGCCTCTTCACTTCTGCTTAAGGTGACGAATGGCAAGAAAATTCCCTATTGATTCCCCCCAGTAAATGCTGAATCTTCCCTGTTCTCGCTGAGGCACACCCCTGCAGTTCAGGGTCTCCCAGGCACAAAGATGCGTAGATCACAGCTGGATCACAGCTGGACAGAGAGATGCCTACAGTCCATTCCTTACTAATCTCTTAGTTCCAGTATTTAATGATGGTGTCGTTGCATGGTTTGAGGTCTGAAAAAAATAAGTGTTTTCAAGTGTAGTGGAGGCCTAAGGAAGAACAGAAGATGCTAAGAAAGAGGGTAAAGCTCAAATTTAAAGAGAGATCTAAAGTCAAAGAAGTATGGAAAGTTTTCCTAAGAAGTTACCCTAGGCAAAGTGGGATTTATCCCACTTGTCATGGAGGTTGGTAATCTCCAGCCTACGAAGACTGAAAGAAAGAATGCTGCACTATTACTCTTTCATTTCAAGAAAAGTAAGGATTACAGCAGTTATCGTGTGTTCCTTTTCAAATACAATAGCTAACACGTAGAAAATAGTTGCTGCAATTCCTCTAATTTCACCCATCAAACGAATGCTGTAGAAACTTGATTTGTCTAAGAGCACTCAAGGCAGTAAGCTTGCAGGCATTATAAAAAATACACTTAAAGCAGAGTGCCCTTACAGAAGGTAATATGAAGTGGAGCGCCCCAATATAGAAGGTAATGAGCTAAAATGTAGAAATCTCTCTCACAATCACATAATGGCAGGTAATTATCACCGTTATTAGAACAGAGGTATGGCCCAGTAGGGGATGTTTAATCTCCAGAAAAACTGCATTTATGTTAGGATAAGGCATTTCCATTTTTGCTGGGCTGGCACTGTATAAATAATAATGACAACAGGTGTGATTTAGTTTTTGGCTCCTCCAAGGCTGCATTTGGTCCATAGATGGATCTTTGAGAATATATGCTATAGGGAAACAGTTACTTACTGATAACTTGATTTCTTCTGCACCGTAAGCAGGGCTCAAAAAGCTGCCTGTTCTGCCCTTTTCAGGAAATGGCTCACCAAAGCCCAAAGGATACCTCACTGGGGCTGATGGAGATTTATCATCTATTTTCTTCTCATGACCTCTGTGAAGTGTGTAAGAAGATAAAGTGCTACCACTTTTTGAAAGAGTGGTATTGCCTTGGCCGTATAAAGCAGCACAACAGTTTCTGTGGTAGCCACTGGCTGGGAACATAGCAGTCTGTTGACATTCAATTTCCCATGCTTCTTTCTTTTGGAAAGTTCTAAGAGAGGAAAAAAAACCAATAAAATATGGGTTTTTATCTTACTTGCTTGTGCAATTTTGTTTACTTAACAAATTTTTTAAAATACAATTTTATTCAATTTAAACTTTTAAAATACATGTTTTAAAAAATGGTACAGGAACATGCTTTTGTAACAATAACTGAACTCTTCAACATTACAAAAGAATTTTTAAGTATTTTATTATGGTGTTCCGTAGCTCTTGTATCCCACTTACCATGATCACAATGGATGTGAAAGCATATATTTGTAGTTCTGTAAAGCAAAACCTATAATGGTTAACAGCAACTTAAAAAAACCAGCTATTTTCTTCCCATTCAAAATATCTTCTTTTCCTGACAGTTAACTGAACAGTTCTGAAACTGTATTGATAAGAGCAGAGAATTTTGAAACTAGCTTGCCCAGATGTCTGCTGAATTAGACTAATTTTCAAACAAATCTTTGTTTGTATTATATATTAAAACATAAAAAGATTTAAAATATCTCAGATTTTATCACATTTCTGTTACAATATTTCTGACTGAGGTAAAAATTTCTATTTTACTGAGGTCTGTGCTTATCATAAAATTGAAATTTTAGTCTTGGGAGGTAACTACTGTACTTAACCATAATAGCTGTTTGAAAAGATCCTATCATTGCAAATATCCTGAAACACTTTCTAATTTGAAATGCAGCTATAAAAGAGCTTTTAAAGATCAAGTTCTCTACCACTAAAATACAATTACCATAAATATCCAAGAGTATGTGCTGGTAGGATCCAAGGAAAAATGCTGCTTTTTTTTTTTTCTTTTAAATAAAAAAGAATTTGTCAAGCACAGGGAATGGACAGTGTTTTCTGCAGAAAGATCCCACCATTATTTTCAATCTTAATTTAAATATTTGGTGTTGGGAGAGTGTGGTCTTAATGCATCCTGCTTGTACATAAGCCCTGAAACATGAAACTGACACTCCATAAATGGACTGTGCAGAACAACTCGGAGAACTAATGAAGAACATATTTTTCTCTGATTATAAAAGAAGTAGTGATTAAGATACTCTTGAATGCTACAGGAAAGCAAATTATAAGTACGATGCTATAATATTATTATTACTATAATATTGTTATTTTACATTCAAACAAAACTCTCTGAGAATATTCACAAAACCTTCCAGTTTTCTAAATCACCTAAAATGTTTACATTTATAGGGGCAGAGTTTCCTCCTTTCTTTCACGCTTTCCTTTAAATAAATATACTCTGCTCTGTAGGCACAGCAGAATACCTTTTCTCTTTCCCCCCACCCCTATTTAAAGTCCATTCCATCTATTGTTTGGATGATGGGCACAGTAAAAAAAACTGTCACAACTGAAGATAGATGGCATGAATAATAAAATCACAGAATTTTTTTTTCATCTTGTGTTCTGACCTTTTTGGAAGTAATTTCCTCTGTAAAACCACAGTAAAGTCTATTTGATCTGGTTGTTTTTTTTTTTTCACCCCAGAACTGCTTCTCTATGCATTTACTACCAGTTATTACTGTTACGTTTTAGCTTACTTCACTAAGACCAGACTTTTCAGACTTGGGTGCCTACAGTTACAGTGGCTTTTAGACAATAAAAACAGATACACCTCTCCTCCCCGCAAAAGGACCAATTTTTTTAAAGGAACTCGGGTTCCTGCTGTAATCCCCAGGATTGCTGGGGCTGTTTGCTATCTTGGAAAAACATGACACCTACATTTAGGCGCTTTGATATGGATCCTATGCCTTCACTTCAGACAGATTTCACAGCTGGGGTTTAAATTTCTGCCAGTTCAGTGCAAAATAATATCTAAGAACCAAGTTCTACTTTGAATACAAATGTAAAGGTAGACAAACTTCTGCAAATTAATAAAAAACCTGCCCATTTGTTAACACTGGCAACTCAAATATACAATAACTGCAGCTGAACTTATGCTTTCAGTGTTTACTGTTCTAGGGTTTCAGGGTTTACTGTCCTAGAGTATTTAATATACACACATACTTCACAAAAATAATATCACTGTTGACATGATGACATCTGGGACAAGAAGTCCTTGCAAAGGGAATTTATATAGACAGGATCAATTTTTCCAGACTGATATGAAATCAGCCTTGTCCCTATGCGATCAATGACTTCAGTGGCACAAAATGACCTCCTTGCCCAGCTTGTGCTGGCTGCCATACCTAGTCCTGAGAAAGAAAACAACAGGTCTTCAATGAACAGAATGTCTTCAGAATTCCCGTTGCTGCTTTTACCTTGCAAGCGCAACTTCTACCTTCATTCTAAAAACAGTTAAAAAGTGTTTTCCTGATAATTTTTTTTTTTCATTTTTTCTACTGCAATAACCGATGCAGTGCTGAGCATGACCAAGAGTGTGTGACCTCCAAAGGGTAATGAAAAAATCCTTAAGACAGATATGCCACTGTCAGCACAGACCCTTTAAGAGATCCCCAGCCATCTGAAGAGGCATTCAAGTCCTAGCCTTTACCCCTCACTTTTGCCACATTATGAAAGTGCATTTTGGCTTGACCAGTTAACCTATTTTGTGAATATTTTTATGGTAAGTAAGTAGTATTTCATTTAGGAACTCACATGACTGTTTTAATTTTGGAAGAAGGAGGCTAAACGCATCAGCTTCATCAGAGAAAGCCCTCTTCAACCATGTCAAAATTAATATCATCTGTATGTGGCCAAGGCCTAAATAAAAGATTGACATCGAGGGTGGGGAAAGCTTCTGTAAATGGCAATTAGAAGTAAATTATCATATTTGAAAACAACAACTAAAGTGGTTACTGGTAGGATGTGGCCACAGTCTTTTTCAGCAAAAAGATGCCACTCCTGCATATCTTACTTTGTAATATTTAGAAATTCACTGTATACTGCAAAAAAAGAAGAAATCATGTCTCTTTCTAAATTGCCAATGTAATTTCCTGCAATTTCCTGTAGTTTCTCTAGAGGTCTCCCATCTAATTAATGACTGTGCCCATGCTTAGGATTCTAGTACTTATTGTGAGACATGCCTTAAAAATATTATAGAATATACTTAGTTGAAGACATATTTTTTTGCATTGTGCAAACCTGTCCAGGTTTCTGAATGCAAATAGGAGAAACAAAAAGTACAGCTTCTGAAAATTACTATTTAAAACACAAACACACACCCCTTATACAAACACTGCATTTTCTATTTTTTTTACTACGTAAAGAAAGTCTTTTTGCCCTTTCTCCAGTGCCATAATTACCATGGAAACAGAACTGAAAATTAAAACAGAAATAACATGGTTTATGCTCACAATACAATAAAACATACCCCAGAGTTTAACTCAACCAACATCAACTGCCTGGTTTTTGATGAGTGAAAATTTAATTTCAGTTTTCTGAGAATATCCTGAGGTAGTTCCCTGTTTGGGAGCAGAGAATTGACGGCACGAAGAGGGCCCAGTCTTCAAAAGACTGCCTGGCTGATGTGTCTACACAGGACACACGGAATTTGCACATTTTTTTTAAATCTGTGTAGGTATTTATTTAGCTAAATAGCTTTTCATTTAGAAAATCAAACACACGTTTTAGATCCTGAAAACCAGGCTCAATGTATCTGTTTGATCAGATTAATCAGAATCATAATTTAAATTGTGTTCAGTAGCGTGGGTGAGATTTGTGTGGTGAGGAAGGTTAGCTCTCCCAGGCTTCTCGGTTTAACATTGTCTCAATGGCTATGAAATCAAACCCTGCAATTACCTGCATAGTTCTATTGTCTCTTACACTTAAATTCTCATGAATGAAATTTCACAGTTCCTCATGTACAGTAAGTGTAATTCCTGAGAAAATAGGTAAAAACCCTTTACTTTTTCTCACTTAAGAAGGGTGGAAGCACAAGCAAAAATTGACCTGACCAATTTTTGGTGAAATTATGAGACCTACCGGTGCAGAACAGTCTGTAGCCTGGTTTCTAAATATTTGTTTCAGCAAAACCTTCAACATCATTTGAAACTCCATATATCTCTATGTGTGTGTATATATATAAAAATACGTATGTACAACATATAAAATATATATTTACATACACATGAATACTACCTTTAACCCTAAACATAGTATCTAAAAGGAAATTTTAGGTGAGAAAATAGCTACATACTATGGGACACCTTTTTATTTCACAGAACGAAAAAAATAATCAAGTTCTGCCAAAGACTGAATGTATGAGTTTGAAATCTTAACACGTACAACTTTGGCTCCAATTATTTAAACTTTACTTCACAGAACTGTTTTACATTAGCGCTATCATGTAAGTTCTTTATTAATTACAAGTGATCAAAATATTTAGCTCCCTATTAATTGTTACTCTCCCATACTGTGAAATATTCTCTAGCAGCGAGTTTAATTTTCCTTTTATTACTGCAATGCCATGATTATAATATGTTTCAAGGTAATTCAGTGCTTCACTGAATACAGGGAATGAAGAAGGAAGTCATCACTACAATACATTCTCTAGGAGCCTGAATATTCTTAAGTCTCATTATTTTTCCCTAACAAGGAGTTTATTGTAGTAATGATTTATTCAGGGCATCTGAAATTACGTTTCTTTTAAAAATCAGGTCACCCAAGAACACCAAAACTAGACAAGGCATTAAAATACATTTAATGAAACTTCCAACAAATGAAATTGGCAGGACACAAAGCTTTTCAGCAGGAGTTGTAGTTCAAACTGCTTATTAAGATAACCTCCTGTGGAGAAGTTTACCTCTCATGTTAGTTTTTATGTCCTTTCCTTGTCTTGTTTTCATTTGGCGTAAAAATACATTCTGTCCTGTTTTGCAAAACCTGGAACTAAGAATAACTTAAAAGAGTTTTTTAAGTTGTTCTGTGTGACAAATATTAAAATAATGATCAAACATTTCTAGGACTTCATTCATTGCCAAATTCAGTTAGGCACCCAGAAAAATGTAGGAAATTGTTACAAATATACTAGCTAGGTCTGGTATTTGTGTTAGTTGGAGTTCTGAAGGAACAGAGACATAAAAAAAAGCTTAACAGCTTGGCCTAGTTAAATGCTTCCAAAAAATTACAGGTAGCTTCATATATGTGTACAATCTAAATATTACCTCTCTTCCTCTTCTTGCATCTTTGAATGGGTTTGGTAGCTGTGCTCTGTTTCTCCGTATGTATTCATGTGACCCAGTATTGATGTTTCAGTGTCATTTTGTAGTTTAAGAAGACTATTTTGTAATTTTACATTCTCATGTTCCAATTTCTTAATGGAAGCTGTGAAATTTCCATGTTCTTTGTTAGATAAATCTATACTCTGTGAAAACACATAAAAACATCATTAAATAGTCAGTTTTTTCCTCAATAAATGGATGTTAGTGTTTTTAACAAGCAAACACAAAACAATGCTCTATGCTAAAGAAAGACCTAGCCACCATATATAATCATGCAGCACTTAGAGCGAACCAAGAGAATTGCCTCCAGAAAAAAACCCACTAGATAAATGGGAAAAAAGGGGTAGCAGCCTCTGTAACACAATAAAACGAATTAAAATTTCTCAACAAACGTACATTCAAAATATTATTGTTATAAATTCATTGCTTGCTTTGTAAAACTTATGACATAAAAGCAGCCGTAACAGCTATAGCTGCAGACTGTATTGCTCCCTCCAGTAACAATTCCACCAAAAATAACAAGAAAAATTATAGAAGTTCATTACTATACTACATCCAGGGTAGTACATCTACGGGCACAATTTAATATCTGTATTGAGACACAGTCACCTTCAGCTTCAGAAGCAGTAAAGCCACATTAGCACAGTGCTCTCTGTCTGTGGTACTAAACTCTGCTTCTCAGCGGGGTTGGCCCACATGGTGTAAAAGTCAAAATACTGAAGGTGCGAGCGACACGGGCTCTGCGAGCAGGGGCTAACGAGGCCCATCAACTGGAATGTGAAGAGAGGAAGATGGAGAGCAGTTCTGGATGCTGACTGGCCAGGATACTCCCTTCCTTTTTTGTCCTTTCTCTTATTCCATGAAGTCCATGCTGCACACCGAGCTAGCTAATCTGGAACTAGTTCTCTGCAGGATTCTGCATTGCACTGTCTAAATATATTTGCAATTACAGTATACTGTCATCAACAGAAAATTCTCAAAAGATTTATCAGATTACACACAAAAGACTGAAAAACCATACAGTTTATTAAGTTGTCCTTCCACCTATTTCTAGATTTACCTTATTCTTTGGGAACCCAGCAATTCATGAGTATTAAGGTTTGGGTTCTTAGTATACTGTCAGCTCAACTGGGCTCCTGCACCTGAAAGCTTGTCTATTCCTTGCACTAACTGGTCTGATGTCATCTCTTCCTGTAAACCTTGCCTTGCTTAGCTAGTTTTAGGGGAAATTTATGATCCAAGCTGTCATGGAGGTGCCAGAAAGTATAAGAAAATTTAATTTTTTGTGCAAGGATAGGGAGAAGAGAGGAAGGAGTGTGCTATGTCACCCTGCCACTAATAGCTCTAGAATGAGCAGTACAGTTATAATGGCTTGAACCCCAAAACTGGGCTGGCACAGCTACTTTGCTTTTAAAATCTAAAGGGGTAACCCTGCCTGATGATGCCTTACACCACGCTGACTTAGCCTGGCACTAGTTTGAGGGCTCTACTGCACTATACAAACACATCTGTAAAAACCTCTTCAGCCCCTGCAATTCTAATATCCAAATACCTCGCAACCTTTAATGTTTAGATCCTCACAATACACTAGTCAAGCGGGAAATAATTATTAAATCCCCAAACACATTGACACGTGTAGTGACCTTGATATATCTAGTAACTGGATTTTACCCTTAAAATTTAACAAACAAGTGATATCTACAAGGACTCTTGTCCTACAGCTCTTCTCAAACTTGATGAAGAATAACACTGTAGAGAAGAGCTAGATATGGATCCACACATCCATGGATGTTTCCACAGTAATAGATCATATCTACACATATATATCCATAATATTGTACATGTATATGTAGGTAATACATCACTTGATAGACATACACGCAATTTTAAGGGTGTGGAAAACGAGATGTTCTTTCATGCATTTGTCAGTTTATAGTAAGACAATTAACAGGCTACAAATCCCCTGAAAATGAATTTACAGCAGTATTTACAAGTAACATTCCAGTGTTTTTTCTAGTGATAGATACAATAATCACAGATGTTCTGTAAGCACAGGACGTTTTGAAGCTTTTTGTGGAAAGCAGCTTATTTATTGTATCCATATAAACTATAGTTCTACCTGACATTAAAGTTTAATTCATAAAAAGTGTGCCATAAATATCTCCTGTTTGGAGGGAATTAAATACTAAACTCTGAAAATACACTGCGTGGGCACAAAATGTGTCAGTTTTTTACACTGTTATGTAAAAATCATATGAACAAAGGGGTAAAATAGTGAAAAAGGGACATATTTTTGTATCTGTGAGAATGATGACTGTTTAAAAATAAATATTTTCTGAAATAAATAAGTGGCATCACTTACAAAAACATAGCTGCCCAGAAACTGTTTAGTGTCTAGACAGTTACTGAAAAATTTAGCTTGCTTCTACTTTACTACTATTAAGGTCAAAATTATTCCCAGCTATACCCACATCCAGGCTGTGTGTGAATACCACTTGCTTTTGATTGTATCATACACCTTCTTTTTATTTATTTTTTTCGTGCAAGCCAGAAATATCTAAATCTGCCATGATGTCAATCTACATTTATAATAAATATAAGTAACCGTTCTGCATATTGCATAGATTAAAAGAAATTACCGTGCAACTTTTACACTCCTGGTTTTCCACCATCTCTTTTAGATGTGTGTTTTCAGATTTGATAACTCTGTATCGGAAATCCAACAACTAGGAAAAGATTAATTTCTTAGTTAAATACAAGAACATTACTGTTAATTGGAAATAGCACTGCTTATAAATACATATAAGTTCAGTTTTACAAGATATACATAAAAAAGTATGTAATAATAATACAATGTATATAAAATAAATGTATATAATAATAACTGTACTAATTCTTTTTTAAATACAGCAATACTAAAGCAGAAAGAAGTCTCAAAATGTCTCTGAAAGCTATACAAATGCAATGCCTCTGATTTTATTTACTTTTTTGAAAGAAGTAATCACTTAGGAAAACAAGGGAGGTCACAGGCAGTTATGAGATACAAAGAGGGACAGATTTTGCAGGCCACTGAAACTGGACTCCTAGACATGAAGCCTAGCGATGACATCCCCTCTTTCAGTGACACGAGAGGGAATATGGCCTGGCAAAGAGTGCCACAAAGTAGGAGAAATCTCTCATTTTCCCAAACACTAACTTTCCTATTGTCAAAAGTAAGTAGTACATTAATTACGATTTTCAATATGCAGGGACCCTCTCAGAAAACCCAGAGATACCCAGAAACTAAATATGAAGGTTCTTTTGGTTTACATAACTAAGTAATGAAGGTAACATACTTCTTTTTAAAACTGAAATTTGCCATTAAAACACTGGTATCTTACAGTTTTCAGCTTTAAAATTACCAGACTTTTCTCAATAGATTTGCACCACTCTTCAAAAAGCATTCAAAAAACTTGAAAAATTAGGAAACATTCTAGTAAAAGGTTCTAATGATAAAGTTTTCAAGATCTTTTGCATGTTGAAATGATAACTAAGTTTGATGGTCAGAAGGAATTGCAATTTTGATGTACAGTTGACATTTACTGATGTTTTCTTGTTCCAGGATCAATTTGGCTGCTTTAATAATACTTCACAGATATTACAGCACTGCTGATGGAAGCTACAGCAAGAAATGTAATGTCTTCTTTCACAGATAATGTATGTCATTATCAATAGTGTGGAGTAAAACGATCTAGGCTGGTTTTGCCTGCTTGCATACCTGTTGTTTTGCTAACAATTTGTCTTTTATCTCTAACTCCATTTTTAACTGTCTTTCCAGAAGACTAGCTTTCTCCATGATAGTTGCTATAGTGATCTCCTTCTGATGAAGCTCTTCTGTCAGGTCAGAGATTTCTGTCTTCATTCTTTCCTGCTCAGAGCGATGGGACTGCTCCTCTCGATAAAGATGGTTTCTTATCTGTAGCAAATATGTTTCAAAAAGAAAGAAGGTTGTGCAGTAAATATGCTTGCATCACTTACTACCTAGTAGTGGCTTTTTTTGCTGTTGCTTCCAAGATCCCAACTCTTCTAACCAAATCAGAGACTTTTGAGATTTTATAATAAAATGTCTTCATGAGTCAGTGAACACGGCTTTGTGTTCGCATCTTTTTTCAATCCTTCTCTTGTGTTTTCATTTGCCTATTTAGTATTAGAACAGTATTTGTCAATTTTAGAACATATTACAAGGCATTTAAATTAACATTTAAAAAGAATGTAATAAAAATGATGTTAATTTTAAGAACTGGAATTTATGGCAAAGAATATCCAAGGAAATATCCATTCAATAAACCTAAGTATGATTTATTTATATTGCTCCCGAGTTAATTTTGGTTTAAAATAAGTTTAATGTGGCCTAAATTAACTCGGGAGCAATATAAATAAATCAATCTAGAGCCTCTTTAATGAGAAACTATGTTAGAAATAAAGAGTGTATATAGTAAATTGCTTTATGAGGATCTTTCCTGCCATTATAGATAAAATTTAAGGTCAAACTTTCTGCACTATCTCCTGTACAGAGGTCTCCAAAGAATCAACACAAAGATTGTTTTCATAATCCTCCTATTATAATCAACAATTTAGTACTGATAGATTTTTGTATTATGTAAGAAACAAAACTAGAAAAAGCAGTACAACAACCTTTGAACCCATTTTAATAATTCCTCGCAGTACTGCACACAATCGGTAGCAGATGGCATTTCATTTTGCAAACTACACAGAAATTCTAGAATTGTCAACAAATAGATGTAGATGCAAAAAACTTAAGAGCTAGATCATGACCGTCATGCCAAAATCACTGCATCCACGTCAGCTGCATGCAATTAGAATCATAGAATCATAGAATGGTCCAGGCCGGAAGGGACCTCCAAAGGTCATCTAGTTCGAACCCCCCGCAGTCAGCAGGGACACCCCCAACTAGACCAGGTTGCCCAGGGCATCGTCGAGCCTCACCTTGAATATCTCCAGGGATGGGGCCTCAACAACCTCCCTGGGCAACCTGTTCCAGTGCTCCACCACCCTCACAGTAAAGAACTTTCTCCTAATCCCCAATCTAAATCTGCTCCCCTCCAGCTGAAAGCCATTGCCCCTCGTCCTGTCCCTACAGGCCTTTGTAAACAGGTTCTCCCCAGCCTTCCTGTAGGCTCCCTTCAGGTACTGGAAGGCCGCTATTAGGTCTCCCCGGAGCCTCCTCTTCTCCAGCCTGAACAACCCCAGCTCCCTCAGCCTGTCCTCGTAGCAGAGGTGCTCCAACCCCCTGATCATTTTCACGGCCCTCCTCTTGACCCACTCCATCAGGTCCATGTCCTTCTTATATTGAGGGCTCCAGACCTGCACNGCAGGTCCTGCTTACAGCGCTCCCACCGCACGAGCTTGCAGTCTTCTGAGAGATAAAGACTAGGGTTGGCCGTCTCCGGGTCCAGTGTCATCTGTGCTGGAGGTGGAGAGAGAGTCAGGCTCATTGCAGCAGATTTGGAGGCCAGAGGACTTTTTCTCTCCCCTCCCATCCCTCTGACCTGACTGGGACCCCTCCAGGCGTCACCTGGTGGTGGGACCAAGATGGGAGAAGAGGGAAAGGACGCAGCCGAGGACTTTAGATCAATCTTTGGGGGCAGCAGAGCTTCTTTTAACATATTTTTGATTTCATATGATGGCTTGGTTGGGCACACGTTTGGTTCACTTGTCACATGAATCTCGAACTCCAGGAAATCTAGAGGGAAAAGAAAAATGTGAGAGGCAGAAAGATCAGTTGGTCTGATTGTGGGTTTCTGCAAAAGTCCCGAGAGTCAGGAACAGGCTTGGGGGAATGTCGAGCAACTTGAGGAGGCAGAGGAGAAGAGGAGGAGGACAGGCAGGGAACATCGGACCAACTCTCACTGCCTATTGGCTATCTCATTGTGGGATTTTGAAAGAAATAACCCCTCATTCAGCACCCAGGATGCGTTTCTTTCCCCTGGCTTCACTCCATCCCTCCCCACCAAGAAGCACGATGGCATTGCCCTTTCTGGACCTGCCCTCGGTACCTTGGAATTTCTCCAGAAGTCCCTTGATGTCTGGGTTCTTCTCGGTGAAATCAGACAATTTCTTTTCCAGCTCCGGGGAAATCTGGAGTGAGTGGGAGAGCGTTTCCCTCTGGCCCCTGGAAGGGAAGAGGGGATGGATTTACACCTGGTTGGAGTTTGCTGCTCCGTGTTTTCCCAGCACTCCCTGCTCCTGCCTCCTGCCAGCCCGTGTCCAAATTCATCCTTAATTCAGGAGAGAGAGGCAGAGCCCTCCTTCCAACCCCCCGTGGCCTCGGTCAACTCCAAGGGCTGTACTGCAGAAGAGCCAATCTGTCCCCAAGTGCTTTCTCCCCGTGTCCTGCCACAGAGCTGCTCTGTGGTGATGACATGGGGACAGGAGAAGGACCACAGACCTGCTCAAGGTGGTTCCAATGTCCTGGAGGAGAGAGAAAAAGAGAGTCAGTGAGATGGAACACCTCCCCTTGCAGTACCGGGGTCCCACTCTAAGGAAGTCCCTCTAGGAGTGGGTTGGGGGAGACAAGCGAGGTCTGGAGACCAAGCTCAAGGTGGGCCTTCCCAGCCAGTTTGGAAAGCCTGGGCTCTCACCTTCAGGAGCTGCCAGTCTGGCTGCTGGTACATCCTCTCGATCTCCCCAATCAGCGTGCCCAGCTTTGTTGTCTCCTCCAAAATCCTCTGGAGGATTTCTTCATGGGCTTTCCTTATCTCTGTGTCCAGCTGCTCCAGCTGGGCCAGAAGAGAGGACTCCTCCCTCTCCAGGAACTTGTGCATCCTTCTGTATGTCCTCTCAATCTCCTGCTTTGCAGCTTCTGTCCTCTCCTGCCAAGGGCAAGCCGAAGCAGGGAAAGGGCAGCAGAGAGCAGGAGAAGAGCATCAAGGGTCAAGGGTGGGCCATTCCTTAGTGGGAGCCACCAAGAAGAGGCATCTGGGGAAGATACAAACCCCCTCTCACTTCCCCACAGCCCTTGAGCGTCACCCACCCCTGCGGGAGAGGAGGGGGAGGAGATGTTATAGAATCATAGAATCATAGAATTGCCCAGGCCGGAAGGGACCTCCAAAGGTCATCTAGTCTGACCTCCCCGCAGTCAGCAGGGACACCCCCAACTAGACCAGGTTGCCCAGGGCCTCGTCAAGCCTCACCTTGAATATCTCCAGGGATGGGGCCTCAACCACCTCCCTGGGCAACCTGTTCCAGTGCTCCACCACCCTCACAGTAAAGAACCCTCTCCTAATCTCCAATCTAAATCTGCTCCCCTCCAGCTTAAAGCCATNTGTAGGCTCCCTTCAGGTACTGGAAGGCCGCTATTAGGTCTCCCCGGAGCCTCCTCTTCTCCAGCCTGAACAACCCCAGCTCCCTCAGCCTGTCCTCGTAGCAGAGGTGCTCCAACCCCCTGATCATTTTCACGGCCCTCCTCTTGACCCACTCCATCAGGTCCATGTCCTTCTTATATTGAGGGCTCCAGACCTGCACACAATACTCCAGGTGAGGTCTCACCAGAGCAGAGTAAAGTGGCAGAATCACCTCTCTGGACCTGCTAGCAACACTTCTTTTGATGCAGCCCAGGATGTGATTGGCCTTCTGGGCTGCAAGTGAACACTGCCTGCTCATGTCCAGCTTCTTGTCCACCAGCACCCCCAAGTCCCTTTCCTCAGGGATGCTTTCTAATACCTCACCCCCTAGTCTGTACTGATGGCAAGGATTGTTCCAGCCCAGGTGCAGAACCTTGCACTTGTTCTTGTTGAACCTCATGAGGTTCACCTGGGCACACCTCTCCAGCCTGTCCAGGTCCTTTTGGATGACATTCCGTCCCTCAGGTGTATTGACAACACCACACAGCTTGGTGTCATCTACAAACTTGCTGATGGTGCCCTTAATCCCTCTGTCTATATCATTGATAAAAATGTTAAACAGTATTGGTCCCAGCACTGATCCTTGAGGGACACCACTTGTGACTGGTCTCCATGTGGACTTCGAGCCATTAAGTACTACCCTCTGGATGCGACCATCTAGCCAGTTCCTTATCCACTGAACAGTCCACCCATCAAATCCGTACCCCTCCAGTTTGGCAAGCAGGATGTTGTGGGGGACCGTGTCAAAGGCCTTACAGAAGTCCCTGCTTACATTGCTACTCAGCAAAACCACAACGAGGTTGTGAGATGAGTTCTGAGAATCCTCTACTCTTGAAGTGTTTTGGCCTGCCAAGCCATATGCCATCCCACAGTGCCACGCCACTGCTGGTCCCATGCAGCACTTCTGAAATGTGCAATGCAACGTGATGAACAGTTCTAACAAAAGAGCAGTGCCCTAGACCGTGCAGCAGGTGACTGGTTAAGCTCAGCCTTGTGGGGTACCTGCCCCAGTGAGTTGTAGCAGTTGATCTGTTGACGTATCTTACATCTGAGACCACCTACAAACTACTACCTACCTCCTATAGCCTACGAACTACTCATAGCCTTGGAGGGTTTATGACTTGCAAGGTATTATCTGAGTATGTGTAGGCACGGACTCTTCCATAATTCCAGTGAAGTAGATGGCTGTGCTGCTAGTGCACAGAATCAGAATGTCGGCTATACGGCAATACAGCTACCCCCAGAAATGCAACTATATATGAAAACATTTTCATATAAGAAAACTTCATACTCTCCTGAAGCCACAATTTATCCGCCTGATCTCTTTTGTGTATGGACATAGCCAAGGTCAGTACCCAGCTCTCTATTTAAAGTCACTCATTGCACTTAAGATCTGGAAATACTTAAGAACATGAAATACCTTGTTTAGCTCTTCTCGTTGGTGTTCTTGACTTTGTGCCAATAGGAATGACTCAGAGTTTTTATTTTCTAGTTGTTCAGTAAGTTGCACACAAGATGATTGATGCCTTTAAATAAGAAATAAACAAAACATGAAAAAAGCAGAACGTTCAATAACCTTTACCTTACAGTAGCCTCTCCTCAGTGTAAAACTGTGGAAGACCTGCTCACTGACAATAAAAAAAACAATGAAAAGATTTGACCTAAACCAGGTTCGATCTTGGAAGATATCTAGAGATTAAAGTCAACACAAGCGCGTGCAGAAAGAATCCTGAAATGTCTTGTAGATTAGTATTTCATATAATCTCAAATAGCTATGGTAGATTAGATAAACCATAAGAAGATGAATATTTTACTCCAAGGACCTTAGGGAGAATTTTAATCGCAATATTTCCAAAGTATTTTGATGCTGAGAAAATGAAAGGCGCTGTAAATATATAAATAGAAATAAATGAAATTCATTGATTTGTAAAGATCTAGGCAGCATTAAAGCCTTTTAACAGAGCCTGCATCTATTGCCTGCAATCTTGTCATATATAATTGCTAATGAAAATGTTTATTCCAAAATTGCTTAGAATCTAACATTTGAATCCAGAGTATCCTTTTAAACAGACTTAATTTAAATCAAATGTAAAAAAAGTTATTAGCTCAGAAGTACTTGTTGATTTAAATATTGTCTTCAACATACATACTGTATTTGACTTTCCTGCATATCTTTATAGTCTCTGATTTTCAATAATTCTGTATGCAACTGTTGGCATTCCAGTTGTATCCTTCTCCAGCGAGCATCCCGTGACTGCAGCTCATTTCTCATTTCTGAAAAGTCTGCCTCCATGTTCTAAATAAACAAGCAAATACATAAATAGTTAAATAAAATGAGACAGTAGTGGCTCAAGATGCTGCATTTTAACACATAATTTTTGATACCTGGATAATTTGTGTGAAAGTACATTCATGCTTTTATATTGAGTTTCATTTCTGAAAAAGGCATTGCTTTCATGTCAGTTCCTTTCTCCAGAAATGTCATCTAAAAAATATGATGCTGAATATTCTTTAGCTCTTGCAATGTTCCAATGCATCTCTCTCTGAAACTATCATAGGAAATATCATTCAGAAGTTCCTTATTGTACTAAATGCATCTAAAATAATACATAGTCTGCTTGTTTCAGCAGGTTCTTCACCCTAGAACATGCTTCACATGCAGGAATTAGTGTCATAAGTAACTTGCATTTTCTGTTTTCCTAACAGCATTTCCAAATTTATAAGCTTGAAAACTACAAGGCTATAGAAAGCCAGGATTAGGTGCATGTCTTCACTAACCATTGCCTGGAAGCTTGGAGCAGATACATGTAGACTTAAGTACTTAGATAAGGTGTGTGCTCAATCATCTCCAAAAATAGTTCTATCTACACAGAGTTAATTGCTTATTTAAATGAGCATTACAAAATTTAAAGCAATCACAAAAGGATTTTTCTTAGGGACTCCAAAAATCTTGTCTCTATTTTGTACCAAAACCATACCAAAGATAATAACTTGGACATCTAAGACACAAATAAGAAAATTAGCCATAATAATAAAATTCTTACAATAATAATATCCAGAGAATACTTATTTCCTCTCACCCAAGGTCCAAAAGCAGATAAAAAAAAATTTTCCAAAGGTGTTGATCCTTTGCCTTTAAAACTACTGCACTAAAACCAGCAGCATTTTTCATCACTTCTTCATTTTATTTTAATATAGTTTCCATATTTAAAAGCAAAAATAAAGCCTTTAAACTTTCAAAAGACAACTGGAATCCAGAAATGACACTGCATGCAAGGAACTTGAAAGGTCTATTTCCCTTAGAGCCTCATATGAGAATGACCTTCCTTTCAAGAAGCCTGTGGTTTTCCTCTGGCTGAAAGGGCTGCCGAAGACAGATATGAAGCGCTTTTACGTTTTTTATAGGGACTGCATATACAGATTCATTCATCTTATCCTTTGTTAAATTAAGGCTGAGAGCGCTTTTTTAAACTCAGAAATGCAAGTCAGGGCATATTCAAGTGAAATAAAGCTTAATGAATTCTTAAAATTGTCTGCAAGACTTGCTTGTGATCATCTTTGTGATTTCAACATTCAAGAAATATCCACAATTATTTTACAATATGTCAATTTGGGGGAGGGTTACCCCTCTTATTTCATTCTGGGGTAGATAAAGGAAATGAATGCTGCACAATTGCATAGTGAAACTCATATCGTCTGTGGCAGACTGCAGTCATCATACATATTTACATAAATTGTATTTTCTTCTGTGAATTATAATAACAGCATGAGCAACAGCAGACACAGCAGCAGTCACAATAATAATTGAAACAGAACTTCAGGTCAAGAGCTTCACACATCACTTCAAAAAATAATTTAGAGATGTACCACTTATTATTTTAGGAAATATCTATTGCATCTAATTAAAACACCAAAATGAAAATTAATTTTGAACCAGAAAACTTTTGGTTTTGTTTAGAAAATAGCTAATTAAAAACTTTTGAAAATCTTTTTCAAGGTGAAAAATTTACCAATTTTCTTCAGTGAAAAGTTTTGCTTCAACTACCTTGCTGTATTTGATACCAAAAGGAAGTTTTGTTGTCAAAAAGTTCCTGATCAGCTCCTGTTTTACTTCTAGTCAAAGCTGTTCAACCTTTTAAATATAATTATATGCTCTACTTCTATGTAAATTAGCGTCCAGCAGCTGACTTACTGCAGACTTCCAAGAACCAAGCCTCCTGCATGATGTTTTCAGGCTGCCTCTCATATATGGCTGCAATTAAATTTGTCTGACCATTCATAAGGTAGAGAAATAGTCTGCAGTCCCAGCTTGGATCTTCTAATGTTCATATTTTCTTTACAGCCAACAAACTGGTCTTCCATACATTTCATTTTATCACTGTTTCCTTTCTAATTAATAGTATGAGGAAAACATTTAGAAGCAGATGGGAAATGTCATAGGCATAGAAGATATGGGGTACAATACGAGGCTTGCTGCCACTGCCATCAGCCTTCTCCCCACCAAGATTCGCATTTACTCCTCCCTCCTTTACCCACATCAGCTCCACCTATTCCCATCCTCCACCCAGCACTCCTTCACACAAACCTCTTATTCCTTCTGGCTGACAACAGGCCCTGCACTTCCTTCTTTCTCATACAGACACACCTGAAAAACACTTTCTCTGAGCTACACATTTTCACCATACATTGACTTTACATCAGTGTTTCCCTCCTGCAGTTATTTGCAAATGTGGCCCTTCTAACTAACCCAGGGGTACTCCACACCACCAGCACAGCTATTCTGCAACTTCCTGCCCTTTAGCTGGTAATGTTATGTACATCTACCTCCACTTCTACTTAAAATGTCTTCAGTGCTTCCTACAGCTCCTGTATTCTATTAACATGATTCCAAAAAGATTTTCTTAAAGGCTACAGCAGAATGACATCTACTCTCTCCATTGTATAGCATCTATCCACCTGCTCCAACTGCCATGATCTGTTTCACTCCCTATTCTAGTCCCACTACTTTTGATGGCAGCCCTTTAACAGGCCCTGAAACGGAGGTTTTTCCTTTCATACCCACAGCTTGTATGCAGGCACATCATTCTGTGAGCTTATGTGCAAATGACATGTATAAACATCGCACGCACTAAACTTGGCAGTTCTGACAACACCTGAAATTAACCTCCACCATATATATGTTAATTCCTATAAAGTATATTGCATATGAAATTATAACTCTGCAAGGTTGTCTATAAACAGAAATAGATTATTTTTTTCCAGAAAGAGTCGAAGTTACTATAGGCCACTCAATACATTACTGAACCTTGAAGTGCTTAAATAAATAAGCAAAAGCATAATTTATATATGTTACCAGAAAAAAACAGCAACAAGAATCTCATTCCTGATCTGTTTCAAGCATAGCTAATAAAAAATGCTGTAAAGGTCTTCTGTTGTCTTAATCTTGTTAGAACTCATATATCACGACCCAAAAAAGTGCCCCAAATGGCTGTCTTCACAGTTCAGTGCTATGTTGAAAAACAGTAAACTAGGGATAAGATAACAACTGATGGTTCTTCACATGGCTGGCAACTTAAAAATTCATTGACTGCAAAATATTCTCCCAATAATAAAGTATACCATACACTTTTTCATACACTTATTTACTAGCTAGATGGCACAGTCTGCAACAAGGTGTAAATCAGATAAAGAGATGTCATCGAAGTCATTTATATTCAAGGAACCAAGTGAACTAGGCTAAATTCCTGTAGATGCTACAGATATGGGAAAGTTATAAACCCCTAGATAAACAGACAAGAATAACATACACTACTCCACATCAAATGTATTTCTGCTTTCTCTTCAAGTGTTACTCAACAAACTGAACTGTTTACAGCTCATTCTGTGTTCCTGCAAAGAATATACCTAATGTACAGATCTTTTATACAGGCATCTCAGCACAACTTTTTAAAGTATACTCCTAAGTAATTAATTCTCCAACATTAATTCCACAGTCATCATGAAAAAGAAAAACTATTACTACCTGGCACTGGTTTTGGTACATTTTTAGATCCTCCCGGAGTTTCAGATTTTCCTCTTCTAGTTTATTCTTGTTTATTGCTATTTCATTCACAGTTGCCTTTAACTTTTCAATAATCAACTCTTCCTTTTCACTTTGGGGCTGTTCATAGGTAATTACCTCTTCTTGGTTTTGTTTCTTATTGCTTATTTGGAATTGATAATTCGGGGTCTGCTTCTATAAAACAAGAAAATCTTTCAAATGAAATTCAAAAATTATATGTAATTTGTTAGGACCAAACCATTACTACTAAAATCATAAAGCTATTTCTATTTCACCAGTATTTGCTTAGAAAAGTATTTGCTTGGAACAGTTTGCATTGCTTTCTCTAAAGGCTACTTCCTTGTTTTAGTCTGAAGTTCTTTGGCCTCAGTAAGAAAAATGCGTCAGAAACTTTCAAGGGCACAGAATTTTTTCAAGGATTTTTCTCCTCTGCTGTGTGTTTCTCTAGCACTCGATGTTAATTAGCCCCCAAATGTGAAAAAGGTGACTATGATGACCTACTCAAAGCAGTTACCTATAAAAAATAATTTGAGCGAAATGTTCCTCTGTGATTCACTGAACTCAGTAGGAGTTGTGTGTGCGCGCGCCTCAGGATAGATATTAACCTTTGACTGGAGGAACAGTGTTACAGAGTTCATGTATAAACAGCTCAGTTACTACAGTAACTGTATTTCTTTGATATCATTATCCTTAAACTTGGGGAAGAATCAATTGCACATCCTGCAGAGTCCCACAGTCCTTTCAGTTTCTTGTACTAATTAAAATCCTAAATCCAATACTTCAGAAAATCGGTATTGCCAGTATTTGTGAATTCACAGGCGTCGTGAAGAAGCATAATTACTATGGTAACTGGTTTTGCTGTTTAAAAAATTATCCACATGTGTCCCTCTACTGGGAGATTAACAAGCAGCAATAATCTTTCAGAAGACTGAGAATTAGCTGAAAAATGACAACAAAATATAACCTGGAAACTATATTTCATGTGCACAGATCAAGTTGAGCAAGAAAATGTATATAAACAATACATAGGGTTACAGATATCATATTTCATGGATAAGGACTGCCAAAAGGCATGCATTAGACAGCTTTTGATGTCATTGACTATGTTCCCATAATTTGTGTTGGATGAACACCTAAGCAGAACTGACCACTGGTATCAAATAAAAAGCCAAAAGAAATTTGCAGGTATGTTACATTTCTATAGATAATAAATGAAGGTCCCCCTGACATCTAAGTTATGTAGTTTGGCATATCATAATGTCAAAGCATCCTGTGAAAAATACAGTGCATGACTCCAGCTGGAAATCAAAGACCTCACAAAAGGAATTTGAGCCAAAGACCCAGGACCAAACAAAGCTTTTTGGTACAGTTAAGGGCTAACAGTTCTTCAGATTTCTGTTTAACAAGCCAGTTGGTGGTATGGCACAGTCTTGAAGAAAATTGTCTTCAAAGAAAGTTCACTGATGGCAACAATGTAAGCCTCAACATAAAAATGTGGATGATCACCTTGAGTACTCTATGTTGACTTGTCTAACTATGTAATCAACATGCATCAGTCAGTAGTTTTGTCTAGTCAAAACCTTGCTTTTTTAAACACATTCGTATAGAAGTTCAATAGTTGCAAACCCAAACCCCAAAACTTAACTGTCACCCTTGGAAACTCTGGATATCGGTAAAGAGTCTCATAGGAATTGCTAAGAAAGCATTTCACTAGATTAAGATCCAATGAGATTAGTAACAGTGGAAAATCTGGATTTTTGGAAAACAGTGGATTTGGAAATTTAGATTTGGAAAACAGTGGATTTACCAGTTAGCACCGTAATTGGCTTCCCCTTACTTAATTTTCGAGCTGTCTTGTGGCCCATTTAACTTGTAAGTTATTTTCTAATTTTTTTTTAGAGCAGGATAGATCATCAAGACATCATTAAATCTATTTTGTTCTGAATTGGAAGGAATTAAAAAAAAAAAAATATGCTGGATCAATAGCAAGTTGGTTAGTAAAAAAGAATCACAAAGTCAACCAAGGACTGAATTGTAACTTGAAACTGAAAAATATGATAAAAAAAGGGTTAAGTGATCCGATAAACAACTCCAAGTTTCATTTTGGAGCAGCATGTAGAAATTCATTTTTCTGCATAAACAACATTAATGTGTATTTATGATCTTCAAAAAAATGAAGGCTATCTTAGATTTGAGGGAACTTTATATTTAAGTCAACATAGTAATGGCATGTAGTACTTACTTGGTAAGATATTTTTCAATAACTTGTCATCAAAATTAATTGCCTATTAGTAAAGCATAAAAGCATAGCATACAATATAAAACTATCTCAACAGTATACTTAAAAAAGTAAAAGGAACATGCATCACTTTTTGCAGGTATTTTAAAATCAGAAATATTGTCATTTTCATCATGATACTCATTTTATCATTTTCATGAGAAAAATTAAATTAAAATAACTGTATGTATCATTAGATCTTTCAGTATGGGTCTGCCTTACCTAAAGCAATGTATTCACTAACAATGTATCCATTTATTGTCAGATTCACTGTAAACTCAGTGGTGTTCAGATTTTAAAAATTAAGTTAAAATAACTAGCTGAGCTAACAGCTCCATGTGTCCCTAAAGTAGGAAGGTAGGAATTTTACCTGAAATAAATTACATTTCTTGGACAATGATTTTTGTTGAGTGTCTAAATAAACAAGATAATTTTGGCAGATTGTCCCCTTCTTATCCCATTCTCTTAATTTTGCCTTAAATTCCTGAAAGACAGCAAAACAAGGCTAGTAAACACAGGGAAATAACTTTTAAGTTTTTATTTTAAAATAACTTTTATTTAATCTAAATAACTTTGTAATTTGCATAGTTCTAAGAAAAATCTAGTTTTTTAATTAATAAATAGTCTTTCCACAATTTTCGTATGACGAAAAAAAAACCAATGATATAAACCAGCCATTCAGACATCCCTACCAGACAAAATCCAGTCATAATGGCTGTTCATCTGAAAAAAAACGGTAGTAAACATAATCATTGAATAAAAATGATAAAATATTTTAGATCACTTCCATTGCTGCAGATCTTAAGATTATGACTAGATGATTACACCTGTCTATTTGAAGGGCAGTTCCTGTGACTTTAAAGCTGTATCAGTGTCAAGTAGAGTACTCAGCAGAGAATCAAATTCTTAATATTCAGGCAAATGTTTTGAGTACTTGCTTTTTTTTTTTTTTAACAAATGGGACAGCAGCTACTATGGATAAATTTTACTTCTTGCTGTCTTTACAATTGCTGCTTCTGGTTCTGAGGTCACCTAGTTTAAACAAAAACTTGTTAAGCAAATTCTATTATATCAGATTTATCTAATACTATTTTTGTAGTTGCACTTCTATTCCTATTCATAGTGTACTTGAAGTTGCTCTTAAATCTTGCTAGATCTTTTATGTTCACAACTAGACTTCAAAGGCAGTATCCTACAAAATAAGTAAGAGAACTCCAGTTAGTAGAGCTGTTGCTCTTCTAGTTTGAAGAATTAGCAAAATAACAGTATACTCTTTTATACAGTGAAAAATATAATACTTATAAGCTGTTATGAGATCTTCCTTTTTCACAATGGAAATGTTTCCAAAAGGACATATGCTTTTTTATAATTATCCTAAACTGGTGTATACCCCATATTTAAAAAAATAAGATTTTATTTGCTACTGAAACAAAATTGAATGCCTTCCAACATAGATTATTAATACAAATCGTCTCTGTTATAGCTTTGCTAATATCTGCTTTGCCATTTTAAACCAATAAACATCTTCCCATTTTACAAAATGTGATACAAATGGAGCTTCAGACTACTTAATGAAGACTGCAGGTTCAAGGCCTTACTAAAGCACTGCTGAGCTCAGTAGATTTTGAACACAGTCATTATTTCCTGAATACTAGAATTTGCTGAATATATTCCAAGCACTCATTTTCCATACTGCATAATTAATCAAATTATTCTTGTGTTACATTATTTTCACATTTTAATCTTGAATAAGGTCATTCTCAAATTAGCTGGATCAGACAGTTTCACGGTAGTGATATATTTAGTCAGGGATAGATGTATAACCCATTTATTATTCCTGTAGCAGCAAATGTTGGCAGCTATGCTGCCGTCCAAAGCACAGTAGCTTCTCTGATGATGAGGACTCTTCCTTGTGAAGAGACAGTAACATTATGTAGAGCTAGTGCGCCCCTAGGATGTGTCCTGTTTTGTAGGTATAGTCACCTGAAGGTCACAGAAGTTATTCCTATACCTTATAGAATAACATAGAAGATAGGCAAGTTCAGAAAGATCTTAAACCCCTGCTTAATTGCAGCTTAAGTATTAAAGTATTTAAAATCTATTAGTTCTCAAATTTTTGATTGTAAAGTTCTCAAAGTCTCTAAATAATCTATATCATAAGTCTACATAAAGCTACATCATAAGCCTGTACATCTTCACAAGGCTTAGCATCTAGGCACCACGCGCAGACTTTCAACTGGTATTCCTCTGCTTACTTTCCCTACAGGACCCAGGTTAGTAAATGCTTGAAGCACACACTACTTTATCATGCCCTTTACAAAGGATGGCGAGGGAAAAATGTAAATTATTTTTGTGATCCTCTTATGCTTCATCAGACTAGTGGTTAGACTGCTCTCCCCACATGTGGAAGACAGTTTAATAATCTTCTCTCCAGGCAGAATCTGAACCAGAATCTTTCCATGTTAATTTTCTACCTAACAAACAAATGTTATTTTTCAACAGGTTCTGGAATTCTTCCTTTTGAAGCTGTTTTACTTTGCACAGGATACCAGCAAATTTACTGGGTGAGAAAGAAGAAGCAAAAATTATCACAGAGATTACATCACTCAGTTATAAGAAATGAGACTGGATATATCAGTTTCTGCACCAGTGAATGTAGCCAGAAGAGTATTTGGGGAGAAACCACCACTTGGAGGCACACTCTCAATATGTCAATTCTCTGTGCTGGCTGACTCTCCCGTTGGCCCCGATAAATATTTGTTTATTCCATAGATCATAAAGTAACTCCTAACTCTGAGAAGTCAAGGCCAGGAATTATGATGGGCCTGGGGCTTTGAGCAACCTCATCTAGTGGGAGGTGTCCCTGCCGACAGCAAGAGGTTTGGAACTTGATGATCTTTACAGTCCCTTCCAACCCAAACCATTCTATGATTCTATGATCAGAACTTAGTATCTTCCTGTATCCAAGAATGTCAGCTAAAATCCAACCTGCTCCCAGAGGGATAGGGAACATGATGGAATCCTGTCCTCAGCATCTCATATTGTCTGGTCCCCCGCTCAGTATGCTGGATTCTGTGGAATGTATTTTTAAGTGATGAATCCTTTACTAATGCGTTTCCTAGGGAAACTAGGCACGAGGTCACAGATTGCCTCAGGCACAAGGCTGCTGACAAGATATGTGTGTAACAAGCAGTTTTCCAGTCCTAAATCCTTTTTCTATCTAGCCTTATGTGGTGAAAGTTGACCTGAGGTCTATAAAACTTGAATTAATGGTAGGTATTACGTGACAGTATCCTGCATACGCAAAAGGTCTCATGCCTCAAGAGAATACATTATCCATATAAATATAAATATCCATACCCATATAAATCAGGAAAAAAAGTTAAATTTATTTATAGTTATAGTTATGAAGAAAATTATCTATATTAACTCATAGAACTACTGAAAATTCTGATAAAACTTGCATAAAAACAAAACCTGAATATTAAACTATGCACCTTTTCTTGCCAGAGCAAGAAAATGATATAATTTTTGTAGAATTATCAGGAAATTAACGTTTACAACTGTAAACCAGAAATTAGTTCTAAAAGCATACTAAAATTAGAATATAATAACGAAGTATTCTTACCTCCAGTTTCCTGTATAAATTGTTCAGTTCAGATGGTGTCTCTAGGCTTTCTGCACATTCTTCTCTACTTTCAACCTTTTTTTGTTTTAACTGATGTGACTGTAGCTTTTCATAACTATGTGTCAACTTTGAAAACTAAAAATGAAAGCAGAGTTGAACATGCAGAATCTATCAAAGATGATCATATGGACAAAGCTTTCGATAAACTAGAATCACCCACTGCAGCTTCAGCATTCTAAATATTTAATCGATGTAAGAAAGAACCAATTAATAAAGATAACTTATTAGAGATAAACAAGACTAAACTCCTATAAATGTTAACTGTTCAAACTGGTTCCTTTGACAGCTACTTAATTCTGCTGAAGTGGCTAGATGATCTTTAAAAGTCCCTTCCAACCCAAACTATTCTATGATTCTATGATTCTCACTCTTACCACAGAGTCATTTCCCCTACAATATTTATGTGAAACGTTCCATACTTGTTTACTGCCATCTTGTGTTGACATTTTTAAAGGGTGCTTCACTAGCCGGAATGAAGGATTATTATTAACATATTTTAAACTTGCATGTTTCTTTTTTATCACAAAAATTGTTGAAATGTTATGTGTGTGATGATTGCATTCTTTTGGATTCTTTAAGTACCAAAGAATGTCTGTGAGAATTAGACACTAAATACAGTTTTGCTTCTTGAGCTTACCATGAAAGCATGGTCAGAGGCAAAGGAATCAGAGACAGAAAAGGGAAGGTATCAGTAGAAGTACCAGCCTCTTCAGAAGGTACCAGTCTCCTCAGAAGGTACCAGCCTCTTCCGAAAAATGGCTGGTCTGATCAACATTTCACTGTACTATACAAGCAAAGGGACTAGTGGCCATTAACAGGCCTGATACAGCAAAGTGGCATTGTCTGGTAGAGATACGTACACCTGGTTTGGAAAAAAAATATATAAAACCCAAGGATATTGGCAAAAGAAACACTAAAAATATGTTCTTGAGAGAAGCCGAGTGAAAGAACTCTGAGAAGAAAGTTGAGTAGAAAAGAAGCTTACAACTATGAACACTGATCATGTCTCTTGTTTTTTTTGTTCCTTTAAATTCTGGTACATATGACTTGAAAAATTCTGAATCTAACATAAATTTCTTCATTTAGCCAAACAAAATCTATAAAAACTCATATTTTTGTTAACTGCTCAAGTGAACTACTGTCTGGAAAAGAAATTAATTCCAAGGAATAAATTGGAAATGGAATGGAACCCTATTGAGCCAACCTGGAATGAGCAACTGAGGTCTGTGCAGATAGCAAAGATGGCCAAAGAAGTCCAGAAGTCCAGAAAAGATACAGAACAGAAACTGGAGTTAAAGAATCATCTGGAAGCTTCCTAGAGACGTTTGAGATGATTTTGGGGAACTCATAATATGGAACAGCAAGAAAGAATTGAAAAGATGACCAGAGAGAGATTGTCCTAGACTAGAAAGTTTCATGAAATTGGGAGGTCCAGGGATAGATTTGACCAACTTGGAATTTTTGAATAGAAATCCTGTAACATGGACTTAAAGAGCTGAGATATCACCTTTAAAACAAAATCAAAAGTCTTGCAGAGAAGCTGCTTATATTTTAAATTGACCTTGCCAGAAAACACAGTTAAGATAAAATATTTAAAATGGGTCAGAGTATCCAGGCTCAAACAACATTGAACTCATTGCCGTTGGAAGAAAATCACAGGAGTTTTGCTCTTGAATATATTATGGCATACATGAACTGCCTGGAAGAGTAAACCCAGATGAAGACAGATATTAGAGTGTTCTTGCTAAAAAGGCCAGGAGACACAGGATCCAACACTTCAGCAAATCAGTCTAGAAGGGAACAGAATGGCCAAAATGAGAAAACTTACTTTGAATATTAGTTTTATTTTATGAAAGTAGGATATTTCAGACAGATTATAGACTGGATGTTATTATGACCAGAAAGTAGATAAAACCCAAGAATCTTTCAATTTAATGCTATATATTTTCTTTAAAAATAAGATCTAAGTTGTTCTATTTGCATGTTGTACAAATGGAAAAAAAAAAAAAAAAAGATGAGGTATTTTCATGAGTTCCGGGGTACAATTCATCTAAGATTAGATTTCTAAAAGTTAGACATCCAAGCTTGAGCTACTCTGCGTTAGAAAAAGCTGCCTCCAAATGCTTAGTCTTTTCAGCTATCTTAAATTCTCATCATACACTGACATGAATTATATTCCAGGGGTGTCCATTTCCTTCTATTGATTCTAAAAGGAGCCCAAGGTAGCTCAGATGTAGCCATCTAGCTTTTAAATGTCTATGAGAGACAATTAGTTGCTAAAGTGCTTAGAGCAAAAATGGACTCTTGTTCTTTCGCTGAGGGATTTCTGTAATTTTCAAAATTAAAATAACTACTAAACATATATATAGGAAAAAACATGAAGGAAGAAAGTAAAGAAGATGAACCCCTAACATTTTTGCTACTTAATTATGGCAAAATGTTGTACATTTGAATTAGGGCAACAGCATGGCCTAAGAGTTTCAGGTTACACATCAGGAATTATTTTCCTAATACAAGAAGAATACAGGTTTTAGAGCATTGGACAGGCACACAATCAATTCAGTGGGAAAGCTGCTCATTAAACAGCTGCCTTTATCAATAGCAAGGGTAAAAAGCACTGAGGACCACAGAGGCAGTATATCAGAGAGAAATTTGACCTGAACAGCCCAGCATTCTCAGAGCTGGAAAAAGTATCCTTTCTATGTCTACCAAGATTAAGAAGGAACAAAACCTGGGAGGGATTTTAAGAATACCTCTGCAGAGAAAGACACAATGCTACTGGCAAATAGTAACACTCACACCGTTTGTGCAAAACTAAATTGTAGCTCTGAAGATTATACAGTGTAGGAAGAGGTATAACTTCCAAGTGAGGATAAGAACCAAAAGAAGGGAGACCAAGGAGACAAGGCAAAGATTAATATTGCCAGGGAAGCTCTATATTTGAGATATGAATCCGTGCAGTTGAGAATTTGGAACATTAAAGTAATTCTATTGTAGACACTGCAGCACTGTAATTTAAGAAAAACTCAATAAGGGACATAATAAAAGCCAGAGGAGCAGAATGGGATAGTCCTACCGTCTAGCAAAGGTGCTTAGAATTATTCTGACAGGCAAACTTTCTGTTTATCACCTAGAAAACCCAGGCAGGCCTCCTAACTCAGGCACTTCACAGTTTCCTTCTGAGGTCAACGTGTACTGGATGGGTACTTCATGAAGACATACAGTTCAGTGAAAGGGAAGGAATGGGAATCAGAAAATAAAATGCAAACGGCATCAGTGCTGGAACCTGTAGTAAAATAAATAGGATGGCTGAGAAAAGGAAATGGTTGGAGGCATAAGATGGGAAAGTGATGTATATTCTTAAGAGCTAGAAATCAAAACTTCTTGCATAAAAATAAAAGAAGGATCAATCAGGACACTCAAAGAAAGGTTAGGTGGTCTAAGCGGTAACTAAAAAGGAGAATCTTGGCAAGAAGCATAATCAGGTTTACAGAGGGAAGCTTGTAGGTTAGGAAGTGTCAGATTCTTTAAAAAAAACACAAAGAGAAAACATATTATATTTGCCCCTGGAAAGGACTTTTGGGATAAATAACAACTTCAAAATCAAAAGCTTTATGAAAAATGTCATGGAGTTTCAATTTCAGGAAGTTTAATTTCAGTGAAGATCTTAGCAACAACATGTAACACAATCTCAGTCATTTTAGCATGTGATTAAAAAAAAAAAAGGCAAAAAATATGGCAGGAAATGTGAAAAGGGATGAGAAAAGAGAGATCTGCTGTATTTGGGGGGATAGTTCTGCATTGCTAGAGGAACATTGCAACTTATAGGCAAAAAGTCATACCTTTTTTCATTGTCCATTGCTTTTCTTCTAAATAATAATGCTAAGATGATTTACACACACAAGTGTAAATTATAAAACAGCTTTTGTTTCTAGCTACTTTCCCAAATGTTTAAAAATGTTAATTACAAAAACAACCAAAACATTATCTGCTTACTCACAGAACTGTTTGCCAAATCAATTTCCATACATAAAAGAAAGAAATAAATTGAAGACAACATAACCTTAAAAATAAGTTATATGTTTATTGGTTTGATGGATTGGGATGGTGTTATTACCTCTAAATGAAAGTAACGATATCCAATTTACGCAATCCAGTATGATTCTATGAGAAGTGTGATGACTGGAAATCTTTAATTATAACACTAAATCTCTGGTAGGACAATCCAATGAAGGAAACAGTACAATAGCAGGAAAAAATATGTAGGTTTGTGTATGTTAACTTGTTAAAATGCGAGAAACAGGATAGATTGAATTTTGCTAAGAATTTAGATTCATGATTGAAGTTGAAAATAATGAAGAAAGAAAAATACAGGGAGAGCAAACACAGCAAAATAGAATCATAGAACCATAGAATGGTTTGGGTTGGAAGAGACCTTAGAAATCATCGAGTTCCAACCCCCCTGCCATGGGCAGGGACACCTCCCACTAGAGCAGGTTGCTCAAAGCCCCATCCAGCCTGGTCTTGAACACTTCCAGGGATGGGAACCTCTTTGGGCAACCTGTGCCAGTATCTCACAACCCTTGTTGAAAAAAGATATTCTTTTGTCCAATCTAAATCTACCCTCTTTCAGTTTAAAATCATTGCCCCTTCTCCTGTCACTATGGGTTCTGGTAAAAAATCTCTCTTCATCTTTCTTATAATTCCCTTTTAGGTACTGGAAGGCCTATAAGGTCTCACAGGAGCCTCCTCTTCTCCAGGCTGAACAATCCGAAATCTCTCAGCCTGTCCTCATACAAGAGGTGCTTCAGCCCTCTGATCATATTTGTGGCTCTCCTCTGGACTCGCTCAAACAGGTCCATGTCTTTCTTGTGCTGGGGACCCCACAGGTAGATGCAGTCGTGCAGGTGCGGTCTCATGAGAACAAAGCAGAGGGGGAAAACACCTCCCTTGAACTTCTGGCCATGTTTCTTTTGATACAGCCCAGGATATGGTTGGCTTTCTGGGCTGCTAGCATACACTGAAATAAATAAAGCCAAAACAAACTCCCAATGTCAATAATCCAGGTTACTCTAGTTTTGATATTATGTTCTCTTACAGAAACCTTGACCACTATCAATCAGGCACACTGAAACCAGAAAAAATTATACCAAAACATGATGAGAAGTTTAAGTCTTAAAATTCCTAACGTGGATCAGTCTTATTAGCATGAATCTAGTTATCTATTTTATTCATTCACCAAGGTATTAGTCCAAAGTCAGGAAATCAAATATCTGTCTTCATAACAGATGTCACAATCACATTAAAATCCATCCAAAGAATTTGGACATATCGGTACAGAAATGATAATGGAGCCTGGTAGGAAGCTGTAGTGACCATCATTTGTATGACACGACTCATCCTTGCCATATCCACAAAGATGCACCTATATCATTAGCATGTATAAGCTCTTTATACTGCAATCATAAAATAATGAAACAGACATTTTTCTTACTTGAGATTTCAGTGCTTTAAGCTGAGCTTCATAATTCTGAGCCATTTCATACTTAGTTTCATGCAAGTCTTCCAGTTTCTGTCGAAGTAGTCCTACCTAGAGTTACAATAAGCATTCAAATTTACCTTTTCTGACGTGTTCCAAAAATATGTCATTTTTGGAATAGTCATTTGAAACTCTGAAAAAAGACCGTTGCTTAAAAGATAGATATTAAAAACATATATTCATTCAGTAACTTAATAATAAAACTGGATACCACAAACCCATATTGTGTCAGCATCGAGATAGGGATTTTATAGTAAAAAAACTCCTTGCATGCTAATGTTATGATTTAATGATAATACTTTATGAGTCTGCCATGAAAGACCATGTAATGAAAGCATTTCTGACCCAACTACACGAATGATCTGCTGTGGCCCATTGTGAAAATTTTGCTTAAATGGCTTATATAATCATATAAATGACTTTCAACTACATATGGAAAATTATGGGGAGACACTGTAGACTCATTTCGCCCTAAGTACGGTGCCGTTTGAGCTATCTTGAATTACCTGAGAGTTTCACAGAGGTCTGAGAAATACGACAAAGAGCACACAAGACCTACATTTTTCTGGAGGCACAGCTGGAAGCTAGACAGAATATATTAAAATATTTCAGATAACATCTTCGTACTGGCAAATAGATTGACTGGCTAGCAGAATTACTCTCTTGGCTCCTCTGACTGCAATGACTAAGGGCAAGTTCCTAATTGCTCATTAGGGAGCAATTCTCTCCTGGCAGTTTGGACACCCAGCTCCCAGAAGGATGCCCATGTGTAAACACCTAAATTCAGATGCCTTGAACTGGAACTGAATGCTGTGCTGGGATTTACTGGTGCTTCTGAATGAATATTCATCAGACAAGATCGTGAAGAATGGACAACATCACTTGAGCTTTCAGTTTGATACACAAGTCTACGTGGTAATACAATGTTAATTTTCACTATTAGTGCTAAAATTATGATACAGACAGTATATGATGTAAAATGATAAAAAATCATGTATAAACAGGAATTACAAAGACATAATTTTGTGAAACTTCTGGAACTGCACATTTCCATTTAAAATTTCTGATGAAATGAGAAGTGTTGGCATTTAGAAAAAACAATAAATTATCTTTTTACAGCTAAACTGAGAATATTCGATTTAGACTTTAGGGAAATAGAAGAAATATGAGACTTTCAATGACATTTTTACAATCACTTTTCAGAACAGAAGCACACTTTAAAACAAAACACTAAGGATAATTAGTGACCTTTAAAGTGTGTTTGGTATTTTTACATGATAGAACAAACAGGTCTCCTTACAGAGCACTTAGAGCATACTATTAACTAACTCCCAGAATAAATACTTTCTTTATAGAATGTGATATTCTTAAATACCTCTTGACCTTTTTGATCCAGTTTGCTTTGGGTACTTGCTAATTCTTGATCCTGGATATCCATCTTTGCTTCTAAAGCTTTCATCTTCCTTTCCCATTCCACTTTCTTGCTGTTTACCATGATGTCAATTTGATGCACTAATTCCTGAAGTTCAGCTTCACATGGAGAAGCTCTAATAATATAAAAAAAAACAACAAAAAAGAGATTTTTTCAAATAAAGAATAAGGGAGAAAACAATTTTTTATTTACATTGCTAAGATTTTATTTTACTTCTGATGGAAAGAACCACTTTCCAACATTAGAAAGGAAGAAATGGGAAAGCTAAATAATGCCTTCAAATGTAAGTGGAATCAAAACTAGAGAAATTAGCATGGACTTTTTGCTGCGCTTGAATGTTGATTTATATCCTCTCACTCTTTCAGGGACCAACTGTCAAATGAGCACAAGCTGAGCTGAAATTATCCAGGCCCAAACCTCAATGGGCAAGAGCAGGAGAAGCTGAATATTAAGTTGCTTATAGGCACAGAACTTCCCACTAATGATGGAAACAGTGCTTATTGGTGGAAGCTATTAAACAGCTGGCTTGAAAGCGAGCCACAATTCTTAATTGCTAGTTCAACTTCTACATTCTGTTTTCCCATTCTATTTGTGGAAAATGGACTAAAATAATAAGGCAACTTGTATAATAACAATAAGTTTTTCTGCCACGAGGAAGCACAGAAGTAAGTGCATTTTGAAAAAGAACTTGTCTTTTGGGGGGGACTGTGAGCTTAATTATTTTTATCAACTTCATTTTTTTTTTGAAAATACCACAACTTCTGTAAAAGAATGGGGCATGTATCCCAGTGGAGTGAAGGAAAACCTTTCACTGACTGTTTCTCTAAACATTTACTTTCCACACAATTTTTAGTGGCCTCTGTTATCTGCATATCCTGTTCTCATATGAATTAACTGTTGATAAAATTTTCTACATCTTTATTGTTTCCTGTTCTAGTTTTAATTGCTTTACATTTTTTCCTAAATAAGAGATTCTATTTATAAATTACCCTAGTACCCAGCTTTATTTCTTTCTTTGGAAGACAAACTTTTATCTTATCTTCATCACATATTGGAATGCATTGAAATGTGTCTTCTTTAGTCATTGCAACCTTATCATGGCATGAAAAAAAATCTCATTTAAAATCTTCAAATTACTCTTTTCAATGGAATGACCTGATAATTGTGAAAATTTCTGCATTTTTCCTTCTGCAATGAATTAGAGATTACTGTATTCAATTACTCCCATATCTAAATGAAGGTACCAATAAAATCAATGTTTTTTCTCTTCTGTCAAGCAGTTACACTATTAGTAAACTCTTAAGTGGCACAACTCCTTTCCCTTCACTTTTTTCATCTGTGATAGTGACTATTCATTGTACAACGGAAATTTAATCTGCATTAATTTCCATTTCCTCATGCTGTTGCACAGTTTTCAAGTCTCTTCTTTCTTCTCATGGTTTTGGGTAGAAGCCTGCATCGAATTTCCTGTTGATAAAACCAGCAATTGTATTCTTTCATAGATTTGTTAATTATCCCTGCTGAAATCTAAACTGATACAAAAAGTGTATTGTAATCTGTTACTTTTCATAAGATTAGCCTTCTGATAAACAAGTTTCTTCACTTAAAATAATCTAAGAAAGCTGTGACATTGCTTTGAGTCATGACATGTTCTCTTTTCCTTTGAATAATATTACTTATCTCACTGACGTTTTCCCCAAAAGTGAAAGTGATAGCCACTGGTTATAATTTAATTGGTTCTTCAATTTATAAAAATTTAAAAGCTGTGTATTCTCTTGACTGCTGGTGGTACACACCTCTGTGTGCACATGAAGTGCCTTTAAGATCGCTAATCAGTCTGCACTCATTCTAATATCTCTATGGCATGATGGTTTGTTAAAATGAGCACAGCTATTTCCTTAAAATGAGCATAGCTATTATTTTATGAAATAATTGCCATAGAGACAGTCACACAGAGACAAAAGATGGTGCAGCACCTGAATAATGCAGCAGCAACCCACAAAAGGGTTAATGATTCCATCCTAGGAAGTGTTGGAGAGGATTTCAATACCTAAAATTAGCAGAGAATGTCATTTTGTGTCACTAACATTACAATCTGGCATATGTTTTTGGGGGACATTGCAGCCGAGAATGTGCCAAGCAATTAGGAACTCTACTTTAGCAAAACTGCACTTAACCAAACGCAAACTGAGCCCTGCACCTTATAAGAGGTAATATTGCTATTGCCAGTGAGCCTTCAACTGCTGAGTGTGCTGCCAGCACATTGCTGAAAAGCAGTAACTAACATGGTCCTCTGCTGTAAGTGACTGAGCAAACCAAGCCTTAATGTACACCGATGTTTCTACTGCAGCTCGTTGATACCATCACCTCGTGTGAATGCCAGCATGAAAATGCTTCCTTTCTTTTCTGGTTATCCTTCACATCCCAGCTCTTCAGCCAACTCTTCAGTGTCTGTCCTCCCAGTGCCCACGCAGACACACTGAATTCCCCCATCTGTAGGTTGTGCTCTGGGTCAAGCGCTGGTCCCACACACCCTGCGTTTCATATCCTACACGCTCAGCTTCTGAATGCACTGCACTAAAAATAGAGTTCCTTAATGTGGATATGTGTTTATTGAATATCTTTTTTTTGGTGTTAAAATAGTGCATGTCCCTTGTTTTTATAATTACTACAGGAAATTGGAGGAAATTTTTTAGATTTACAATATCATAACTAAAACTTACCTTGATTTTTTGAAGTTAAATTCTTTAAAACTTTTTAATATCAACAAATGCTTGAAACTTTATCAATGTTAAGCTTGGAATGGCTTTTAAAATAAACATGTAAATCTTAATGACTTTTTAACATTAAAACTGTTAGCAATGGCATTTTAGAATTCAATATGAGTCATAAAATGATAATAACCAAAGTGCAAGCAAATAGTACACTGAGATGTACATATCACAAAACAAAAATGCCTCCTTCCCCAAGTGCCTGAAACCCATCTCAAAATAGCATTAATGATGCAGCAAGCTTGGATTCCCTCTGGGTGGAATTTAAAATGGGATTTTAAAAACAGAAGCTGAAGCAATACTGCATCATGGCTACCTTTGCTTTGACACTGCTGTAAGGAGCTGTGCCCTTCCAGCCTCATGTATTGTCAGGTAGCAGCACTTTTTTTAACCTCCAGCAATGACTCAGCTATCTGCTTTTAACCTTAGAAATAGGTACTTTCTTTATTGTGTGACACATGGATTATCTAAATATTGTTATGCAAGTGCAAATGCAACCTCCAGCCTGGATCACCAGGTTACCCCTTCAGACCCACCATGGCTGACATCTTCGCTCTCTTAAGTCTCACGTGTCTCTTTCAGATCATCCTACACAAGCCAGGTTCTTGCAGCTGTTCCTAGAAAATTTTGCCTTGAGTTTCTGCATGTTTCTTGAACCTAGAACCACCAATATATAAAAGGGAACTGTTGAAGGAAAAATCCCTTCTGAAACAGCTTCTCAGTCTATCTTCACCTTCTCTGACTGCTTCCTTACCCAGATCCTCTAGGTACCCTTCAGCTGAAGAAGGAAAGCTCTACCTGTAGCTGTAGGTTACTGCTGCTGTTCCACTACCAGAACTACTCTGTATCTTGGCTGTGGCATTACAAACAGATCCGCATAGCGGTGTATTGGGCAGTTAACCCCACCTACCAGCACAGAGGTACTACTCGCCACCGAAACGACTATTTTAGTCGCTTCAGTGTTTTGAAAAGAGTGCTGGCTATCCCCCTCAGAATACAGCATTACAATCATGAGAATTTATTTCGATCACTGGATGTGGAATTTGGAAAACTCTGATATCTTTTGTTTAATATGCCATCAAGTAAACAAACACACAAAGAACACATTTTCCCATAAAACAAAGAAGTATACATATGTTTTTACCCATGTGCATTAAGCATTCCCACTTTGCTGAATGCATACATAAGATTCTTCATATGTGGAAGTAATGACTTGTACTTGAGCGAGTGGCAGCTATTTTTTTTTGTTGTTGTTGCATTTACTTTGAAACAGCTCAAAACGCTTAAAGGTATTTTAAGTGATGCAGGCAAGCTCTTAGTCTACTTTTATTCTGTTTCCATACTGGTGAAAATAGAGATGATTCATATTCTGCTGTCATTAGTAACTATTTATCTTCATGTAAAATCTAGATGTTTCCAAATTTAGACAAACCAAAATCCAGATAAGAACTTTTACCAGCTCCAGGCCTTTATCAGAAATTATTTTTGATGAGTATTCTAAACTACTCTTCCAGATTCTTTGTACAGTTAATGGAAATACATAGTGACCAAGAATACCTGGTTTATGATGGGACAAATCACTCTCTAGGTTCATCTGCACTGGCCTGAAATTTCACATATGTTGACTACAACAAAGGCCAGGCAGGATCCGAACTCTTGAAATAGGCTTCTAATTTGTTAAAATAGTATCCAAAGAGTAGAAATATTTTGACTTTTTTTTAAATTCAAGTTTTGATATGACTATATTTACCCATCATTAACAGAAAGAATCCCTCTCAAAGCTGAAAAAAGCAGCCACATTGTTCAAAATACAATAATTTACTGCAGCAATCTTTTTTCTATAATGAAAAGAGCTCACGTTATCCTTCAGTTCAACAGAGCCCACTTTGAAATATTATTAAAACTTTCTTAGGTCAGGATAAGGTGTGATAGAATGTGTGTGTTTCTGTTACTTTAAGAAATATTTTCAAACTTAATATGCATCATATTACCTTGGATTGGTTCTTGGTGATAATGATAGAAAAAATTGGTTTATATGAAAAAAGAAGTTAATAAGTTTAATTACAAATTATGAGAGATAAATACTCTATTCAGCTCATTATATGGGGAAGTAGTTTTTATATTGCTGTGTTCCTTGACCAGGCTGGATGGGGTGAGGCCCTACATCAAATCTCAACCATGTTTAAGCTTCTTTAGAAAGATTTTGTGCTGTACTAATATTTTTTTTTAGATTAACGCTAAAAGAAATAAACTTGGATTATCTCCAAAAAAGATGATTGTGTTGTGTTGAAAGGTGCACTTACTACTTGGGAAGAACAATTGTGGTTATTACCTGTGCAAAATAAGACTAGAGCTTTAGCAATTAATAGCCCCGTTTTTAAGATTTTGGAATGTTTTAAGAGCTGCGATATGTAAGTTTATACTGCTGTAGCCTAGCAACTTCAACTAGTTTTTAAAACAGTTCAAAATAACATTTCTTAACATCTTAACAAAACCCCACGTAGCTTTCATTTTTTCCTCTTTTGTTCAGATATGAAGAATTAAAAAATGTAAATAACAGAAAGAGTAAGTAGATTAGCTAGAGCAATGTGTTGCCTTAATTATCAGTAATCTCTCCAGTTTGCATAGAAGAAACTGAGAATCATGTTTGATTCTAGAATCATTAATATTTTGTTTCACAGTTTTAATAAACCCACATAATTCAATTCCATTATATATTCAACTCCCAGAAAATAAGTTATTACTTACTTAGTGACAGCTTGTTCCTGAAACACCTCTAAGTCCTGCTCCATATTACTGATCATCTTTTTAACCTGTTGAAACAACAAAAACCAAGTAATTCAGATTCTCAAATGCGTGCGTTTACACAGCAAAGTAGCTCATACTGGATAGTTCTAGCCTTCCTTTCCATTTCTGCAGTTCTCCCATTGCAAATGACAGGGGCAGGGACATGTTGCTCTAATTACCAGCTGGAATGGGCAAGATGAAAACTCCTGGAGTCAGCTCTCACACTTGGTACAGCACTGAGGTACTAGAGGGGGAAAGACAGAACAAGACTGTTGGGACCAGCCCAGTTCTGTGGCTCCAG